>JAGQAX010000015.1:7079379-7655555 GCA_019142605.1 Cephalopholis sonnerati | reverse complement strand
CACCAGGTAAACAGTTTTTTTGGACTGAACAGCCGCCATCTTGGGGTCAAGTATGTTGTTATTATTATTAAAGTTCCCTGCAGTAGTAGACACGAGGCACAAGGTCATGGTTAAAAATCAGGGTGTATTCCATGAATAACGTGCGTTCTTTATCATACAGAAGTGAACACAAACATACTCCAAGGCTGCTTGCTACATAGGAGGGGCAAAGTCTCTCTTCTACATCCTTATCTTTGTCTCCTTCCTTCTTGTTTACGTTGTTAAACAAATAAGAAGAAGAACTGCTTTTTTAGGGCTTCACTTCCAAGGTCTGTTGATTAATAACGATGTGCGGAACACCAGGCCAGCAGATTAGTTCTGCCACTACTAATGTCTCACTCTAACAGGTAGATGCCAAAAAATTGTAAGGTAGAGCTAGAAACTAAACTTACAATATGAGGCAGTTACAGTTAAACACCAATGGTCATATCCCTCTCTTTCTCTCCCGTTGTTTCTGTCTGATGCTTCCCACTGTAAACTGTCCAGGAAAGGCAAAAATGCAAAAAATTATAGAAAATGGAAACAGAGAGCTCAGCACAACTTTTTCACACCTACACAGCTGACTGACGCTGTCTTTTTCTAGAACACATGCTGAAAGGTTCAAAATGTATTTTGTGAAGATTTAAAGAAAACTTGCAGTTTATTACAGCTTATTTTCATATCTCTGGTTATCAGTACCGTGTGTTATGATATTGTTATGACTGAGGAACTCTTTGGAAAATCAGCGATTTGATCCCCGTCTTCTCCAGACTACAGGTCAAAGTATCCTTGGACAAGATACCAAACTGCGCCTGGTGAGTATTTTATGGGCGGATCAGGAGACAATGGGCCCCTGGGCACAGATATTCAAAAGGCCCTACAACCTCTACTACACAGGAGAGGGAAACAGACTTTGTGGTAATTTTTCTCTTTTCTCTTTCTTCTTTGTAGTCGTTTTGTGTCTCTTTGCGGTAATTTGTGGGCTTTTTTGGTCATTTCGTATCTTCTTGTAGTCATTTTGAATGTCTCTGAGGCCCTTTGGTGTCTGTTTTGGGTCATTTTGTGTCTTTTTCTGTCATTTTATTTTACTTTGTACTTGTTTAGTTTCTCTTTGGAGTTCTTTTGCATCTTTTGTGGTCATTGTGAGTCTCTTCCCAGTCAGTATTTATTAATTTGAGGGACATTTTGCAGGTGAAGGTCAGGGTGGGCATGCAAATGCACTGAATTAACTGGTTAGCAGCACCTTGTCTGGTAGCCTCAGCCTTGGAAGACTAGAAAGGTGCTATACAAGTCCAATTCCAAGTCCAAAGTACTATACTCACTAAAGTAATTACTGACATCTGTCAACTTAGTTTAAAAAAGGTAACAAACACGAGTAGTCTGACAATCATTCAGGTACAACAGAGCGAACAGTTAAGCTAGTAACAAAGTCAGTTAACTGACTGAGTATTGAAAGGCAACATTATCTAATTAAAGGTTGCTAATATAAGCATTAGCATAAGCTACTGATCATACCAGACCAGTTAAGAAACTGAAATTGAATTGAGCCAGTGTCACTCATAGCTTAAGAATTCCACTTTCCAGCTGAGGAGGAATATATCACTAATTCTTCAAAATGTACAATGTCAGTAAACAGAAAACTCAGAAATCTTGGTCAACACGCTGATTCTCCTTTTTAACAAGCTACATCCAATGCGTCCAAAAACAATCAGCTTCATGTTCTTTCTGTGTAAATCCACAACATGCAGTGTGCTCTCATGTTTCCAGGGCCTCCTCCTACTGGATGGTAATCACAGACAGGGTCAGTCGAGGTCAGGCCTGTCAGTGTGGCTCCCAGGAGAAGCTCTGAGGGCCAAAAATCCAAACTATTTTTGAATTCTACTGGGGGCCGAGGCTGAGACCAATTTGAGAATGACTGTAGCACAGGAAACTAATCAGCTAAACGCATGTAGGTGGAGTTTGTGCTTTCTCAGAGTTTGGTTAAAGTGCTTCACATCAAGAGGGTTGTCTGGCATTAAAGAACAGCATAAGTGAACGCATACAGGTTTGTGTGTGTGTTTTAAGATGTTGGAACTTTTGGTACATTACAGAAGGTCATGGGTTGGAGAGTTGTTCTATCTGGCAACAAAAACGTTAATTTTGATCTCTACACAGTGATCCCTGAGCCCCTTACCAGGGCCAGAACAAAACTTTTTGTGGCACTCGGCCCCCTCCCCCACCCTGTCTGATATTCTAACGCCCGATGTTAGTTGCTGGTTAATTGAACAGGCTACAGTGACATTATTTTGACCAGACCTGTTGACAGAAAGAGTTGCAACCTTCCATGATCTTGCTGTCATGTGGCGATGTGGTTCATGTAGTTCCCAGTAGTTCAAAACAGCCCTCTGCTGTCGACCTTTTCAAATGGTTTCCACAATATTACAATATTTTTCAAATAAAAATACTGTAATTTTAAAAACTTTTTACTCACATAACAGTAAAATGCATTACAGTTGTAACACGCACGTTTACTCTTGCTACGTAAATGTCATCCAGACTACATCATGTTGGCATGTGGCCAGTGTAGTAGTAAGCATATGAGAAATATCAACAGGATTCATCCAGTCATCGGGAAACGGCAGCTGGAAAACCAGTTTAGTACAAACTAAGAAACAATTAAGATTCAGGGGTATTTTTCAAATATAAATTTGTGTTTGTTTGTTGTGGACGGCAGTCTGCATGTATCCGTTCTTCACCAGTTAGCATAGTTTTCACATGTCATGCATGTTAGTTATGGTCTGTAAGGAAATCAAAGCATGGTTGCGTCTAGCAGCTCATATGTAACACATGTTACATTTGTAACTGCCTAGATTTGCAAGCACACCTTGATTACTTTACTTGTGTCTATATAATACATTTAACGTGTGTTTTTTTGTCATACAACTTGCAAATATAAATGGACCATGTGGCTGTAGCATACACTGTAAAGGCTAATATTTCCACTATGCTGATTTATTCCCGAGTAAATAACGTTATCCTTATCGTCTTTCTTTTGGCTGCTTACCATCTGCCTGCCGCTGTTTGACAGTGACACAAACCTTCAAAATAAAAGCCTATGCTAAAGATGACGGTATGATTGATGTTTCCACTTTGCATCGATGTGATTGGATCGTTGATCATTAAATCGATGTATCGATCCAGATCGATGGATTGTTACACCCTTAATAGATACACTTCCAGTGGACATTGACGCCCAGCACAGGACAGAGGAGTCCGTGCCACGGCTGGACCACGCACGCAACAGATCCAGTGTGTACCCGGGGTTATGGCGTTCCCTTTCGTCCCTCCCCCATATAGGAATAGATGAAGTGGTGCAGTTTGCATTAACATGACACGCTGTTCTCATCTGCTCATGGTGTTTGCTGACATGGCTACAACATGGTTAGATTGACTAAAACATTGCCTAAATTTCCCATACCAAAGTATGGCTAGGTCGGAAACGTTTGTTTTTCCTTTCAGGCGTGCAGGGTTACGTGCTTGCTAGCTACCATTTCAAGATTGTTTGCCTACAGAAAGCTAGGAAACCTAATGATGTTGTGTGTCTCTCCATATCTCAATGTACGTTCATGTCTTACCCAATGTACAGTTTCTCTATTAACACTATGTAAGAGTATGTACACCTCTTTGTACATCCAACCATCAAACACAGCCTCATTTCGCCATACATGAAAAATCTACTTAAGCTTCCACTTTTCTATAGAAAACATACTTCCTACGGGCACTGCACTAGTATTCTAAATCTGATTAGGGTTGTATGGTGTTTATACAACTTCCATCGATCAGAGTTGCTAACTGTAGGTGTGATCAATGTACTTGTCAAAGGACACAAATGTGCCAACTGCTACTTCTGATAAGTTTTACTAATATTATTAGTTTTATAGATTATCTGATCACATGCTTGATATGAAAACAACCTAAAAACAGTTGCCAGACTGAAATATTGTTGATTTGTGATGAAAACTTTTTGTTTAATGCATTTTTTTTTTTATCCGTGATCCGTGTTACAACCATAACTCACCCTGTTGCAGACACATGCAGACACATGTAGGTTGTTTGCATTAAAATATTACACATGGAGATTAAAAAAAATGTACTCTGAGTAAAAGAATGAAAAGTGAAAAATGTTATAAACATGGCAACTCTCCCCTGCTTAGTAGGTGTAGGTATAAAGTAGATCAGTTGGTGGAAAAAATTTCTGCACATTTAGATCTATGCAGTGCACTTTATTGTTGAGCTTTTTGGTGTATTAGACCATCAGAGCATATGTGAAATAAGAATGTACAGGCAGGAAAAAGGAACAAATCTCAGTCTCATCATTGGCAGTATGCAACACCCTTGGACACATCCTTGGTGGTAGAAGCTCCACCTCCTGGGCATTGTAGTTTTTAAGTACTGAATGGCATAGTGTGAGGCATACAAATGGAAGCCATACTTGCCTTACAATCCCAAAATACAAAAAAGGGGTGGAACACAGTCAACACCGAAAAACATATACAATCATAAAGTACCTTATAACAGTATCAAACACTTACAATTTCATTATACAGTAAATGGGGCTTTGAGAGGAATCAGGCTAAAGCTTTCATTAATCAGAGATTCCCACATCTATAAAACACATCTCAAAACAACAGTAGAATAAAAGGCTATGAAGGTGAGAACCATCATGAATCATACAGCATCCAGCTACCAGTTTGGACTTATTGATGTTCCAGCACAACATTTTGAGAGGGACATCATGCAAACAAGCCCAGTTATCCAAACCAACAATAATTTCCTTTTCTTGTAGACCAACACTTTGCAGCCGATGGTCTCTGGTTTCCTCACTCCTCTGCAACAGTAAACTGAATATCTTTGAACTGTGGATGAAACAAGACAACTGAGACATCATCTAAGGCTATGGGAAACACTGGTACATTTTTCACTATTTTCTGACATTTTATACACCAACTAATCAATTAATCAAGATACAATTCATTGTGCCTGTTCTGCATTGTTTAACTGGGCGTGACTTCACATCCCGCAACCACTTACACTTAGCCAGTGCACATACACATGTAGAAAATGTCTGTGTTCCAGAGTGTCAGCTGAGGGCAGAGTGTCTACTCTCTGGCACTGTGCCCTCCTGCGACTGCAGATACACCAGCAGCTTCTTCTCTGCTGAAGCTACTTTTATTGCTCCTTTCTCTAGTAAGTACTAAGTAAAAGTAAAATTACTTATCTTTTACTCATAAAAAGTACAAGTACACAAAACGTTTGTTACAGTAACAAGAGTAAATATGCAACTTGCGGCATTAAAGTGTATGTACCCAAAACCTGAAAATCAGTGAAAATCTCAAATATCTCCAAAAACAGACAGTTAACATACAATATATCTTATTTATTTGTTTCAGTATGAAACATTGAGACATTTCAGCTGTGAGACTGCTGAACACTGCAGCTGTGGATGTCTAAGGGCTAAGGTGAGCGCTACCTCTCATTCAAACATCATGCAGCGTGTAGCCGGGGCCTGAGGCAGTCACCTAGAGGGCTCGATGGGTCACACTGGTCAGGGCTGCGTGCAGACGGACATGTGTCCTGGGAGCGCTCAGCTCCAAGTGTTGAGCTCCACAGTTGAGGCGGACCAATCCCTATTTCTTCACCTCCTCAACGAGCGCAGCCTCCATTTATCAAAGCCAAGTCTTGGCCTGAGCTAGTGACACACTGGGACTGTGGTTGTCATCCAGGCCATACATTATGTCAGTTAAAGCTGTTTTTTATTAGCTGGATGATAGATAGTTCTTTAATTGTTTTGT
Source organism: Cephalopholis sonnerati (assembly GCA_019142605.1). Classification (NCBI taxonomy): domain Eukaryota; kingdom Metazoa; phylum Chordata; class Actinopteri; order Perciformes; family Serranidae; genus Cephalopholis; species Cephalopholis sonnerati. The sequence continues at coordinate 7,649,706 of JAGQAX010000015.1, read as the reverse complement.
TATTTTTTTTCTCCTCATGTGAGAAAACACGGGCCTGAACGTGGGAATGTGTGCACTGTGCTGTTGCTGTGTTTGGAGAGAAAAATGGGGAAATCTTACAGAACATGTGTGATCAGGTTTCTAATGTGGTGATGTACAGAAAGCTGATAGCACAGTGAAGTGTATCCAGTTCATGGGACATGGTTTTATTTTAACCTGCAACATAGATGGCTTTATGATCAATCCACAACCACGTCAGTGTGTGGAGTAAAAGCTCTCGGGACAGTGGTGCTGTACACTCTGACACAAGTCAGAGGGTTTATTTAGGGTGTCACCTCTGATTTTAGGAAACAACACCTTAGTTTATTACAAGGAAACACCTCAGTCTAATTTTAGAGGGCTTAAACTTTTTGATTTGGGACCATTTAGAAGGGATACATGCCATATTGTAATCTGACATCATCAGTTGCATATGTCCATGGGTTATGATTAGGTTACCCAAAGAGATGGGCATAAATTAAAGGAATACTTCACCCACAAAATGATCATTTGTTTTTCCTGCATGCCCCTAAGGTGAATATAGGATCCAAAAAGAAAATATATGATGAATTGAAAAAAAGGGGAGCCACATTTAATAACAGCAAAACTATATCAAAACATCCATTTGCAATCTCACACAACTCGTGCAGTATCCTCCAAGTCTCATTTGTCCAGTCAGTACTTCCCAAACACGTGAAACACTTCCACATACAAGTAGCGTGCCTGGGCACAGCACACATTTGTCCGTCCCATTGAGCAATTCTACCGCACGTGCTTGCTCAAACGTGCTCCTCGTCTGTGCCAAATAGTTTTAAAGATGTCACAGCATCATATCACGTCATATGACATCATATTGTGTCATATCCTTGGGGTACAACACATGCCCAGTGAAATCTGGACTGCAGATACCAAGAAGCTCAATACATGGCGCACTATCATAGAACATGGGGGTGATTGATTTGTTTCACTGAGGCATCTGCAGTCAGCCTTGGGTCATAGTACATTTTATATGAAAAATAAAGATATGGGTGAGAATTACAATTACACAGTTATTGGAAACATCCTTAATAAAACATCATAAACGAGTGCTTTCTAAACAAAAATGCTCTCTTGTATATGTCATCCATTCGAGCGTACCAAAAAATATCTGTCTGGCCAAGTGCACCCAAGGAGGCTAAAAAGAGGGCACCCAAGTGGGCACCGTCCCTTTTTGTGCCATCCACTGTAAGCCTCCAAAATGGCAGATCAAGTTACACTGCGCATGTGTCATACCCCATAGCTCCCAGGGGGTCAGAGAGCCTGTCCCAGCTTTTATTTAATACCTTTAGACTGTGCACAAGTGTTTTCAGTAAAAATGCATGTTTGGAAAATACTTAGTATACTACTGAACACCAGACCAGAGTGGTCTGACAACACAGAGACCCTGTACAAGAAGGGCCAGAGCCAACTCTACTTCTTCTACGTCCTCTGATCATTCAGTGTCTGCAATACCATGCTGAGGATGCTCTACCAATCTGTGGTACCCATTGCCATCTTCTTTGCTGTGATGTGCCGAGGACGCAGGGTGAGGACAGTTGACGCCAACAGAATCAAAAAGATCATCAGGAACGCCATGAGCCAGCGCTCAGTGGTTGGCTCAGGGGCTGGAGCTTCATTATTCAGTGGTGGTGACAGAGAGAAGGATGTTGTGCAAGCTGTGGAGCATCGTGGACAATGACTTTCACCCTTTCCACCATGTGCTGGTCACGCACAGGAGCACTTTGAGCAGTAGACTGATACCACCACAATGCACCACAGAACATCAAGAAGTGTTGGATTGAAGGTTTGGATTTGGACCTTACCATCCCATCAACCTCTTTATTCATGATCCTCACCCAACCCTTTGCAGTGTTTCAACCAGTGTTTGTGGTACTGAACCTGGGTGTTCTTTACCAACACATCACGGTGTTTCAGAACAACATTTGTGGCACCGAACCAACTTCTGTGTTTTTAAACCAACACATTGCAGCGTTTCCCAGGGGGGTGTTTTAGGCATCTAACCCAAGTGTGCCTAAACCTAACCACACCATCACCACAGTGTTGTTGAGAAACTTTAAGTTTAAACATATCTATTGAAAAATAATGTACAGATGTAACATATCACAACTATGAGACCCAGGTTGTAATTAAAAAAGCAAAAAAAAAAAAAAATGCAGACAGTGCCGTACAACATATGCATGCAATACTCACAAAGTCACTTATTTCAGTAACATGTTCAACTGTAAGTCTTAACACACATAATCTCAATGAAGAAACACAATACTATTGATAGGCATAATTTTGTTCATATTTGTTGCCTGACAATCTGACATGAAATGTTCACAGTCATCTATCTGTGGGTTTGATGAACTGCTCCTTTAAGGCTTTGCTTTTTTTATCCTGTTTCCTTTTCTTTTCACTGTGCAGCCATAAATGTGTTCATATTCTCGTCATAGTTTGTGTAAGGGTATAGCAGCTTTTATTTGTCTCCGTAGGCAGCTCTGCAGCTCTGCAGCTACTGGTGTGATGGGAAGCTGCAGAGAGGGGCAGCTTCACTCTCAGAGCGGCGGGCTGGACCCTGGATTATTTGTCTGTTACAAGCTCCGCTCTAACTCCGATGTTTTCCAGATGTTACAGATGTTATTACCACATTATTGCTGCTGGTAGAGCCCCAACTGTGAAACCAACCACAACAGTCCCAGCCTCGGTACCAGTGGTGGAAGTGGAAGAGTTTGACTCGTGTTGTTTCTTTTGGCTCCAGGCCAGCGGGGCCTCGAAAGGCTTTAACTGATTTATTTAGGAAATCTGAGACTCAAGTGAAGAGATGATGAGGTTTTTCAGTAGCATGTTGAAGGCGTAGAGACTCTAATACTATATGTATCTGCAGTGCAGCATTAACGTCCACATAAAATAATGGTAGCAGTATCTAACATTTAATAGATAGCCGCCTATTGTATGTGTAGTATCAACAAATCAGTTGTTCTGGAAGTTCATGATGCAGGCTTAACTGCAAAGAGTACTGGTTTCACCATTTTTTAAGTTGTACTGAAAGTCAAACATTCTTCAATACTGTACCTTCCACCTGGTCACCACTGTTGTTTGACACTGATATTTAGTTAAATTAAGGTCGCGTCGTCAGGTGACTAAAATTCAGTATCAGGACAGCGGCCAATGCCGACGTCAATGTTACGAAAAGTGCTAATGACAGATGACGCTAGAATTGTGTTTGTTTTAAGTTGTGTTGTTAAATAGCCAAAATCCAATGCCTTCCAAAAGTTTCATGCCAACAGCATATTGATGTAAAACAATGACATTTAGTCAGAAGGTATGAAGAACAAAACCCAACATCTGCAAAATGTCACAATGTTAATGTCCATACAGCGTGAAGTTCTAATCTTGTTAGACATTTCAAATATCATCAATCTGATTTTCATTCCAACCAAAATTTAGCATCTGTTTGATGTATGAGTCCAGTGTCTTTCTGATGTTATATTGACTTCTGTTGTCAGCTGGGTTATTTGACACATGTTGAGCTTCCTTGTCCACAATTCATCACAAGGTTCCCCTTATTCTGTTCAGAGGCTTTCAGCCGCATGTCATGGCCTTCCTCATTGTATAGATCCTCCTCAGTTAAGCCTTGTTTCCACCAAACACTTTTAGTATGGTACCTTTGGAGCCAAAAGTAACCCTTCAGACATAGCACCTAGACCCTAGGTCTGTTAAGCATTTCCACCACAAACAGTACTTTTAAATGTGGGTGGGGTTGTTGTCACTCACTGCTCCATCCAGCACTCGCTGTATTTCCTTACCACAGACATATATGGAAGTCTGCACCTTGTTTATTATCCACAGAACAGGGTTGCACGATTACATTTTCAGAACCAAATAAAACAGGCTGTAGTGAGAATCTCTCTTGGTGGGGTATTTAAAAATAGCAGTTTGTGCATTGAGTCCTTCTCAGGCAAGTGCAGCATGTTGCTGGAGCCCACAGGAATGATACTCCATGACACTTTTTTCTTTTCTTCAAGTGAGGATTAGAATATATGCAGTTCACATAATCTGGTCCAAATTAACATATATTTTTAAATGTTTGAAGATCTACTCATTACTAAACGTGTATGTCATCCAAGAGAGAAAATAAAAACTGATGGAATGGTCAGAGTTGGCATTTTGAAATTTAAGGTGTTCTGATGGATTCACATCTTTAACTCACTAACGCAGAGCTCAGGCAATCACCATGGACTGTACCCATCCTGCCTTCCATCTGTTTGACCTGCTGCCCTCTGGCAGGCGCTACAGGTCAATCAAAACCAGGACCAAAAGACTCAGGACCCCCACCCCCCACCCCCCCATTCACACAAGGACAATAACTGCAACTAAAGGGCAAATTGCAATATCCTGCTGTATCTTTTATTTATTGTGTTTTCCTGTTACATTTGCACTGTTGTACTGTGGACTTGTAGTTGCACTGTTGCTCCTTTTGAAATTTCTTGTATTTCTTGTATATCTTGTATATTTTAACAATATATTTTAACTATTTTTATTCTTTTATTTTTTATATTATGGTAACACCACTCCTGCCTGCTATAATTTCGTTGTATATCTTGTACAATGACAATAAAAAGCTATCTATCTATCTATCTATCTATCTATCTATCTATCTATCTATCATGCATAAAGCAACATAACAAGTAAATGTGCCACCTAAAAATTTGCCGTCAGTTGGCTCAGTGAAATAAGTTTTTTTTCTCAGTCTACGGCTGCTGCATGAGGCCGCAAAACATCCTTTCATTTTATAGTTATAGTTTACTGATATATGTAAGACTTGCCACAGAATGAACAGTGGTGAAAACACAGCTCACCCCAGAGCAGAGTGACCGTTCTCTATTGACCAATCAACGTACTGCAGTGTTTCTAGCTCCATCTTTTAGTAACAGATCTGTGTGATCAGCCGCCATATAACAGGGATGCTCAATGATTGCAATTACCATGTTATGCCGTTGTTATTGTTCATTAAGCGCTGCCAACGGATATGTTATATGTCACACTAAAGACCAGCACTGTTGTGTTACATATCGCATCCATCACACCTCTTTTGATTCCACAATGCCAGCATGCTGTGTAAAAATCGCACACTGAAGCAGTATGATGGCACTGTTGTTTGGTTCTATGTGAAAATGCTAAGGAGGCATAAAGAAGGGACTTTGCAGCATCTCTTTGTAAAAAGGGCTATAGCCTGCCAAACCTTCCTGTAGTTGGTCCAAACATCCTAAACATCTACAAAATGTTTTCACACCAGAAACAAACTGAACCATGGTTCAGTTCAACCTAGACGAAGACCACTTGTTTTGGTCCAGGCGGTGGTTCGGCTGTTTGGTCTGAGCCGTGGTCCAAGGGAGGATTCACACCTTTGAGTTGAATCAAACTGAAAAGTCCCAAAATACTGACCAAACAAAGTAGGTGTGAAAGGGACATCAGTCATGTGATAACAGTAAGTTCAGTGCTGTCTGTAAACACAGCATTTAAACCACTCACAGACTGTACTGGGGAGAGGTCAAAGGTCATGGACCAGGAGTCAGTGGACAACCAATGAAAGATCAAGGAAGGTGAAGAACTAATGTTCATCAAAAAATAGTTCCAACATACACTCCCCCTACAACCACAAACTGTTGTTTCAACAACCTCAGATGTCACTCTGTTTATTAGATGATGACCGTGTCTTGTGTGGAGTTAGATGAGACACAAGAGGAAGTTTCCAATTTCAAAATGAATGTACTCTGTATGTGTATTCAGAGCAGTTTTCCAGTGTGGCCAACTGTTAATCAGAAGGTTTGACCTGTCTGTGGAGCTAAGAAAGGTCAGCAGGTCACCACAATAAGTAGGAATCATTCTTTGTTGATATCCAGACTACATTTTAGCTCTGCCTCAAACTGTTGGACAGACAGACAGATGGATGAATCAGTGGACCAACATCGCCACCTCTGGGCCCTGCACTTATCATTTCATTTTTATCATTTCATCACACAACTAATCAGTGCTACTACTTTCTAGAAAATATCTGATTTTTTTTTATCCCATTAAACATGTAAGAATGTGTGTACAGAATAGAGGCCATGATGAGGGCTAATCTCCCACTGATCATAAACAGGCCTTTACATTCTCCACATTGTTCATACCACAAAGAAAATAAATACATACAGTCCTAATTGTTGCCAGACTTATGTTAATCTTCTACTGGCCACGATGATGTAGTTCCTTCAGGGACCACAGTGGGCTCATGACTAGGGTAAAGCAGGCGCTGTTCTAGAATCAGTGGTGATATGCGATCACAGAATACCTGGACAACAGACAGATCAGCCTTTATTAAGGAATCACGTAGGCTCAGGTTCAGGCAGGGTCACAGAATAATTACTGGACATGTCTATAAAACAAATGTTTGTCTAACAAGAAATAAATGCATACAAACACAACAAATTGCATTGGCATCTATGTTCACATTCTGTGTATCCTTTTTTTTATATGGATTGTCTATTAAATGGTTATTCTTTGCACACAATATCTATTGCATGTCCGTCCATCTAGGGAGAGATATATCTGTTACTCCTCCTGAGGTTTCTTCCATTTGTTCCCCATTAACCTTCCTGTCGTGTTCGGTCAAATCTGACCGATTTACAACTTAAAACACTCATAAATATTGTGTTTTACATCTGATTGCCTCAAGGCCTTATGATATCTTCCACACTGTGCACTCGAACATATGAAAGTGATGATCACCACTTTCATTGAATTTGGAGTGTTTCAGTCAACGTTGTTACACCTGTGGTGTTCCCGGTCAAAAGTGACCGCCATAGGAAATGAATGGGTATCCAGATTATACTCATCCATCAGATGAGAAAACATCCCCATACACACCACCCTAACACCCCCCCCCACCACACACACACACACACACACACACACACACACACACACACACACAGACTGAAAAATATCTTTTGTGGGTACACATCTCTTTCCCGCGCTTATGTGCCTATCCTCCCACGTGAACCACCTTCCTGATGAAACAATGTATCATATTTTCACTCAGACTAAACAGGTGTTTGTTATGTGAACCCAGCTCTTTCCCGTGCTTTTGTGCCTACCCCGACCACGTGAACCACCAATCCAGACCAATCAATGTATCATATCTTCACACAGACCCCCAAAATATAGCTTGATGTTTGCCTTGCACTCCTTTTACTCTGAGCACAATGAGTAGGCGACTGACCAAGCGGTTCACTGTCAGAGAGGCTCTGGACCAGATTTTAGAACAAGATGAAGAGGGCACTGAAGTTGAACCAGAGATAGAGGAGGATTCCTTTCATTGCAGCTTACTGGTACATACACCTGCAAGCGAATGACAGCCCGCTGGCCTGTGGCACTGTTCCACAACATCCTTGATGTGTCTGCATGCAATGCATATGTGGTGTGGACAGCAATCGACCCAACCTGGAATCAAGGGAAGAGTTTCAAGAGGAGACTCTTCCTAGCAGAGCTGGGGAAAGCTTTGGTGGCTCCTCTTATTGAACGCCGCCAGCACCTTCCCCGCACACCAGCCTCTGCCAGTCTGGTTAGGAGTGTGCAAGCCCCAGTCGCTGCCCTGGCCGCTCTTCCTCAACAAGCACAGGGGCAGAAAAGGAAGCGCTGTGAGCTCTGTGCCCCCAGAGACAACAAAACAAGCCTGAGATGCTGCAAATGTGATGCCTATGTTTGCAAGGCCCACTCTGACCTGAGTGTCAAATGCCACTCATGTACATGAATTCACATGCATACAAGCACACACACACACACACACACACACACACACACACACACACACACACACACACACTTCATGTTGAGGAGTTTGGTCTCTGGTTTTCCATTTCTTTTTTACATTACATCTTCATTTTGGAATACATTTTTAGTGCCTATTTGCATTTTCATTGCAGTTATTCATGTTATCCATGTTAACCACTACTCTGAGACATTGTTCACAGTTAAAAAGTGTTAAACAAAAATTTGGTGGTGATTAATGTTTTTTGTATTAATTTAACAGCAGTTAAAACAGACCGGTCAAATTTGACCGGGAACACTAAAGTAAGGGGTGGGGGATGAACACGACCGGAGGGTTTTAAAGGGTTTTCTTTTCTTTATCTGAAGCAAGGGTCTGAAGGCAGAGGGTGTACAAAATGTGATATCTGGTTATACAATAAAATTGACTTGACACCTTTTTCTGTCTGCTAACAACAGGTATAGCTGTGGCATTGTGGGAAGTACCTGTATTGTGGCAGTCTGGTCTATGGGGAAGTTGCCAAAGTGAGTGAATATGTTTTTAAGCTTATAAACTCCACAGTTCTAAGTAAATGAAGCTGTTCTGTGGTGTGTTTACGTGAATGTCAGTTGGCCACTGGAAACTGGCTTTTCCCTGGATTTTTTATTTTAATCCTTTTTGTTTTTTTAAAAAAATGGGGCAAAGGCTGACAAACACTTATGCAGCTTGTGCATGCACCTTTAGAGAGGCTGCTTTACAAAACTGATAAGATGTGAGGGATTATGTTATCTGCAGAAGAGTACATCCAACATCTCATCAGGCTTGTTCATCAGCCATGGTTTCTGGGCCATACTAGGTCAAAGCCACTTGTGCATGACCATACGTAGGGTTTTAGAGATTGAAATACTGAGCTTGCTACTGGGGTTCAGAGGCATACAGTAATACATAAGGTTAAATGTTGCAATAAATAATGCACACTACAATCTGGAAATACAGAAGAAGCTAACATGATCACGAAACATCTAAAAATGAATGTTAACAATGTTTACGTAAAGTGTTCATGTTGAGGGAAAATCACACTACAGACACCACTTAAATCTAATCATGATCATCCCTCTGAATTCACTGCCTGCGACTCCTCACTCTTCTCTAAAACAGTCTTTAAAACAATTAAAATTACACACACCTTCTTTATTTCATCATTGTGTTTGATGGTGCATACTTGTTTTATATTTTAATTATGGAAATGTGTCTCAAACAGTACATAATCTGAAACTAAATGTGAGGTATTTATGTTGTTAAATTAAACCTAAAGCAGAGCTTTGACTGACATAGTCTTTTCATATAAAGCAGGATTTATATTTCTGTGTCAAATCGGCGCCATACCAATAGCGAAGGCTTTGCATCGACGCAGAACCTTCGCCGTAGCCTTACATCCACCTCCCCAGGCAACGCAGACCTCCTTTTTATTTTTGTAGGCTGAAAACCATTTCCCTCAGAAGAAATGAAGCTTTTATTTACTTTTATTTCACAGAAAAAAAAACAATAAACTGTCAAGACAATAAAGCCCCCACACAATGGTATTTTAAGTCCTGTGTGTGATTTATCCTGGCTTCATATGAGCAGAGGAAATGCCATAGGCTTGTGCTAATACCGTTAGAATGTTGTATTTGTTTGGATCACATGTTTAGTATAAGACAGTTGTTTTGTCAGTGAACCCTGTGAATTGTAATGGGGCCAAATTACGTACCTTTCTTAAGTGTTGCCTCATATGAGTAGAGGAAATCTCTGCTAGCTGCTAGGCTAATTTATACAATGAAAAGTACCACAGGCTTGTGCTAATAACATTAGCATGTTGTATTTGTGAGGAAAAGACAAGTGCTTTGTCTGTGGAACCTGCAAGTTATAGTAATTAGATTTAGTAGATTTATGTATTTGTAATTGAAAATGTCGCTATTAGGCCGTGTTTAATGTGTGTTTTGGGTGTGTTTTGAATCAACTAAACTTTACAGCACTTCACAGAAACCCCACCGCTGAGTGATGTTTTTGAGGTGTAACTGCAGAGTGACACAAACACACTACTGCACAAGTATAAATGCTCACAGTAGCATAGGACACATACGTCATACATACGGTCTGCATAGAGCTGATGCACGAGTATAAGTCCACCTTTATCCGTCTCAGCGGAGAAAATAGACACAAGGTCAGTTATATTTATGAAAATGTTACAGGTCTCTACCAGGATAATCTTACAATGAAAATAAAGATATAGAGGTGAAAATGAAACTAACTAGCCAGCATCATAAAGGATAGGCACTGTTTGATAAAGTGCCTGGGGATGAATGGTTTGGAAATACAAGCAGTCCACTGGTAAATATTTCATGTGTCACATGGATTCATTCACTTCACCACTCACTCACTCACACACACACATACACACACACACAAAAGCAATGATGGCAAGTTGATAATCTTGCCATTGTACAATATCTTGGCTACACCAAGGTGAAATTATTTTTAATTATTTCATAATTTTTATACACCTCTTAAAAAAAAATGAGGTCCAAACCACGGGAGCTGAAGATAGCTAGTCTGTGCACATCCACTCTTTTCAGGTTCTAAACAATCACAGAGTCCACACTGACCAGTTCCAGCATGGTGACGTACGAGAGCTGTTCAACTGTGGACAGGAAAGCACTGCAGAGGGTGGTCAGAACAGCCCAATACATCACTGCCATCAGCTCTGCTATCTTGGACCTATTAACTGAAAAATGCATTAACAATGCTAGTATACAGTACAGTATACTAATATCTCAGTATTTTTAGGCTCCTTCACGATATACAATAGACATCGCCATATACACATTGTCTCTAAAACAACATACAGTGAATTCTCAGTGGCTCATACCCTGCTTCTTGGAGCATAGGTTGTGCACATCCTCAGAAAATGAACATTACACATATGGAAGATGCAACAGGCACATGAACAGTAGGGGCAGGGTAACAAACATACTCACCATTGTTATGATGTGCTCAATTTACGGGCCTTACACAATATCTACGATGACACAGCTATCGCCTTCTCTGCTGTGATCTCAGAGTTAAGATTGGTAACGTACGCAAGTATTGCCATGTTTATCATTTACATCATGCAAATCCGGACGTTCTATGCGATCTGAGTTCTCTGGTGTGCCATCTTGTGGAATCTTCCAATTACATGTGCAGCACATAGGCAAGTATGTGGACGTTTTCTGTTTATGGCGCAGCTGGTTGTCTATGTGAACGTATGATTATAAAACAAGAATATCAACAAGTACTTAGAGCTGTCCATTTGTGATCACATCACCCAGACTCATGTTAATACCAGGTATAAACAGGAACTGCACACACAGTTCGACACTGAGCTCATGTCCTGTATTGTTTCACAAATCAGAACCAGAATCAGAAATCAGAATCTGAATTTGGCAACCTGAGCAGTTTACATGTACAATTAAAAACTGATTCTGGTATTCTTAGACACAATATATTCCACTTACAACACTTTGGCCAAGATTTTAAATGATTTACCAGAATTTTATTTTACACAATGTTTAGAATGAAATAAAATAGTTACACTTAATTTTATGATTGCATAGTTTCCTAATGAACTGGGAAGTTTCCCGGAAAAAAAAATGCAATCAACTGAGAGCAGGTTTAGATTTATTAAAAAAGCAGCAGAAGATGTAGCTAATTCACTAGTTAAGTACTTAAACAATTGCAGCACAGTGGAGAGTAAAACCACAGCCGCTTATTTTGAATTGCCACTTTTACGAGCTTCCGCGAAGGCAACTGTCACTCGTCGTGGATTGTGGGTAATAGTGATGTTGTGAAGCAGTCAGCTGATCCTTGTACTTCCTTACAGCAGCTCAGTAAATGGCTAATCACCCAAAATAATGGACGGAAAGACCGTGATTGTGACCGGTGCTAACAGCGGGATAGGTAAAGCCACAGCAGCGGGCATCGTGAGGCTGCAGGGCCGAGTGATAATGGCCTGCCGGGACCTGAGCAGGGCTGAGGAGGCAGCCCGGGAGATCCGACAGGAGACCGGGGCAGACAGCTCACAGCTGGTCGTCAAACAGCTGGACCTCGCCTCGCTCACATCTGTACACACTTTCTGTCAAGACATAATAAAGGTAGCTTCATGGCTTTGCGCTGCAAAGCGACGTTTGACTGCCAGACAGCGCAAATACACTCGCGTCCATGAAAATAACGTCAAGCCAAACCTCATTAAAAATATATGAATTATTATAAATGACCCCGCTTATCTCCAAAGTCTGTGATTTAACCCAAACAAGGATAATTTTTCTGCCTCGTGAAATGACACTCTTCAATTCGGAATACAGTCTGTTTCACAAATATCACATAATTAAGAAAATTTCAACTTTATAAACCTGCTATCTATGTGTTTTCATCCAGCAAATGTTGACTATAACGGTTAGATGTAAAGCTAATATGGAACTGTGGAATACATGTTTTTTAATTTTAGTATAATGGGTTCCACTCAGTGGATTGTATCAATGCCGACCTGTAGACCATCACACAAAATTGTACATTGTACACTGAAACACGTATTTTTATTACTATTATTATTATCATGTCTTCCCTGACAAATCAATAGAGAGATTTTTTAAATGGATTTCTCCTAACCCAGGAGTAACAGTAACATTACTTGACAGATCACCTCTGTCACTGAAGTTTGTGAATTCTCTGTCCCATCTGTAGCTAATTTACTGACTTGTACATCACCACTTAGTTAACTACAGCTTTATTTCTGTTTAGTGGAAAATAAGCTGTAATTTTGTTTGCTTATGATATTAAAGCAATGGCACACTAAGACATCCTAAAACATATGACGTCTTATCCATTTTTTAGGCTAATTGCAATTATTAGGCCAGATATGTGAACAAAACACTTCACATGCAGGTAACCTGCTAACTAAATTGCAACCCCATGTTAGAAGTGTCTGCAGTGTTTGCTGTGGTGTGACTTTCATGTACTGCTCTAATTTGGAGAACGTGAGACAGCAGTCACCAGTCCTCTATAAGATAATGTGCTGTTATAGTCACATATGAATCCACTGACCATGAAGTCCAGTCCGTCACAAGTTAATGCCACCCATCCTGCTGTACTCAAAGATTCCTCAACTTGATGCTTCACTTGTCTGTAGAGCTTGGGTGCGGCTGTGTCGGCGAAAAAACATCAGGACAGAGTCACATACTGACAGGGTGTTTTTAGCATGTAACAAAAACCTTTGTTTTCAGTATTGTTGTATGGACGCAGATCTTTCCTCATGAAGTCTGTGAGTGACTTTTTTTTTCAGCTCTCTCAGAGTTGGATGGTAGCTCTGTCAAGAGTGCTAAGTGTGTCCAGTGTTGGTTGATTTTTTTGGCGGAGCGGGTTTAGCGTTAGCTTGGCCTGTCAGCAGCTAACACTATCTCTGGATGGTGGCGTGTGAGGTGAGCCCAGTCCTTCTTTCCTTCTGTCTTAAAAGATCCAAATCTAAAGTAAGTCCAGACGTACCTGCCAACTTCCTGCCAAATTCCGCTGACTGCGACCTCTGCTGACCTCACTATGAAAAACAACATCAGCACCATCTAGTGGACTGAAAAAGCAACTGATTTTATTATGCTAGCACCAAAGGTTGTATAAAAATTTGTATTTGCAAAAATTAATAATATATATATGATAAAAGATGGATTCTTGGCGTCAGTGTATTGATACAATATCGCCACATAAAATATCGCGATGGTATGCTGTATAGATTTTCCCCCCTACCCCTGCCATACAGTACACATAGATCTGAGGCTGTTGTATGTTCTCAAAGTCTGAAGCAGACTCCTTTCTTCTGTGCTGTTGAACAGGAGGAACCTCGGCTCGATGTTCTGATCAACAATGCTGGTATCTATCAGTGTCCTTACACCAAAACAGAAGACGGCTTTGAGATGCAGTTTGGGGTCAACCACTTGGGCCACTTCCTGCTCACCAACCTGCTGCTGGACCTCCTGAAACAATCAGCTCCCAGTCGCATAGTGGTGGTCTCTTCCAAACTCTACAAGCACGGTCACATTAACTTTGAGGACTTAAACAGCGAGCAGAGCTATAACAAAGCCTTTGCCTACAGCCGCAGCAAACTAGCCAACCTGCTGTTCACCTGTGAGCTGGCCCAACGACTGGAGGGCAGCGGGGTGACTGTGAATGCTCTGACTCCAGGCATAGTGAGGACTAATCTGGGGAGGCATGTCCACATCCCAGTGCTGGTCAAGCCCATGTTTGACCTGCTTTCCAGGGGTTTGTTTAAGAGCCCTGAAGAAGGAGCTCGGACTTCGATCTATTTGGCCTGCAGCCCAGATGTAGATGGTGTGCAGGGCGAGTGCTTTGCAGATTGTCAGCCTCAGGTTCTGCTGGACAAGGCTACAGACCAGGAAGTGGCCAGTAAACTGTGGGACATCAGTGATGTCATGGTGGGCATAACCACGTGAGATTTAAAATTAATTCAAGCATCCGAAAGAGATAAGCGGAAGTCTGAAACCCCAAAGAATTCTACTTATTCAGTGCCTTGCTTTTTGCAACAACTTAGTTTAACAGCACTCCAGTGTCACAGATTTTTTTTCTTTGGCTACAGTTTCTGTCAGTACACCATAAAGATTCATATATTTCTGTTTTTGTCTGTGCTCATCTTACTGGTTGAAGTGAGCAGGGCTTGGTGGGAAATGTGATGTCACACATTTCCTTGCACCTATCAAGATTTAGTTTTATTTGAATCAAAATATTATGACGGAGGATTGTTTGGTCAAATGATGTCTAAACAGAAGCAGCTGTTACCAGATCATGGCTCACATAAAATAGTCTAATATCGGCAAAATTATTTTTGAATCTGGAACTGTCTGGTCAAAAAAACAAGATTATAAATACGATCAAACATTTGATATCAACTTTCAGTATTTTGGAGTGTCATACAAAGATATGTTTTGGTCCACCCTAAAAAAGTATTATCCATACCAACCCCAGAGCACTGCTAGCAAACCACAGCATGGTGTATGAGCAACAGTCTACATTGTATTTTCATGCGTGTTCTGACTGAGGTAAACAGCTGCACGCAGTTAATGAAGTCACATTTGTCCTTTGCATGGATAAAAACAATGTGGTTAATCATTTTGATTGTTTTAAAGTTAATTTTACAGTATGAAGAGACATTATATTTTGATGCTTGCTTATTGAAGAAGGAAGACTAGCCAAGAAAAGCCTTAATGGTCATCCCATCACAGGAAACAATGGCTTTCAATGGGACAATGACAAGTGTGTGGAACTGATCAATCTGAAATTTGTGATTTAAATACATGTTGTATCACACTCTGAATTTAATTGATGTTACCAATAAATGCTTTGAACATAAGGAAGCAGTGTCATGATTATTTTGGGACTGAAGTCACCTGATAGCTGAATAGACAGAGTTGAAAGGTCAGAGGAGCTGCTGGTTCCGAAAGATTTTCTCCTCACTGTAAAGATCCAGACGTTCAAGAGGTTTATATGGGGAGCCAAATTATCTGCAGAGGTCTCTTCCTCCCCATGGTTTGTCCATATTGTACTACTGTAGAAACATGGCGATCTCCATAGACAAGGACCCTCTCCCTTTGTAGATATAAATGGGCCATTCTAAGGTAACGAGAACACAATGATTCTTATTTTCAGGTGATTATACACTAAACATTTATTGTATTATTCTGCCAATATATCCCCCTAAATCCTACACACTGGACCTTTAAACAAGCAACTCTCTCCAAAGGCCTTGTTCATCAGGTGTGTTATCCTATATTACTCCATAATCAGGTGTACATACTGTAATAGAATAATGCTCTGAGAATTGCCTCATTTACAGACCGCCTCATTTACACACAGGCTCCGGGGGGGTGGTTAGAAATCCATTTTCTTCAGGGGTTACTTAGGCTTCAGTCAGCCATGCTGGCTGCTCAGAGAGCAGTCATTAGCTGGGAATGTTTTCTCTCCAGGTCACCCATAGATAGACCACTTCTCCCTACATGAAGTGGTAGCGAGACCCCCCCAGATACATAATGACTTTCCCACCTGTATTCTTCATTAGGACATTTTCTGGATCATTTATAGAGAGCTGGAAAACAGGGTATAAACACAGAGGCAGCCACTTTATCAGATTCACCTCACACAAGCTTCTCCTGGGGCGTTTTAATGGCAGCTCCATTTTATTTATTTTACAAATAACTCCAATTAGTGCAATTACAGAGTTTAATGTCTGTAAATGGCACAGTAGTATTGATAGGCCTAGTGGCTGAGTGAGGTGAGGGCCTCACTCAGCCTGCTTATGCTTCAAGGTCCAACACATAATGGTTCAATTAAAAGTGCATTAAATCTGCCTATTCTTCAGCTTCTGTTGGACTGACTGTACTCATGTCTCAAAATGTTTAGTACCACTGCTCCTATTTTATAAGTCAAACTGTTCTCCTTTGACCTTTTACATTTTGACATACTGAGCTTTAAAGGGATAGTTAGTATTTTTTGCAGTGGGGTTGTATGAGGTACATCTCCGTAGTCAGTGTATTACATATAGTGGATGTCAGTCAGCATGCCCCAGTTTGAAGAAGCAGGCTGGAGTCCTGCTGTGGAGGGGTCAGCAACAAATCGTATTTTAGCCACCTAAAAAAATCATTTATCAGTATAAGCGTGCCAGGCATTCATGGAGGGCAGTTACTTTCTTTAGCCACTAGGTGTGGATCATGTCAGGGCCAGGTGCTGTCCAGCTCTTCATACCCGATACTCTTTCTGGGTTGTCTGCCATTGTAATGGTGACTGGCTCTTGTTCTGGGAGATTGCTGTGGTCTGCTCTTAGATCCACTAGCCACTTAGCATCAGTGTTATGTTTGGTGGCTGCTTCTTCTTTTGTGTATCTCTTTAGGCGGGTAGCCAGAGCTGTGAGCCTTTGCTTGGCAGTCTCATGTATAGACAGTGTTGTACTCCCCAGGGACCCTTTTCTTCCCAGCACCCTTCTGTAGCTCTGAGACTTGACTAACCTTTCTCTACATGTATAGATAGATAGATAGATAGATAGATAGACAGGCACGGGTAACAATAAACTACACATGGGCAGGCAGCAGGTGAGAACAAAAATATATTTTTTATTTTTCAGAATAAAACAGTACATGTATAATATTTTTGGCATCTAAATAACTATAATGAAGCTGCACTTCCTTTTATTTTGAAAATCAGTGAAACGAACCATTGACCCAGTCGTCACATTCGTCACTGATGTGGAGGACTCCAGTGATGAAACCTTGCAGCCCGAGGATGAGGTGGCAGCCTGCATCAAGGTCAGGACACCCAGTGAGGATCCTTTTTAGGTTTTATGGTGGTGGAAGGAGCATGCTGTTTCCTGACTTGGCAGTGACTGAGCAGAATGTTTTCACCATACCGGCATTGAGCGCAGCCAGTGAAAGAGACTTTTCCTCCAAAACAGTCTTGTCTGGTTGGGTGGCCACCTTGTCAATCTGTAAGAGACTTTTCTACTAGGTGCAGGTATTTGGCACTAACCAAGTGGGACAACAGCAGGAGGTAAAACTTACTTAAATCACAGCAACGATATGATTATAACACAGCAACATATAAATGCACAGCAAAATATGAAAACTCACAGCAAAGGGAAAACACAATAAACTAGCACTGCGGCCTCATGACACTGGCATTGTTACAGATATCACAAGTTCCAAATTACCAAAATATAGGTATTTAAAATCCATTGTAAGTCTAATCAGTGAAGGTTTTGTGTTAACGTTGACCTTGCCTGTTCTTTGTGGTAATGTAGCATCAATCCTGCAGGTTGGGAAAGAAGTTACCTTGCAGAGGATTCTCTGTGGTATTAATATCCACCCAGAGACCCAACACAAGAGGCAGCCTGTTGCTCCCGAATGACACGAGCCAGGCTGACTTTTCATAACAGCTGATCAAACATGATTCTGCAACCAAGGCCGTAACAGTCTACAGCAACACAATTAGATAGGGTAATGAAAAGTTTGAAAGAATGTGTGAGAAGGTTTTGGATATCAAGATGTCAGGGTTAATAGTTTCATGCTATAGCCCTCCAGATACAGATACAGCACGGCAGCAGTACAGACCTCTCGAGAACAGTTGTGATTAAGATGTCGGAGCTGCAGCTGAATAGCGTGACATCAAATAATGTGTGTAATTTAAATGTTATCTCAGGAACAGTCACATCAGATATTGAGACTTTTAAAAGTCTGCTGTTTCTCAAAGTCAGTTTTGAGTATCTTAAAGCGCTACACATTTACAGATATAGTATCAAGAGCAAGAAAGTCAGCGTAGGGAAGAAGGGAGCTTTTGAGGTGGATGGGTCAATAAAAAACGATCTTTTACCTGGGACATTGTGTTGTCCCATGTGAAACCAAAAATAATTGTTGTTTAACAAAGTTACATTACATAACAAACTTATTTTAACCCACAACATGATCTTTGTTGCCAAACCTAGCCAAGTAGTTTTGTTGCCTTAACCTAATTGTGACCATTCCACAATATTAATCGTGTGTTAAAAAGTGTTTCAGCTGTGTGTGACTTAGAGACGCTTACGGGTGCCCTGTGCATCGCTGTGAGATGCTGAGGGGCATGAAAAATTGTCTGTATTGATGACCTTGGAAAGAGAACAGGTTGAAATTGACAACATTGTATAAAAATCGTTTGCATTTTAATAATCTGCAATCTGATCAAAATTGTTTAACACACAAATCTAGCATACTGTGCTATGTGTTTTCTTGTTTTATTTGTTGCGGAGCTTTGCAAGACAAGACAAAATGGAAAGAGAAATTTGCTCCCTTGCTTCTCTCCACTGCCTCCCTTGCTATCCCCTCTTTTTGCTCTTTGGTATCACGGCTACCTGAATAGGCTGAGCCATCCTCCCTCTGTCTCCACACAGTTGCTATCTCTCCATGTGTCTGTCTGTTTTGATCCTCTGTTACATCCTCATCCTCGTCAAGTAAAGTAGACTGTCTGTGCGCCACATCCCTTTCTCTTGTTGAGGATGTATGTCTCCCTTTGGTTATGCCACAATTTTATGCCTCTGCGCTGGTCGTAGCCAGAGGCATTACGTTCTCAGGCGGCCCCACCGTCCATCTGTCTGTCTGTCCCATTTTCGTGAATGCAATATCTCAAGAACGCCTGTGGGGGAATTTTTCATTTTTCAAATTTGGCACAAACGTTCAGTTAGACTCAACAATAAACTGATTAGATTTTGATGATCAATAGTCAGGTCAGCGTGACCCTACAGCCATCTCATTCTCGTGAATGCACTATCTCCAGAACACTTCGAGGGAATTTCTTCAAATTTGGCCCAACATCCACTTTGAGTCATTAAACTATTAGAATTAGGGTGGTCAAAGATCAGGGGTCAAGGTCACGGTGACCTTGTCCGTCGCATTCTCATCAATGTAGTATCTTAGGAACACTTCGGGGGAATTTCTTCAAATCTAGCAAAATCATCTACCGGGACTCAAGGATGAACTGATTTGATTGCTGTGGTCAAATTTCAAAGGTCATTGTGACCTTGTGTCCGTCTCATTTTGTGAACACACTATCTCAAGAGGGCCTTAAGGAGTTTCCTCAAATTTGGCACAAATGTTCATTTAGACTCAATAATGAACAAATTAGATTTTGGTGGTTAAAGGTCAAGGTCACTGTGATCTTGCATTTGTCTCATTATTATGATTGCAATATCTCAAGAACACCTTAAAAGAACTTTTTCAAATTTGACACAAACGTCCACTTGGACTGGAGAATAAACTGATAAAAATATGGTGGTCAAAGGTCAAACATCAAGGTCTCTGTGACCCCACAAAACATGTTTTTGCCATAACTCAAGCATTCATGTGCTATAAATGACATATCCAAAAGTCCAGGTCATCTTCACTGTGACATCATAATGTTTTGCAAAAACACTTTTCTGGCCATGACTCAGCATCATATCTCAGGAACAGAAGGGGAGACATTTGGTTTGATACTGAATTGGTGACACTAATCTTGAAACTGTGCTGATTGTATATAGATCTTCTCTGTTGCAAGGGGAAGATGTGTGTGACACATCCATGTTTTAAAAGACATGGATGTAGACTGTAAGAGCAACTTGACTGGTGGGTGGACACATACAGCCGGCAGTAATTGTAGTCTACACTGCTTCTTGGTCAAACAACTCTGTAATGGCTTTTAATTGATACCAAAAAATGCGTGAACTTCAATGACCAACAAACATTTCTCAGTCAGTGTGTAAACATGATTGACACAACTTGAGGTTGTATTTCTTATAGTGTTATTATGGCGTTACATTAAGTCTTAAAGGATAGGTGCACTTTTTTAAAGTCTATCTTAATACAGTGATAATATATAAGTACTTTTACGTGACGTGTACATTTGAAGAGTTGTGCAGCGCTCCTGAATTTCATGATATAAAGCCTGGGTTTTGCTCTCCATCTCTTATACTGTAAGGGCTAGGGATCGCTTCATGGCCGGTATTGAGGAATGGTTACAGCAGTCAGTAACTCTCTCAACTTACATACAACGTAAGAAAAACAAGAAATAAATCCAAACCTATTCTTTAAATTCTCAGGTTTTCAGTACACTGTGGAGTTTTTCATTGAATGATCTGCAGCACTAACAGGTCATGACTCCAACATCTTCTACTTTCACCAGGAACAAAGTGCCAAATCTTTATCTGCATCTTTCATCTTCTTTCCTCGCACCGGCTGGAGCAGCACCAAGCCTACGGCAGGCTGAGGGAAAACAGCACAAGTATTTAGTTTGGCCCAAGTCTCTGCACATCCAAATGTGTTATGTGCTGCTGTGCCCTTAGACCACCACACTGAACTTTTCAACCTTCCCCCAAGTCTATAACAAATTATTGTAAGCTGTCCTTCCTTGGCTTTTTTATTGTGTAATAAGTACAAATCTGTGATTTGAAGTGAGGGAACTTGTGAATGACAAAGTACATGCTTGGATTTGTACACAGAGACATGATTTCTCTTCACAGAGTCAAGTGGGTATATACTCTCAAGTTGACATGGAGGTTTACTGATATGAAAGTATACTGACAACAAAATACTTGAGCGAGCAGAGAACAAATCTGAGTGCTGCTCAGTTTACAAGTCAACCTTTGACATGCAGGTGCAGATTGTGAAAGCAGAGTTAGATAATTAAGGTGACAGAGCAAAATCGTGAGCATATTAGATATTGTGAGCAACAAGAGGAACTGTGTAACTTTATTTGAGCCAGCAAGAGATTCTCACACTCATAGTAATCAAAAGACTCACTCACTGTGAACTGAATTCACTGAGCTCAAACTCAAACTAAGAACAGAATGTCACTAGGTCAATTCGACCTGAGGTAAAGGGCCATCCTGTTAGACCCCACTTCCTTATATTTTCAAAATAAAAGCTGACACAGTGGTGTTTTAAACACAAAGAGTTAGTATTTATATATCTTGAAAATCAAAATGTGTTGACACTCAATGACTAAAATCTCATCAGTTTGTTAGCAAATGATCTAGATTTTGAATCACTATTGCAGATCAACTTTGAGAATCAAGTTAACCTTTTAAAGACAGACCTCCTGTGGACAGCCAGAGGAGATTGTTGTCTGTATGATCCTGTTTAAATAGATCTAAAATAAAAAAAATAGTAATAACAACAACAACAATAGCAACAACAAAATAACAATATTTATTTATAAAGCACTTTTCCTTGCAGGTTGTTGTCCAAGGTTTGTCTTGGGATATAATTTGTGCCCTTCATAAGGGTATAAGCTATCCCTTTCCATTTTCTTCTTTTGAATGTCTTCAGTTCACTTTGTCTTCTTGGTTGGTGCATGCAACCTCCTCCATTTTACGTAGCCTTGATCAAGTATACTATGCATCTCTACGTTTTATTACAAATGCAAAGTCTCTTACTCATCACTGCATTCTTTATGATGTGGTGGGTTGGACGACCACTCACAGACAGTTGCACTGGTATATTTTCATCTATACAGCAATATTGGGCAAACTCCCGGCCTACCTCTGCACCCTTCTGTGTGTCAGCTCTGGTAGTTACCAGCTACGCTCCTCCAGGTGGTTGCTTTTCAATGTACCCTGGGTTTTCAGATCTGGGGAAAAGATCTGCATTTTCCTGCTGTGCACCATGGACATGGAACAATATTCAAAAAGATCTAAAATGAGAAATGCATATATCCATCAATGAATTTAAGGGCATCATAAAGAATGTGGTGACAGAGACACGTGCTTGTTTTTCTTAAGAACAAAGGCCACTATGTTTAAATAGTTGTTGTTTTATTGTGGGTTTTTTTTAATTATATGTTGTTTTGTTGCATTTCAAGTGTTGTGATTGGCTGCTACCTTGGCCAGGTCTCTCTTGTAATGGAGATTTTCAAACTCAATAGGACTTCCTGGTTAAATAAAGGTTAAATACAAATAACAAATATATCATGAAGAGAATTTTAACTTTGTGTTGACTTCTCTTGTAAACAAATAAATACATTTATGAATAAGGTATTGTTAATTCAATGCACCTAAAATGGGGTGATTGGATTTACTGTGATCTGATCCAAATAACTAATAGTTGTTTTAGCGTGAAGGGGGGAGGGAGAGGGAGAATGACATCCAGCAAGGGGCTGTAGGTTAGAATTGAACCCACAGCTGCTGTGACAAAGACAAGGCCAAGGACAAAAGTCATAGTACCATTAAATGGAACAACGATGTTCTTGTCACGTTTGGATGCATAATGATTATAAAAATAAATCCAGGGATGTGACTGAACAATGTCATATCAGTGGCAGGTTGACAACAAAGTAAGGATGTAACAAGTTCTTTGCTTTGGGGGTAACTGTAATATTACCACGGACATTTTTATAGTTTTTCCTCAAAGTACTCGTTAATGGGAAGAGAAAATGATTACAACTCATTTGTAATTTCAAACATCAATATAATAATTGAGGATCATCACACACTGCTGCAGTTTTATTGGCCGTAACCACTACTTTATTTCCATGACACTGATATCAGTGCATAAAATAATCACCAAATGTGAATCTTTATCTGTGGGATTTAAACTCCCAACTTTACCCCAGGGCTAACACCAAATTACAAAGGACATGATCTCAGTGTCCTCAATGGTGGCTACAGCCCAGAGTGTGTGGTCATTAAAGTGAAGTAAAAGTGCAGACTTTATAGTATCAGCCCCACTGCTGGGCTGAAATACTCACTTTGTTGTTTTTTCCATGACTTTAGCCTGTGTACTGATGCAACCCTCCAGAAAACCCTCAGGGCTCATCTCAGCATTAAGACAGCAGACTTCAGATGCAGGAATTCAACTTGTTCCAAGCCTAACTGATCCATATTGCATCCTCACAAATGAAACATGAACTCTTTATAAAACTGCTGCGGGGTATAGACGTTTATTAAGCGAGTCTCAGCTGCAGCTGATTGTCGACTGAATCAGTCATGTGTCCTGTAGATTGCACCACTTAATGATGGATCGCAGTGCACAGAGCGGAGATCCCAGTCTGCCTGTGCTCTGGTGAATGAAAGGTGAGCAGGAGCGAGTCTCTGAGAGGAGAGAGCCCATCAATCATCTGGAAGAGTTTAGTGTAAAGTAGCAGGAGAGTTACGCGGGGCCCAGGGAGCGCTTGTCTTCAGCCTACCGCTTGGCCAGAGGGATTTGTTTGCTTTAACCAGTCCAAACAGTCAGGAGAAGAAAGAGTGGGCCTGCTCCTCACGGTCCCACCGTGGGACTGTCCTTCCCTTTCCCTCCTCTTTCTGTCAAACATGCACACATGTTCCCCCACATATATTCCCTCTGTATTCTCACTAATATAAACACACTCTTTGGCTGTTGTTTATGCTATTGCTTCAGCTAACTGTCCTCTTTTCTCTGAGTCACACTGTGGATGTGGAATAAAGCATGTTGCATGTTTTCCTGTTACAAGGCCTTAAGCTGAATTAACCAATTAAAGGGTTATGTTGTGGTTCAGGTTACACAGGGTCAAGGTGTAGGTTAAAGTCATCAAGGGGTAACAGCCTGAAATGAGGTTCTCTTTTAAAGTTATGGACAAGGAAGTATTCTGTGAAGTATTTCAGCATGTACTTGAGTTCACAGCTGTTACCAGAAGTGTTTGGATTTAACTTTTAAAGCTGTGAAATGAGATTTGGTGCCACATCTATGCTCTACTGATCATGCAAGAAAAGTCAGGAGTGTAGCAGTGGCACAGATCCAGGATGGCCACACTGTGAATCACTGTCCTGCATTGCTGTGAGGTCTTATAAGGTGACATTTTGTTCCTTTGCTGACTCTGTTGAGACCCTTAAATCCAAACTTAAAACTCATCTTCTCACCTTAACTTGTACTCTATGTTTAGTGCTAATTAGCAAATTTAGCAAGTTAGTACACTAACTAATACGATATGATACGATATAATTCATTGTCCCCATAGGGAAATTCATCTTGGACTCAGGAGCTGCACAAGGATCACCTTACAGTAATAGCCCAGAAGACAGAAGAAATGAAAAACATACACCATAAAAACACTACACATAACAGTATTGCATAAGATGGTGAACATGCTAAAAGTTTAAACCAGTGGTTCCCCACTGATGGGTCGCGATCCATCACCCATGGGTTGTGGGTCCATTTTTAATGGACTGCAAGTGACTTGCAAATGTTTATTTTCCGTAACTGCTTATCCTGTTAGGGGTCACAGGGGTGACAGACAACCATTCACACTCACATTCACACCTACAGGCAATTTAGAGTCACCAATTAATCTGCAGGTCTTTGGACTGTGGGAGGAAGCCGGTGTACCTTGAGAAAACCCACACTGACACAGAGAGAACATGCAAACTATGCACAGAGGGGCTCCCCCACCCTGGGTGAATGCACTGTTTGTGAAAAAAAAACACACCTTAAGTACAGTAAATTTCCAGAACAGAGCTTTTATTCTGAAGGGCCATTTCCTGCTGTAGAGTGAGTGACTAACCAATAGCTACTTTACAGAGACAGCAAACTATCTCTATGACATGATCAAATGCAAGTATAACGCTGAGTATGTTAAACTGTGTGGACCTTGAATCAGCGACTAAGGAGAAATCTGGCTTGACCAGTTGGGAATCACTGCTTTAAAAAATTAGCATTTTCTTGACAAAATTGTCATGACTGAGGACCAGGGGTTCCCTGTAAGGAGAGGCAAATCAGGCAAATGTTTGCCCCCCCCCCAAAATATTTTGGAGGAGGGGCCCCGGATGGTCACTCATATTGGTAAATTTTGCAATGACGACTTTAAACCTCCGTAAACCTTAAACCTCCCATCAAGGCACTATACAGTATAGTGCACCACTGCTGCCCCAAAAAACATTATACCGTCTTTTATCTCAGGTTCTTAAACCAGTTTTGTTCAGGATTCTTGGAACCTTGGTTCTATCTAGCGAATCAGCCTGTGCTTTCACCAATTTTAATCAAGGATATGTAATCAATATTACACAATGCATAATGGAAGAAAACAGTAGAGCCAAAACCTTGGATTACATTGATTAACTGCAAACTTTCAGTCATTACATGTTTGTTTTTACCCAAAATTCAAGCATGGGCCAACTACAGTATTAACGAGAGCCTTTTTTTCTGACAACTTCTCACTTGACTTCTCAATTGTTGCCTTTACCTTCGGCTCTTTTCAACCTGTAGAATATGACACGCCCACTGATCATCACACTTTTTGGTTCATGCTGAGAACCAACTTTTCAGGTTTTGAACCAATATATTTTCAGGTTGAAATGCTCTGAACTGTTCAAAATTAGACGTAGAAACTGGAACAGCACCAGTTTATGTTGGTGGATAAGGGGTGTAAGTGTGGCCCCTTCTAGCAACTGTATTACAGCTGGATACTGTCAGTTGGGACAGTCAGCTATCTACCTGTGACTGTCATATGTCAGGTGTTACCCCTTCTGGTCACCCGAAATGAAAGAAAAAACAAGAAGAGGAGGAAAATTACACCAGGGGGTGTTGCGGGGCCTCAGTGGCTTCTTTGCCTAGGGCCCTCCAGAGTCTAGGATCACCACTGCTCAGGACAGAGACAGGACTACACCCTGCAGTGTTCTCCCTAGGGCATGGCTGTTTGAAAGAACAAGAAAGAGGAGGAAACTCAGGAGTAGCAGGACAAAAGCCTGGTGTGGCAGCTGTATTTCTTTCAAAGCCCTGCAACCCTTAAATCCAAATAAAACTTAAAACCTGGAGTTTTTAGCTGTTGTCTGTGCTAATTCCCTCAATTTAGAAAATCCTGTAGAAATATAATTAAGACAGATAATTTTTTTTGATTAAACAGATAAAGATAACCCAGCTGGCACTAGACTTCAATATGACATCAGAAAGACGTGGACTCTACATTGGAAAGATGTTAAATTTTGGTTGGGACGAAAATTGTGTTAAAGATATTTCAAATGTCTAATGTCATTAGGATTTCACATTGTGTAGACGTTGACATTATGATGTTTTGCAGAATCTGGTTTTGTTCATGGCGTTGGCATGAGAAGTTTGGAAGACAATTTGTCATCAGTATTCTACATCAAATCGTTGTTGGTATTCAACATCTTAACATAAAATCTTGGTCACCTATGTTGCAACCTAAATTCAACCAGTTATCAGCATCTAATGAAATTTTTGGCCAGAGACGAAGGGCCACTTTTTCCACATTTCCTACAACTCACAATGTTTCTTTAACAAATTGTTTTCAAACCATTTTTGCAACCCATGGTTGTTCCCCAATCCTAACCAAATAGATTTTATGCCTAAACCTACCCAAATGGTAACCATAGAGGTGGAAGATCAGGACACTTCATATGGAGCATTTCTCTTGTTTCTTTTGTGAACCCTGTTCTTTTTTTCTAAACACAGCCACGTGCATCTAAGGAAAAAAGGTCAATTTGCAGTGTTGTACCTACAAAGTGCTTTTATTTTGAAAAAGACTGTATGCCAACTGTACATTTCCTGTAAAAGCGAGTGTATTTTGAAAACAGACAATGCATGTAACAGGCTGAAGTTGACATGGCATCCCAGAAGGTCAGCAACCAACGCATCCACAATACCTTGCACATCATATCTCGACATTGAAAGTCCTATGACCAAACATCGATATGTGACGAGGTCAAAGTGAGAATGTGTTGTTGGAGGACATCACACCTGACATGTTGCTAGTAATCCCTCACTGTACAGGAAAACTGTGCACACAACTGTAAGAAGTACAGTAGGTCATAGTAACAGCAGGAAGTGGGTCTGTAAACTGTGAAGAATGTTTACACAAATTCAGTTTGAAAAATCGTTTTACTGCTCAGCTTTGTTTTCTCTTTGAAACAACTTTGACCAACAAAGTTGTCTCCAATTAGTCTGATTAAGAGATCTCTAGCTACTGTACCAAACCAAACAACCTGATTTCCATTAAGGTGTTTGTTGTGCTGCTACGGGTAAATTAAGGACTGATGTTTCAGTAACATTTCGTCTAGTGCAGCTTGAAATGATCAAAACAACACCATTACCATCCATCAGCACTACAGCAATGAGCAGTGTTGTGATGTTTCTGTGATGGAGCTCAGTCTTGGTGCCACCACAGTCTCTCACACAGAGCAGAAACGCAGAGCAGAGAGAGATCATGGCCTTGGTATTCGACCCTGTCAGCTCAAGCAGCACCTAAGGGACTGGATCCACCTGCCTGATTGGACCAGAACCTTTAGAAGTTACCCGTTGTTAATATCACTGCGAATTGTGTGGACGTCCGTGCCCCTCCTCTCCCTCCCCCACCCGCTCTCCCTGCTCTTAAAGAAAGTTGTCTGCAGAACATCACTGACTCTGCGGTTGTCACAGTCCGCTCAGACCCCCATACATCATGAAGGCTGTGTGAGAAATGAGTTCCTTTTCTTCCTCTGAAAGCTCCACAGCTCTGTAAACTGTGACTGTCGACATCCTCCTTGGTTCACATTCACATACACACACACAAACACACACACACACACACACACACACAACTGATACAGCTGCGTTTCTGCAGTAAACACAGTGACAAAGCAGTGTGTTGGAAATAGCTTAAAAAAAGACAAGAAATGGAACAAAGTTTCTGTCAAATTTACGTCAACTTTCTCAGCGTCCTAACTCCAGTAAACATGTGAGACTGAAGAGACATGTATCCTCAGCCAGTAAGAACAGTTCAACAATGCAAACCTGATGTTATGGCTCCCTCTACTGTAATGACAGGGAATGGAGCGACAACAGACCATTGTGAGTTGATTAATATAAAAACTCTGCATTAACTTCAACTGATAATTCTCAATACAGGATGCAAAACAAATTACTATCACACCCCCATGCACATCCACCTGTGGAGTGTCTCTACACTGTGGACACTTACCAATTTATCTTTCTTCTAAATGGGAAACATCAAAATACAGCCTGTTTTTCAGTCTCATGGAGCAAAATACTGACCTGCTGATGTGAAAGCAGTTTGGAGCAGGATTTGAAACACTGCCAATGGACAAGGATAAACTGTGGGCACCCCAGTCGCCAGAAGAAAAGGTTGCTATTGTACATTTCTGCACACCACAGATGCGTTAAATTGGTATGTTTCATATGTAGCATGTCAACGTTTTTACAGTGACATAGTTTATGAGCTGACTTTGTCTGCACTCTTAGAGACCAACAAACAATAAAATGGGTTGTTTTTTAAGCAAGCTATTACTACATTTCTAGCAGGGATAGTGCAACAAATAAGCAGTTGTCTTTTTACTGAGACATTGCTGCGTTTCCTGCTGAGATTGTGTCACCAAAACTGGGTATTTTAGGCCAAAACATGATCTTTTCTTCGCTATAACTTAGTGGTTTTTGTGTCAAAGGTCTGGGCCACACAGAAAGCATTTTGCAACATGCAAAACTAGAAAATTAGTAACTAGTTCCTAAAATGTACAGGCAGAGGGTACTTGCTCCAGCTTTGCTTGAGGGTGAGAGGCTGTCAGCAAATAGTTTGTTGAGCACAGGGAAACAGAGGTCTGTGTGGTTACATGAGACCCTAAAAAAGAGGGTGAATCATGAGGAGCACCACCAGTTGGTCCAGGAGCTTCCAGGTACATTTTAGGATGACTTGGGTGCAGTTTGATAACCTGCTGTCTATTGTCGGGCCTAGCATAACAAAAGTGGTCCTGCCGAGTGACTGAGCACCACCAGTTTCTCCTCCATTGTTTACCAACTGTAAACTTGTTGTCATGACCACCACAGAAGGCCCGCCTCTCAAATCATCCAATTGGACAATGGCAAAAAAGTACAGGTGACATGGCGGACTTTCATGCTCTGACTTGATGTTTTTTTCAACTCAAGGAGTTCAGAGCACTCCAGCAAAAATACTAGGTGCCTAGAATGGGAAATGTGAGGCACGTAGCAATGCAAAAACAGCAGCAAAAAGCTTAATTCTCTTTTAAAATTATAACAAAAACCGCCTCCAGCTGCTAAAACGCTTTCTGTGTGATTGAGGCCTGAAGTGGACGAGATCTGGCAGCTGCAGCAAGAGGTAAAAACCAAAAGTTGCGGACAAGTTTTCAGCCCGTTTCCACTATCCTTCAGTCTGTAGACGAAGTCACAGAAAGACTCACATCCTGTTTGATCTGATTCTGATTCTTTAAAAATGCTATCAGACCCATATATCAGTTTTTTTTCAGCCTCCCATTGTTTTAATTGTGACAGTAGCTTGTCAAAGTGCCATACAGGCAATCTGTAGTTTCTGTTAAGGATTTAGCCTCCATTTTATATGAACATCAACATTATATCAGTTTGCTGCTCAAATAAACTAACAGCCTAACAGTCAGACACAGTGGAAAGTAATACAAGACAACAGCTTCCATGAAAGATCAGTCAGATATAGTCAGGGCTTCACATCTGTGCATGATTCAGGCTAGATTCAGACTGTTAGGGAAAAATAATTGAAAGCTGTTTATATCATTTAGAAGGGCAATCACAGAATCTCACAAAACGACACCAGGTGATGTCAGATAAACTTATTAAATACATGTTTATTCATTCAAATCTGTGAGGACAGGATAAATCACACTAAGGCATTATTTTAGTTCGTAAGACACTGTTTTAGTCAAATATTTACCATGTAGAAATATTACATACAGCTTCATTAAAAAATAAAACACACGTGAAATAAAACCAATAAAACCAATCTGGAGCTGAAGCCCTATGAATGCAGTCATCCAACAAAATCCCAGTTTCCCTTTAAATCCCAATGAGTGCTTTCCCTGAAAGACAAATAGACAGGGCTGAAAAACATAATCTCCCTTCAACTTTCTTGGCAGAAATAAAAATGATTGGTAATTGATTAAAAAACATTTCCTTATGTGTATAATCTGGTGATAATTAGAATACAGTGAGCAGTGCAAAGATCCCATAGAGTAGGGCACACGGGTAAGCCACCAGCAGCTGCTGGCCCTCCATAGCCAGGGTGGAGATGAAGATCTTGGAGGCAGAGAGACTACACCAACAAACTGCTAACAAGGCCAGAACTGTACCCAGGATGCCTCTGTCAAAACACAAAGAATGATATGAAGTACCATTTTCTTTGTCAGTTTGACCAAAAACCAACCATTAACATATAAATTTCACCCACTGACTATTTTGCTGGTGCTGCTGACAAAGTTGGTGGCTGCAACAACGATAATTATCTCAACATAATTTTCCTTTATAGAGATAAAATAAATGTTCAATAAATCCTCCATGTAATTAAACCACCTACAGCCCATAGAGGGGGGCAGTAATGCACCCTAAATGTCAGGTCCACTTTGGTCAAAGAAAACTTTATTTCCATTTGCAGTATTATATTTGGCAGTATGGCTCTGTTCTGGGGTGTGCTTTCTCTGCCCTTCCATGCACCTACATGGAAAACCTAAGGTGGAGAGAGCACACCTCTCTGCCCTTCCACGCGTCTACATGAGGAGCCTAAAGCAGGGAGAGCTCTCCTCCCTGTCCCTCCACATGCAAACGAGGAAAACCTGAGGCAGAAAGAGCAAACCTCCCTGCCCTTCCATGCGCCTACATGAATGGCTTAAGGCAGAGAGAGCAGCAGCAAAGACCCCACAAGCACTTCAACAATTTTGCTGGGCAACAAGTAGCCTTACAGCTGGGATTCCTGATTCCATCAACAAATTTTACCACTCCCTTTTATGCTCAGGATCTTTTGAGCAACAGTATAATACCAAACAAACACTAAATGGACTTACTGCAATGAGTAGAAGACAGCAAATGCAGAGAGGACCACCATGGGCAGGAGGCAGTAGCCCAGGACACTGGCCACACAACCATAAGACACTGCCACAGAACTCATCAGGCTCAGCAGAATGTACATCCCAATACAGGCTGTAGCACTGATCCCATACACATAACCAAAGTGGGCTTTGCCTGCCTGAATATATGGGGGTAAAGAAGCAGACAGGAATTGGTTAAATCTTACAACTGCACATGCCATACAGCAGTGAATGCTGAATAGGGTCCCTAGTAATAGGTCACAAATTTGGTTGAAACAGGCAGTACCATGCTGGTAGCTCACCATCATTAAAGTGATGCCCAGTGCAATGCAGAAGAGGATAGGACCTGTTAGATCAGTCTCATTCATAATGCTGCCATCTGCAGGCTTCAAAGGGTTCAACACCGTCAGTGTCTTCTGCCAGATGTGATCAAAGTTGATGCCAAGTTCTAGACAACAAACAAAAAGATTGCTAGTATGGAGTTTCAAGTGGCTTTTATTTGGAGTTTAAAAACAGGATTGTTGTTCAGTGATGAGCAGATTATTTTACCCTCAAGGAGGCTTGGTTCCTCTTCAAGAGAATCTGTTCCTGTGCTTCCCACAGGTTGGTAGAACTGTTCAGTGTACTGCTGCTCCATGGAAGGATCCAGAGCACCAGGGACAAAAGCCTGTGCTCCACTAAAACAGCAGTTACAAGAAAACATGTTTATACAAACTCTCACCGAAAGAGTACAAAAGTAGTAATACCATAATCCTGTCACACCTTCGAGGTGTGAAAATCTATTGGGAAATAGCATCTATGTGTCATCAATCAGAAATGTTATATTAGGATTTGTTTGGTGTAAAAAGTTGAGTGTTTGGAGAACATGCTATTCCAAAATCTGCTACACCATTTTTAAAAAATTCCTACATATCCCAGAATACATGTATGTAGCCTCAGTGAAAAGGCCTGAATGCCTGCTGCTCTCAAAAAGAATCAGTCTGTGATCTACAGAAAATCTTCACCATAAAGTGAAAGTGAAAAGAGACTCAATACAATAAAATTCAATAAAATGTGTACGGCTAGTCTAAGACCAAATGTAACTGAATTTATTGATATATCATTCTACATTACATTGGAGGATTCACAAGAGGCAGATTCCAAAGAATGGACAGAATCTGTCCAGCAGCAGCCACGATGTCCTGAATGGACTAAAAGTAAGAGTCATAAATGATATTAATTTAATTATCAAAAAATAAGGAGATCTGTCATTTCCAGCTACCTTCTTTGTTTGAATTAGGAAACAGTTACAAAAACTGCAGGATGAATATTTTTTTATCCAGATGGTAAGAAAAGTCTTTGAGGATCCTGCAAACACCTTCAGAGCAACGACTGGTGACCCTGTGGCCTGAGGCATTATGTTTACCATCAGTCATTCTTGTGAACACAATATTTTAGAAAAACCTCGAAGGGCATTTCCTCATATTTGGCACTGACATCCACTTACATTAAAAAATAAACTGACTCTATTTTGGTGGTCATAGGTCAATGTTACTGTGACCTCACATTCTTCCCATTTTTGTAAATGCTGTATCTCAGAATTCCTGCAGGGAATTTCTTCAAATTTGACACAAATGTCCACTTGGACTCAATGATGAACTGATTAGATTTTGGTGGTCAAACATAAATGTTCAAGTTTAGTGTGACCTCACCTCTGTCCCATTTTCGTGACTGCGATATCTCAGGACTGCCTGGAGGGAATTTTTTTCAAATCTGGCACCAACATCCACTTAGATTAAAAATTAAACTGATTAGATTTTGGTGCTCAAAGGTCAATGTTACTGTGACCTCACATCCATCCCCATTCTTGTGAATATCTCTGGAATGCCTGGAGGGAATTTCTTTAAATTTGGCACAAAAAAATCCACTCGGACTCAGAGATGAACTGGTTAGATTTTGGTGGTCATAGATCACTGTGACCTCACAAAACACTTTTTTGGCCATAACTCAAGAATTCATAGGCTAATGTATGACAAAATTAAACACAAATGTCTAATAGTATAAAATGATAAATTCGTGATGTTTTACATTTAAAGGTCGATGGTAAACCTTAATGTAAAAATACTTTTCAGCTCTTCTGTGCTGCTGGGTTTAATATCTGTGTGAAACTTCATGTTTTGCCTAAAAAGTACACTTGATGCCTTTTATTAAATTTCTCTACATATATTATGTGAGTCTAGACAGACATTGATGTCAACTGCATCTTGACTGGTTGGTGAAGGCATACAGCCCCGAGGTAGTAATTCAAGTATTAAAGGAGCCCTGTTGTATTTCTGTTTCCATTCAGTGTTTGTCACAAAACACATTGTGTGTATCCTTGAGGTCTACGAACATGTTGAATCTTGCAGTCTTCTTTGTTGACATATTAGTGTGTTTCTTAATATGTTACAGCCAGCTGTTGAACAGTAGAAAGTATGAAACCTTTGGCTGCAATGTGTATTACATCACTGACATGCACACGTGTGCACCTTTACCTGTAGCTTTAAACTACTTTCTGGGTTTCAGTGATATTGTTTTCCAAATAATCAGATGCTTATCTTGATTTGAAGGAGATGATGAGAGGCAAATATATGGATATCCTCAAAAGTCTGAACACTTACGTGTCGTAATAAGTAGGGCTTGAGGAATCGTAGGTATCATAGTAGGCCACAGTGTTACCCTGGTCATCTATGTAGTATCCTGTCTGGTAGAATTCCTGCTCAAGGTTCTGAAAGTCCCCCATGCTAATCAGAAGAACAAAGTGAGACCAAATTAACACACAATATGGCTGTTCACAAGCAACACAACAGAAATAAAGTACCACTCCATTAAGTGTAGAGAGAAGGACAGAGAGGCTTCATCAGTGCCTTGGTGATCACCTTAAAGTCGATCAGCTCTCTGACTCAGCCACTGAATGTCAAATATTTGAGCCAGTGTTGCATCTTGTGCCCCCCTTTAAAATTATTACCCCCACACCCAAACTGCTTGCGTTTTACATTTATATCAATCAGTACGATAAGGGGAAACTAGTCAAAGTAGCCAAGTTAAATTTGATTAATTCGAGTTTCTGTTATGCAAAGGTACAAGGTACCTCTGCTCTACAAAAGGAAAAATACCCATCAAGTTGTGTGTCGTTTTCACTGGGTAGGTTGGTTCTTCACCATATGTGGCTTGTCAGGTAGCCTTTTATGCCCACCACTGGGTGCCACTGCGCCACATCCCAGCTGTGACCTGGTTGTGTTCCATCCTCATACATTTCAGAGGGAGAGCATTTGGGTACTGATATATTTCATCAGCCCAAATTCCAAAGCCCCAATAGCCTGAAAAATGTCCCTTTAGACTGAAAAACCATCTCTGCCAGCCTGTTGTCCCAAAACAAAAACTATTGCTCAGATGTTCCAAGTCTCCGAAAAAACACACTACCTGCACTTAGACAGCCCAATGCAATAATTTTTTCTTTGCATACGTTACATTTGTCAAAAACGCTGTGGTGCATGTGTGGTTAGATTTAGGCACAAAACTGCTTGGTTATAGTTCAAAAAAGATAATGTTTTGGCTTAAAACACCCACATTTGGTGACACAAAAGTCATTGAAAAAGCAGGCATGGGTTGGTGAAAAAAACCAAGTGGCACCAAGTGTTATGCCAGCTCAATTTTGTAGACTTGGAAATTCTTTTTTTTTTGAGTTGTATATTATTATTTCCTACTTTGTCGTGCTGTAACCTAAAGACAGTGTTAATACCGTTAAAAGTCTAGTTATGAATGTCATGTTTCAAAGATTTGGGGATGTTTTTGTGGTTAAAAAAATGCATTCATCCTCTTGATTACTTTATATCTATCTATCTATCTATCTATCTATCTATCTATATATATATATA
The DNA here is from genome assembly GCA_019142605.1 of Cephalopholis sonnerati. NCBI lineage: Eukaryota > Metazoa > Chordata > Actinopteri > Perciformes > Serranidae > Cephalopholis > Cephalopholis sonnerati. The sequence goes on along the minus strand of JAGQAX010000015.1, from coordinate 7,614,602 downwards.
TGTGTGTGTGTGTGTGTGTGTGTGTGTGTGTGTGTGTGTGTGTGTGTGTGTGTGTGTGTATTTTTTTTTTCATTTATTTATTTTTTTTACAGTGTGTTTATTTGGAAAATTGACCAGATGCTGCCATTCTATATCCTCCCCAGCTCGATCTGGCAGCACTCAGCTTCAGCTGCTGCATTGCAGCTGGAACATGGCACAGCTGCACCACTATGCATCCATTTATGTAATACTTATATAATAGTTACATTTGTAACCCAAGTTCCATGCTCTCTATTTTTATTGCTGCTGCCCTTACTTGCAGTTAAATACCAGTATATTCATTTAAAAAGGTAAAAAAATAAATAAATAAATAAAATTACACCTAACTGTTCAGTTATACTGTTTGATTATTAAAAATGTATGGAGACTGTCTAATCATCAGAATTAAGAATGGTTGAATGAGGACAAGATACAATTTACAGTTGGGTTTTGGCTTATGAGCATCACCAGTTATTCTTTTCTTGCCTGTTAAACATTTGTCCATCGTGTACCAAACATGCTGATTTGCTTTCAGATTGTTGGACCCTTTTACAGCATACATTTTGCCTTGTCATAGCAGGAAAAGCACAGGTGGTATAATAACTAATACATTAATAATGGCTCTATCCCTGATATTAAACAGTGTAATGTAGCATATGGAGCCTGTGATTCACACGTCAAACACAACAGCTGTGAAAAGGGTCTGTTCAACTTAAAAGGGCTCCATGGGAAAATCAGAGCGTTTGAGTTGTCTGGACACAGTTCTCAGCATGGAGGTGGCAAAGCTGGCAGCTAACAGCTAAGTACAAATTCCATAAACAATCACAACAGTGTGAACAGTGCTAACAGTGTTAACCGGGGGGAACCTGAAGGTGGGCACTACACTCCTGCGATGACACCCACCATCCCAATATCAGCAGTAACCACCGTATAGTGCAGTGCAAAGCGGCAGCTATGAACTAGCCAGCGGAATACACACATGCACTAACATGCACGCACGGGTAACCCAGCATACCACAACAAAACACAGAGAAGATCTGACTCATGGAAAACTCTAAATGTGTTGGAGTGTTCGTAAGAGCATACAGTCCTACAGACCACACAACCACCTTTTCTTTTGCACTTCTTTTTCTCAGTGAACTCACCTGTTTGCGTCTACAGTACAGTCAAACAGTGTAGAAGGCTTCTTCACTGCCACTTCACAGACGAGTGTGCTGTAGTCAGAGCAGAGAACATGTGAAGGCCAGTCTGTTTGGATATTCTATTAATAGTTGGCTATATTTGGGTTTGGTCTCAGGGATATGACACCTGCTCAGTGCCTCCTTATTCTGTTTCTACAAATGAAAACTAAATGGCTGCTGTCTATGCTTCATGTTTTTTATTTTCTTAAAAGAGCAAGCACCTTCAAAATAATGCACAAATATGATGTATGCAGTGTATAAATACGCCATATTTGCATGTTTTAGTGGCATGAATTTCTGAGCAGGTGCAACCATAACCTTCTTATTAGACTAGGATTCACTGGCATTTGAATTCCTTTAAGCAGTCAGCATGAAAGTTTTTTGTGATAGTTTTTTTTGTAGAATAAAATAAATTGACACATAGAGCTCTTTGTTTTGGATTGAAATAATCCATCAAACAGGTTATACTAATATTATGCAGCTATTACAGATATTTTCAGGAATCAAACAGGAGATAAATACAGGAGAGTATTCGTATTCGTAAGTATTTAAATATGTGTACAGATTCAGAAGTAACACATTTTCTTTCATGTAGCACTAACTAGGCGTCATTTAGAAGAATAAATATTAAATTTAAATATAATCATAATGTGAAGTAAAGTCTAATTATCTGTCAGACTATTAGAAATGTTATTGTTCTCACTGATGCAATTTGACAGTGGTCCTCCATTTTCTCCCTTTCAAATTTGCAGTGTCAATCCATCTGCTCAGTTTATTAATTCATTTGCTTGGTAACAATCTGTACATGTAGATTTACTCCTCTAATACTTTGTTTTCTACCAAATTAATCCCGGAGAGCTCCACTGCACATGAATTTTATCACACACTTTTAGAATAATGCTCAAAAAGTTGCTGATTGACTGCCACTCTTACTTTAATGACATTCCACCAGGCACTTTTCCATAAAGGTCTCAGCCACTAAACTGATGATTTTTAGTAGAAATAGAAGTTTTTAGCAAAAACTTATGATTAAAAAAATACACTATATTGATCTCTTGCAACACACTTATTTTCATCAGGTTACTGATGTGTAAGTCATTTACTATACATTAATAGCCTATTTTAGTAGAAAATAACAGCAGTAATAACTTACATATAATGTGGCGCAGTGACTTGAATTAAATACCAAAATGTATCAATACACTACACACATCTCTTAGCGGTATAGCAGAAGCACTAAAATTCCATATGACAAGATGTGTCCAGTGTCGTGACACATTGTGGTTCTAAATTTGAGTCACTGGGACACATTATAACCAAGCAATTGAAAAGCTGTCATTATTTTCTATTGAAATATTTATGTAAAACAAATAGATTGCACAACAGTAAGAAAAAAATATGTGTGAGTGAGACAAATTTAGTTATTGTTTTTAAATAGGCTAATAATTTTTATAAACAGTATTCTAATGATGATCCCTACGTCAGTCCACAAAATTACAAAGTATCAATAGATAAATAATTAGGAATTAATACATATAAATAAGAGAGAAATAAGATAATGAGGTAAATAAATAAATACAGAAATAAATATGTGTAATGTGTGTAATGTTTCATCTCACGCGCTGCAGCAGTGCTGCGCACTACTGACTCTCCTCAACACTTCACCCAGAGCCGGAAACAAAACAAGGGTGTCATGTGATTCCTGCTTGTGTCCTCTTGTCAAGTGGGTAGCAGGGTTAGCTGCTCGATGTAAACTCAATTAAAAAGGATTCAAAGAAGGTATGTCAACCCATTTACTCTTGAAATATGTATTCTAGTTCATCTGTTCAAATTATTCTAGCATGCAGAGGTTAAAGTAACGCCAAACACTTGGTAGTTTAACGTTATTTATTGACGGAAGTAACTTCACATTTAGCTAATAACGTTGAATATCGCTAGTTATCTCGCTAATCAGCTAACATGTTAGCATGCCTCAGTCCACTTAGAAAGAAGCCCCAGTTATATTAACAGACAGTCTGTGCTGTTCTTCATCGCTGAGGAGATTTAATGGAGTCTGTTTTCTCCCACAGCTGCTGAGCGCTCTGGATAACACTGCAAAACATTGGCCGCCATGGCTGATGTAAGTATAGCCTGTCTGTCACTCTTCTTCCTTTTAGCTCGTTCAAGAGCTCCTGCCTTTAGCACTGAGAAAGAATATCATATTTTTTGCGATAGTGTTATTTATGTCAAAGTAAGAAAAGTAACATATATGTGGTGTGAACATCATTTCGGCACCATCTCTTCTACCTTAAGTTTGATCCACACCAGACACACTTTGTAGCTTGAAATGCCCCCAAACTGTGACTGTGACTGTGACTGACTGAAGATGGTCGCCTGTGTCTCTGTCAGTAAGGTGCTTAGTGACAGTCATGTTGAACCTTGTCTAACATTTGTCTTCACAGGATTTGAAGAGATACCTGTACAAACAGATGCAAAGGTGTGTATGAGGAATGCTATAACACGGTGCTAAAGCTATGTTCCATGTCACAGTTGACAGTGAAACTGTCTGAATGTATTGTTTTGAGTCATTTATAAAACCCTACTGTCTGTTCTTTGTCAGTGTGGAAGGTCTTCATGCTATTGTAGTGACAGACAGGGATGGTGTCCCCGTGATCAAAGGTAAGGAACCATTTCTGAAGCCCTGGGCAGAATACTCAATTTCTCTTATGCATTTCCACTCCACCACACCATGCTGGTTTTATCTGGCTGTGGAAGTGATGGCTTTTTGTCATTCATACATACAGTTGGTCTTGGTTTTGTAAATGTTCCTGGCTGGCTGTCTCTGACTTTTCGTAGGCTCAGGCACTGGTATTTGTTGTTGCGCAATATTGGATTTTTTGCTGATATCCAATATGCCGTTATATAACAACTTATTGGCTGGTTTACGATACCAAAGTATCCACTTTTTTCCCCACCTAATTTTAGTAATCATCAGGTCTCTTCTGTAGTGGAATTAACATCACATTATCAATGCATACTCTTATCATGATGGCCTAGCAGCAGATGAAGACATGAAATACAATGCATTTCAATGTATGTAATATTCATTCATTATGCAAAATAAGAAAAAGCATGTTGGCTGATTCTGATAGTTCATTTTAAAGCCAATATTGGCCAATTCCATACTGTACTATACTGGGTAAACTCCTTTCATACAGTTGTACTTAGATTGAACAGAGATCTGACTGTAGTTATAGTCTGAGATCTCAAGATTTAGTTTTGTTGTCTGTTCTAGTGTCGGACTGAGCTGGGAAAGGAAGCTTTCATGTGCTCTGCTCCTCTCACGTGGAATAATCTTCAAAATGATTAAACTATGTGAAGTGGTCTCTCTGCCTGATTTTAAAGCTCTCATTAGTACAAGGATGAATGAATTGGTTTGTTCTTGTCATTGTGCATAGGTGCTCTACTATTTCTTCATATTACTGTATATGTTGTGTTTTTTATTGTGTGGTTGTTTGGCTGTAACTTTTTTGTGTGCTGCTGGCTTGGCCTGGTCTCCCTTGAAAAAGAGATTGTTGATCTCAACAGGACTTACCTGGTAAAAACAGGTTAAATAAAAATAAAATAAAAATAAAGACTCTCTTCTAACATAATAACCACATAGAACAGTTGGCACCAGGTTTCCCTGTATATCCCTTACAACATATTCTCATCAATATCATCATTTATTATTTAGAATACAATTTTGGTTTTCAATTTTCTAGTCCTCAATCATAGTTGAAAATGACAGGATAATTAATTTAATTTTTATTCACTCACATGCTGCATGTAAAGCACAACGCTCATACTATAAGCAGTTGCTATGACCAAGAGTTGAATGAAGGGAGACAGATGATGGTCAGATGATTAGTTTGGTTATCATAGGGTATTTCTTTTTTCCTCACATCATGACAGCATGTAGTGATTGAAAACACATTCTCACAGACTGATCTGACATGAGAAGGATCTCCTCAACCGTCTCATTCCCAGTGTAACATTGATAATTAACTGTTTTACTTCATGTATCAGAGATAATAACAATGTCATGTTATTACAGAGCTCTTAGAGGGCAGCATGTAACATGCATTTAGTCTCTGTCTGTGTGTTTAACCTTGTGCTGCTGTAGCCTCTACAGTCACATTCAGTTCAGACATGAGTCATGTCAGAAGTATCACAGGAATGGAACATTCAGCCTCATCAGATAGCTGTCACATCTTGGAAAGATGAGTAAGGGGTTTGTCCAGACACAAGACTGTCATGAAAGAATGCCCCTACATCTGCAAAATCAAATGCATGTATGAAAGTGGCTCTATATTCCTATTAAGTCTAACTGACAGCAATCTCTTTCTCTTCCAGTCCTCTTTGCTTTGCCCTGCTCTCACATGGCAGTGTGATTATTCGCTAACTGCGTGTTGACTCTAAAAACAGATTCACTGGATCAGCATGTTTTCAGCTCCTTTTTTGTTGTAACAGAGAAAGAAATAGCAACAATAAGTGGTAAGAGCAGGTTGAGATGACAGGAAGTTATAAGGTAAAAGGATCAGTCTCACCGATCTCACTCTTGTTATATGAAAAAAATACCCCCCTCCCACCCCCAGGTCTGTGTAGGTATATTAACTGAATAGAAATTCAGCAGTAGACTATCAGTGTTTTGAGTACAACATGGGCAAGTAGATTTTTTTTTGAGTAAAAGCAAATTAGTTACATTATGAATATTTTGTTAGACAGTATTTGAAATTAATGGTGTGAGCATAAAGAAGAAAGAGCAGCCATTCACTGTCTGCAGAGTTTTCATCGTTGTTAATGTTACCTCTATGTTTCTGCAGTTGCCAATGACAACGCCCCAGTCCACGCCCTAAGACCTGGCTTCCTGTCCACTTTTGCTCTGGCCACAGATCAGGGCAGCAAGCTGGGCCTGTCCAAGAACAAGAGCATCATCTGCTACTACAACACCTACCAGGTAATATCTCATCATCATCATCATCATCACCATTATTACATGTGGTAAAGATGACCAATTCGGTAACATCACACGAGAGGGAGTGCTGTTGTACTGTATATCAGCACGGCTGTGATTTGGTTGTAGGCACGAGGCCACAGAGTGCTGAGGATAATCACAGCTGTGCTGGTATTCAGTACAGCAGCATGACCTCCTGGGTGATATACAACAATTCTACAAGCACCATTTATTAATAGTAAAATTTACATTTATTTTGTGGCCAGTGAACTAAGTCTGCTGACAGTTGCTTTTGTGGCATATGTGTGATACTGATGAATTAGCAGCTTAATCAGCACGTTGCTTCGTCTTCTGATGTCATATCAGCCTACCTGGAGTAAAGTGTAGAAGCCTCTTTCCGTCCCTTTGTCCTTTTCTGACCATTCAATATTTCACTGAAATGTTATTTGTGGAAATATGTTCCTCTTTGCAGTGTAAAATTTGTTCCCACAACCCTTATTGTGGGCTTATTTACAGTTAATATAAAAAACAGCACAGAACACCTCTAAGGCAGAGTGAGTCCCAGTGCTGTTATACTGTTCAGCAGCACTCAAGGAATGCCCCTTGTCCGATCAGATCGCTTGACTGGAACTAACTGGTGTGTAATGATTAATAACTCACATTGAAACAGACTTTAGAAAGTTATTCACAGCTTAGAGATATAACTGCTTAAATTTAACTACAAAGAATGATGGGATTTATCCCTCAAATAATTTGAAATCAAGTGTATAAATGCGCCTTAGATTAATATTTAACAGAACACTGTGTAGAGAGCAAAAAATAATGACACAATCAGTAAAATTGGCAAACAACCTAAATCTGTGTTTTACTGTAAGGTTGCACCTCTCACCTTGTATTTGTTCATCATATCATCATATCACCTGCAGCTGGCTCTATAAAACTGTACACTGGCCTGAAGTCTGTGTGAGGTGTGCACCTTCTTCTTTCATAAATACCAGTTTATGAGTGGGGAAAGGTGTTTTCTGTGTGTATGTATCATTTTTACATCTGACCACAGATGTTCTGTAAAAACCCAAATGCTGTGTTAATGATCAGACTTCAAACATCTGTTCTAAGGGTGCTGACAGACACACTGAGCCATTAGTCAGCTGACCTTTGCCTGTAGTGTTTGAGTTTTCAGATAAATCTACGGTGATCCCCTTTTCCATAAGTCTCCCCAGTTTTTGGTCTAACATGTTTGTTGTGTCTCTGTTTTAAACAGATTGTGCAGTTCAATCGGTTACCACTGGTCATCAGTTTCATCGCCAGCAGCAATGCCAACACAGGTAAACTCTCTGTACAAGCCTTAATAAAATGTTTATGGTTGAGTTATATAAAAGTTCTCCACGAACAGTTGCCATGAATGTTGAAATTAGCTATAGAGACCAAAACTGTTTTTGTACCAGGCTGTAAAGATGTTAATTTCTGCTAAAGTTGGGCATTTTATCACAGGGGTCCATGGGGATTGACTGGCCTCTGGAGCCAGCCTCAAGTGGCTATTAGAAGAACTGCAGTTTTTGGCACTTCATTTATCAGCCCCAGAGGTTGCCACATGTTCTTAACTAAACTGACTGACAGAACATGGCTGAATACTTAACTTAAATGTTCCAAAGTGAAGATACACTTCACCAAAGTCAACCAAGGTATAGCTATCTGTGGTTTCAGTAAGATGCTGAGTGAAGTAAAAACAGTACATGCCATGTTTAAATTACGAGATGTCTTCATTCCCCACAAAATAAACAACCCTAAACAGATTCAATCAGGGATTCAAAGGGATTCAGATCCGATTTGCAGACTGACAACTGGATTCAGATCAGTTAAAATGCTATCATATCTCATCTCACAGAAGGAGTCAACTGTAGGACCAGATGTTAAGGTTAGGCACCATATGAGTACTTTTCAGGGTACCGACTAAGTTACGTTGATTCTTCTGAGTACCGAATCACGTTAAATCCATTGATGCCAAATGTCAGTACCTGAGAGTGCATCTGGGTGTGGACACTCGGTTTAGACAAGAGGGAGAAATGCCGCATTGCACCCTGCAGCCTGTAAGCCAGCCCCAGAGCTCCGAAGCTGGCAACACAGACTTTGAACAAAGTGTGGGTTTTTTTACGCTAAAAAAAAATCCATGTAGGGATCCTTTCCATAATGTTGACAGACACTGATAAGCCTATCACTGGCAAAAATCAGCACTTGTAGTGGATGTAAATTGAAGGTGTACAAATACCTGAGTGATTACATTGCAGCCAGTTTTGCTGCTGCTGTCTGAAGCAGTTTCTCTGAGTACTGCACCAATTTCAGAAATTGTCTTTAATTGTCTTTTCGTCACTTTGACACAAAAGCATAGGAAAATGGGCTTCAGGTTGAAATATACCAAAGTTATCTTAAAGTGTTCATCAGAAAAACACCACAGTGATGATTTGGTTGCCCTCAGGGTGGTGCTAGAGGAAAGGTTGTGAATTTACAAGCATTAATGTCACCTGAGCAATAATAACATGGTTATGAAGTTTTATCTGCCTGCTGTTGTCGGATTGTGAGGTACCCTGTGTGCAGAGTGACAGGTGGTGCTGAAAGGTTGAGGGTCACCACAGACATTACAGTTCATTCTTTGTTGAACATTCTCCACATGTGCCTCTCTTGTTTGCATGGTCTAGTATTGGCAGTATACTCTGTGTGTCCTCAGGTCTCATCATGAGTCTGGAGAAGGAGTTGGCTCCACTAATAGAGGAGCTGAGGCAGGTGGTGGAGGTGACATAAGCTCTGAGAGACAGGACAACCCTGAGCAGGATCCACAGCAGAATCACCAGACCGGATCACATCCTGCTCTCTGAATCTCTCTCTGTCTCTAACGGTGCATTCAGGTCCTGTGAAAACCTGTCTGGGGGTTTTTACAGTTCCACGTAATGTTAACGTCTTCATCTGTTTACATCATGATTGAAATTCCCTGTACTCTTTCTGTTCTGTTGACTTTGCTTTCTGCCATTTTCTGTAGACTTTGGGTGCTTCCCATCAGCATTTTCACAGCTAAGACAGTTTATATGTCAAATCAAATGTCTGAATAAATGTTTCATTTTAAGCACCTAAAATGGTTTCCCTGCCTTTTTCATTGCCAAAGTTTTAATGTAAATACATAGAATTCATAGTGCAGTCTTATGTAAAGGTCAGTTTCTCCATACACTGTCATTCCTCTGACAATAACAATCCAGTCATCCTTTGTCGGAGGGTTTGCCTGAAACAGTTTTCCATTTGATGCCTGTTGTGCTAGCAGCCAAAAGTATTTTAAAGAGATGTTCCTGTGCTATAAGTCGAAACCTACACAGGTTTATGCATTTGTCTCCTAGATGTGATGCTGATGAAGTCCTAATTCTTTACACAGTGTAATTTAAATATGGAAATATTGAACAGTATTAAAATATAAACATGTTACTGCTGATGCTTATGCGAACCTGTCAAGTTGCAGTTGCAGTTCACTTCCATGTCTGTCTAGACTCATATGTAGGCATGATAGTAGACAATGCTTCAAATATTGATGTTGCTACAAAGAAGCTACAAATTCCAAAATGCTGATGCTGCACGCACGTCTTCCCCCCAGCAGCACAGACAGTCTATACAATCAGCACAGTTTCAAGGTGGGCACCCAAGATTAGTGTCACCAATTCGGTATCTGACCAAATGTCTCCCCTTTTGCTCCTGAGTCATGATGTTGAGTAATGGCCAGAAAAGTGTTTTGGTATAACATTATGATGTCACAGTTAAGCTGACCTTTGACCTTTCAAATATAAAATGGACTCACTTCACCATTATATCCTGTTGGACATTGGAGTGACATTTTGTAAAAATTTCTGTGTGAATTCTTGCGTTTTAGCCAAAAACATGTTTAGAGAGGTCACAGTGACCTTTGACCACCAAACTCTAATTAGTTCATCGAGTCCAAGCAGATAGTTGTGGCAAATTTGTAGAAATTCCCTCAAGACGTTCTTGAAGTATCGCATTCATGAGAATGAGACAAATGCAAGTTCACAGTGACCTTCGATCAGTTCATTGTTGAGCCCAAGTGGACGTTTGTGCCGAACTCAAGGTGCTCTTGAGCTATTGTGTTCATGAGAATAAGGCAAACGCAAGGTCATGGTAACCTTGACCTCTGATAACCAGATCTAATCAGTTCATCCTTGAGTCTACCTGGATGTTTCTGTCAAATTTAAAGTCCTTGAGATATTGTGGTTGACACAAGAATGGGACAGACAGACATACCTACATACATATATACCGGCAGACATACAACCCGAAAGCAAAATGCCTCCAATCACAGCTATGGCATAAAAATAGGGCAGGATTTTTTTGGCCGGGCATTTATTTGACAGTGAGTGTAAAGATAGGTCCCTTGGTTGTGAGCCAAACAAAATAATTATCTCCCATCTGCATTTATGCTCTTCATTGCTGAATTTGCCTAATAACACTGCACATATTCAAACCTCTATGGGTTGTACAAAAAACTGACGGAGGTACAGAAGATCATGTGTACTGTAGTATGACGACATCAAAGGTAACAAATTCAGTTAACCCCTGCAGCCACAAAGAGCTGTTAAAGGTCTCCCTAACGAAGGGTCCATGAGTTTTTAATTGAATTTTGATAGTGAAATGTCAGTGTAGTATGTAGCTGCATGCTGGCTTTGTTGCTGCCCCATTTAACATGAATTTATGACTGTTTTAGAGGAGTCACTGCAAAATGAACCATTTGATTGGAATGTTTCAGTTGGTAGGTTTGTATTGAAAGTCGTTTTCTACACATGGTTACATTCATCAATCTTCAGTAAGTGCTCAAGCAGTACTCACCACACAGAGCAGAGGTGACTGGTTCTGTTTCTTGTTACCAACTCTCATATACAGACCAAAGTCTACAGTGAATACATCTACCAACAAGTACTGTGTCTATTAAAGCCTGATATATCTTCTTTCTCTGTGCCATAGAGCTTCATTCCACACATCATGAAGTCACCCTGCTGCACTGGGTGAAATGTTCCATAAACACATACAACAGTTTATTTTGACCCTAGACCTTTTTCACAGCAGTGGTTTTGCCATGTCATAGTAGGATGTATTTAATAACACTAACAATAGCTGCATTCCATTTAGGGGAGGCCCCGGTATTGTGCTTGCTGACTCACTAGGACATTTAATGGAACTAAGCCATCATTAATGTTACCAGGTTCACCTGTGCTTTTCCAAATATGACACGTCAAAATATCTGCTGTGAAAATGGTCCATCTTACATTCACTGTCCTGCTGTTCTTAATATACACTGAACAAAATCTAAAAACCAACACTTGATTTTGCTCTCATTTTTAGCAGGTTTAAGTTGAAGTCATAAGATTTGTATGCACAATACATACACTTCTCTCAAATTTTGGTGAGAAATTTGCTCAAATTCATGTCAGTGAGCACTTCTCCTTTTCCAAGATAATCTATCCACCTGACAGGTGTGACATATCAAGATGCTGTTTAAACAGCAACATTACACAGGTGTGTCTTGTGATGGTCACAATAAAAGGTCACTCTGTAATGTGCAGTTTGATCACCTAACACAATGACACAGGTGTCACAAGTTTTAAAGGAGTGTGCCATTGGCATGCTGACTGCAGGGATGTCCACCAGAGATGTTGCCTGTGAACTGAATGCTCTTTTCTCTCCCATAGGTTGTCTCCAATAAGGTTTCCGTGAATTTGGCAGTACATCCAACCATCCTCACAACCCCAGATCACATGTTGCCACAACAGCTCAGGACCTCCACATCCAGCATCTTCATCTGCAAGATGGTCTGAGGCCAGCCATCCGAATAGATTCCATGGCATCTGGCAGCTTGTAGAAGTGTTCTTTTCTCAGATGTTTCCTGCTGGAACAAAATCTGTAGCCCTAGTCATGTGACATCCTTAGTTCAGAGTGCCTAATTAATGTCTTTTGTCGAGAGTGACCTTTTATTGTGTCCATATAAGGCACGCTTGTATAGTAATAATGCTGTTTAATCAGCATCTTGATATGCCACACCTGTCAGGTGGATGAATTTTCTTGAGAGAGGAGAAGTGATCACTAACACAGATTTTAACACATTTGTGCACAAAGTGTGAGAAATTAGTTTTCTGATGTTTTTATTTCAACTCGTGAAAAATAGGTGCAAAAACTAAAGAGTTGTGTTTATTTTTGTGCTATTTTGTTGTAAAAAAAAAAAAAAAAGTCCCCAAACAATGCATTATTTCCTCCTAGAGTAATTCTAGATCAGTTTATCAGTGAGCTGTTTCCTCAGCAGTAGGAACCAGTGGGCTCAGAGCTGAGAGCCACAGACAGAGTAGGGAAGTCACAAAGTATTGAGAGACAGACTAACATATTTAGTGTGTCTCAAATCGCATACTTCTGTACTAAACACTTAATAATTTGAGTGCACAAGTGAGCTAAGTGCATCCACACTGCATAGTACAGGAAAATGCAGTGTACTACTGGTGCGATCACAACGGTCCCAAAGTTACGTGTGGAATGATGGACACTTCTCAGCCTCAACGGTCGCCATCTTTGAGAAGTTTGTCACAAACTACGTCACAAACTTATTAACTTCTGACATTCGGGCTGGGAACAACAAGGAGCCTGAGCTGGCTACAGTAAACATTGCTGCGTTACACAGATGTAAGCTAAACACGTTTTTTACACTAAGTACCAATACTGTTGTCAAATAGAAGCCATCAGTAATGTTTGTTCGGGTCTGTAATGATTTGATACCACCAACAATAATGTGAGTGTCAATATTAGCTTGCTAGCTATTGTTGGCATGTGTTGCTTGCTCCTAACTACAGCAGCACAATTTAATTAGCACTGACGTTGTGGCATAGGTTTGGTTTATGTGTGGGCAGAGATAGAGGTCAAATGTTGGCGATAATGCACCATCATCTGCAACTCACCTTTTAAAAAGAAGGTGAAGAAGAAAAAAAAAAAAAACTCAGTCGTCACTTTTGGTAACTGCAAAACAGCAGTGCACAATTTAAAACAACACTACCCTGCTGAAATTAGGGCACCGTGAACGAGGTTCCTAATGTACATAGTGTACTACATTGAAGTGTACTAACAAAAGTATGCGCTTTGAGACAAACTCATTGTTGGTTTTAGACTTTTAGAAAAATGCTGGCAATATCCTTGAAGTTGCTGTTAAAGCAAATGTTGAAGTTAGTAGTAACAACATCGTCTGGGTAAGAAAAGCAGTGACTGCGGCAACTCATGAGAAATGAAGCATCTTTGGAGGATCAAAAAGCAAAGTGAAGTCACTTCCAAGTTGTTAGTCTTCAGACAGTACACTGAAGGAAACGTGTCCCAGTCTTAGTCATGCTCTGGTGTACTCTTCACTTTTATATATTGCTGTTCTTCATTGTTCATCCAGCTGCTGTGATGTCTTCCATGACCTGGGACTTCTTTCCATCTTTCGAGTCTCCACTGGCAGCAGTCATCGACCTTTGCTGATCTGTGACTGAAAACACAGAGAGAGTCACTATTGGCAGACAAACACACAATCCAACTGGGTGAAATCAATGGAACCTTTAAATACTGTCAGTCGGTTAGTTTTAAGCCAAGTCAACATAAAATTGCTGCTGCCACTTTCAGAACAATTGAGTTACTTAAAACCAATTTTTGGTGTACATTTTTACTTTTAGGGTTAACTTTCTTCTAGACTGCTAGGATTAGGTTGAATATGTAGGCATTTCTCTACTGGACAGTTAAATCTCCTGCTTCAGCTTTCTGTTTTCTTGTATTTTAACCTTTGGTATAAGTAGATTATTCTGTTTTTGGTCTGGGGTTTGTACAGACCAGTTTAACTTACACTTAGGGTTGTGGTGAACTAATTCAGACGTCAGTGTAGGGTTTGAAAAAAAAAAAAAAAAAAGAAGAAGAAAAAAATCTAGAATTACCACCCCTTAGTTGTATGCTTCCGTACATCAGTCAAGTTTCTCTTACAGTTTACAACAGTGTCTGTGAAAACATGGATGCTTCACACCTATTGTAAAAGGTGTGAAGCATCCAAATTAAGTGTCTGACCAAATATTTCCCTTTCTGTTCCTGAGATATGACGTTGAACAATGGACAGAAAAGTGTTTTATGCTGAACATTATGATGTCATCATGAAGATGACCTTTGACTTTTTTAATATAAAATGACATCACTTTATTATATTAACCTATTAGACATTTGGGCGAAGTTTTGTCATAATTAGCATATGAATTCTTGAGTTGTAGCCAAAAATATTTTGTATGGTCAAAGTGACCTTGACCTTTGACCACAAAATTCTAATCTGTTTATTCTTCAATCCAAGTAGACATTTGTGTCGAATTTAAAGACATTCCCTTATAGTGTTCTTGAGATATCGTGTTAATGATAATGACACAGATGCAAGGTCACAGTGACCTTGACCTTTAACAACAAAAAATACAATCTGTTCATTGTTGAGTCCAAATGAACATTTGTGCCAAATTTGAAGACATTCCCTCACATCTGTTCTTGAGATATCACATTCACAAAAATGAGATAGATGATGTCACATAGACTTGACCTTCGACCCACGACCACCAAAAACTAACTAGTTCATCCTTGAGTCTAAACAAACATTTGTGTCAAATTTGAAGAAATTCCCTTGAGGTGTTCTTGAGATATCATGTTCACAAGGATGGGATGATTGGACGGACAATCTGTAAACATAATGCCTCTGGTCACAGCTTTTGCCGGCGTACAGGCATAAAAAAAAACAACTATCCCTTATTCTTTCTGAAGGTGGCTCTTGAAGTAGATCAGCACGTTTGCTGAAGTTGTTGTACCTGCATGACTGTTGCACCTTTTGGGGTTGTACATACATGGCTGAATGCACTCATCTGGGTGGTTCATCTGAGTAACAGGTGGCACTTGTGTATAAAGTGCTTTGAATGGTCAGAAGACTAGAAAGGCACAGAATATGTGAAAGTCCATTGACCATTTATTGTAAGTTGCTTTGGATAAAAGCGTCAGCTACATGAATGTAGTTGAAGACATCAGGTTCTTCTACGACTTTGAGCTCAATAATTGTCCCACTGAGTTTTCCCTAACCCATCACATTAGTCAGTTAAAAACATTATTAATATGCATATTTGCATATTTGGCTAGCTCTTCAGATACCCTTATTCCTCTGGTCTCGCGTTGCATGATGGATAGCTGTCTTTCAATGCATACTACAGTGACCTTTCAAAAGGTGCCGTTCAGAGTGGGCCAGTTGCTTGGCCCCCAGTATGGCTGCTTGCAGCTTTCTTGATATCTGCTCATCCAAACAACTTGCACTCTCAATACTGCGCTTCCTTGGGTCCTAAGCAATACACCTGCCATTACACAGTTGCATCCCCTGGCAATGCCAGAGTACACGTGCAATTTGGGTGCAAAAGTTTACATACGCATTTTATGGCCTCAATAAAGTCAAAGCCATGCTAAAGCATTCACTCTGAAAAGTAACATCCTTTATGCTTGACACTGCACCTCATTGGGTCCTAAGTGTGATGTCGATCGGATGAGCAGTCAACAGTCAAACAGAGACTCCTATTTTAGTTAGATAACCTACATGAGCCACAGTCCTTTCTCTGAAAAAATAAAAAGTTTAACTTAAAGGATGATTAGTGACCACTTATATTCTAGTGACACTAACTTCTAATACTCTAATACACATTACAGTTGGTGGCTGACTGTAAGACTTCACTAGTGTGGGAATGGAAAGCATTCATCAGTTAATAGGTCTGAATCGTGCTGGGTAGTTGGAATCTTGTCAGAACATACCAGGTTTTTGAATGTTTCAGGTTTTCAAATATTAGGTGTTGTACACCTTTTCAGCCACAATGTTGAAGATCCTACAGGATATGCTTGGACTGAGTGACAGTAAAGCAATTAATGCTTCACTGTCCATCACTTATATTTACTTGTAGGCTGCACTAAGGTGATGACTTATAAAATGAATGTATGAACATGCATGTGTGTAGCATGAGAGCAGCATAAACAAGATGTGGAGATGATCACAGTATTTAACTTTATGCAGGGCCAATAAAATGAGCTGATACCAAAAAGAAAAAAATTACCAGCCCGGTCTCCAGCATAGTCTACCAACAAGCACACTTCAATTACTGCTTATCGCCACAGGTGCCACATAAAAGATCTTCACATAGATCTTTGAGATGGTAACTTTAACACCAACATACATGCAATAAATAGTTTTGCTACTAAACCAGTTTGCAGCAGTGAGTCTTGCCAGGGCAACAAGAATAGTCTCTCCACAGGCTAATGATCACCGAGTGTTCTGTCCAATTTGTTGCCTACACCATTGTCAGTCTCGCCTGTATTCATCAGCATATAAGGAGCATTTTGTTCTGTGCAGGTAGTGACAGGCAGCAGGTACAGTATCACCAGAAGCCGAGGAGAGTGAAGCAAACAGGTTTGCACAACTAAGACAGGTAAGTCAGTCACTGCCTGCACTGCTTGAAGAAAACTTTGTCAAACAGTGCTGAGAGTGAGTTTGCAACACCATTCACAGTAGTAAAACTTCCACTTTAAATCAGTGAGGGTGGGGGAAAAAAACTACAGCATAATATCGCAATATTTTTGTGTGGCAATATCATATTGTCACACAGTGCCAAGTATATATATTTAATATAAATTATTAATATGACAAATACAAATTCAACTTTAGGTAGCCTATGATAATAATATAATCAAGTGCTCAGTCTACCAAAAAAACGGCTTAAGTGAGATGATTACACTGAAAACTTTATCTTGTTATTTTATTGAATATATCACAATATATTTTAATGCAATGCTCAACATATTACAATATATTTAAAATCGCAATAATTTTGTATCATGATTTGTATCATTGTGAAATATTTTATCATGGATCATCTGGTAATTCCCACCCCTAACTATCAGTGTTAATATCTTCACACAGATTCAATAGTACAGCAGTGTGTTTTTTAACCAGCACTGGGTTATCATTTGAAGAAAAATGGCATTTTTCAGAAATAAGGAAGTGACTAAACATGACACAAGCTGTACGACATATTACTCACTTTCTGTTTGTTCGCACTTCTCAGAGCAAAACTCCTCCCTGAGACACTGAGGAGTTAGTGAGACATGAAGTGTTGTAATTATCAACTTTCCCTTAACCTGTCGTTTCTTTTTCTACTGAACCTCATTTGGGGAATTCTTTTGTTTTCCTGAATGCTTTTCAGCAATTCCCATCAAAGTCAGGGCCTTTCTATATGTCCAAGGATGCTCAGCACATTATCAATACTTCCTTTAAGTGTTTTTTCCCCTTAGCTACACCATGATATGAAGGGAAGAGTGGAGGCTCTAGCAATCTGAGTTACTGGTAAAGTATCCCACCTCCTGCCAGCAGTGTGTAAAACATGCAGTCTGATCAAACTCACCAGTTTCCACCTCAGAATCTTGATCCACTCATCTGCCTCCACACCCGTCTTTGCACACAGATAAAACGTCCTCTCAGGAAACACCAGACTGTGGACGCATAGAGATAAGGAGAGCACTCAAGGAAAAGGAAGAGAAAGTTGTGTATTACAGTATATTATCTAGTTTTTACATGTGGAAGTCGTGTCTGCAAACTAAAAGCAGACAAAGGGCTTATTTCATCTCATCTCATAGTGTCCTTAATCAGTAATTTCTCAGAAAACTTGGTAGTATTTTGTTTCATGGTCGGGGTGTGGTTTAGCTAAACTATGTTTCTGAAATTAATTTCAAAGGCTTACTATTTTCAAGCCTGTCTTACAACAATAGCCGATGCAGTAGAACAGGTTTTGCATGCTGTAAGCATTCCTCCTTTTCATCCTGGCCATTAAAGGAATACCTCACCTCCCAAATGACCACTTCCATATCAGTTTATCAGTCTGTGTTATGTTGAATTTGGGAAGAAAATTTTGTTTGTCTTGTATGCCTTCGTGGTGAATGAAGAATCCAAAAATGAATTAAATTCATAACGTAAATGGGGGCCACATTTACCAAAAAAAAAAAAAAGTCAAAACTGTATAAAAACATCTGTTTACAAACTTCTACACAACTCGTGCAGTATAATCCAAGTCTCATTTATCCAGTATTATGCTCAGTACTTCCTGAACACATGTATTTTCACAAAAACCTTACAATTAAAACACTTCCACATAAACAGTCTCACAAGTAATGCTCCTGTTTATGTGAAAATGCATCTGCTTGGGAAGTACTGGATGTACAACTAGCTACGTGACACTTAGATTACAATGCATGAGTTATGTGAGAGTTGTAAACAGATGTTTTTGGATTCTCCATTCACGGTGGAGTCATGCAAAAAAAACAACGTTTTCACAAATTTAAGAGGCTGAGTATTTGATATAAATAATCATTTGAGGAATGAAGTATTCCTTTAAGGGGTCCTGCTCAGCTTACCTGCTGTACTCTGAGATTCTCTGAGTTAACACTAACAATTAATTACAGTGTCTTCTGTGCTTTGGTCACTTGCTGTGAAACAAGTGAAACATGACTCTCATTTATAATGCCTATTCATTCTTCGAAAGGTCATTTTGGTGAAAGTAATACAAAACACACAGAGAGTAATGTTGTAAAGTAACATTACTTTCAAATGAAGTTACATTTCGAGAGTAACTTGCCCAACACTAATCAGGAACTACATTGTAATTGATGATACTTGTGTATTTCAGAAGGCTCAATGAAAGTGTATATCTGTAGTGAGTTTAATAATGGGTAGATATTTGGTTTTTTAATATTTTTTTAACTATTACATTATAGCTGAATATCTCCATAATGATAAAACAACTACAATAAACCATGTTTTCATTGATTTTTCTCTTTTTCAGTTGTGTTCAAGGCAGGAAATATTACCCATGAGTCCCAAAAAAAGGAAATCAGAGCCATAAAATCTGGGTTCCAGCAGAACATATTCAGAATACTGTGTTGCTGTGCTTATTAATGGATTCACAGCACTTAACCTAGTCTCCACCCTTCATTCATCCCCATGACACTGACTACAGAAGGAATGAACAGAGCTCATACTCCACAAACCTGTTTACCTGCACTTCCTGTTTGGATTGATATCCAACTGTGTTGAGCATTGTGTAAACGGTAAAGTTGGTCAGTGGTTGTAACCTTTGTAAAGCCACTGCTGCCTTTTTGTTCATGCGCAACCCCCCCCCACCGCCCCGTTTCCTTCTGTTACTGAACGGCTCGCACTTCCCCTTTTTCAAACAACACAAATGTCACATTTTGCTGCCATGGGGAAGTACAGCTGGCTGTGGCCACAGACTGCAGTGCTGTGACTTATCTGATGTAGATGTGGTTTGTTTTTTCTTCATATTGTTGGTGTCATCTGACACATTTTGCACACATCTGTCTATTGATGTTTGCATCCATATTACATCTTTACTGTATATTTCTTTCATTCATTTTGTGTGTGGTTGTTCATATTCAGTCCTTTGTTCATGAAGATAAAGGTTTCCAGCTGACAATCATTTTCATTATTGATTAGTCTATTTATTATTTTAAGAATTGATCAATTAATCAATTATTCAACAAAATGTCAGATAATAGTAAAAAATATAGCCAACAAAAGTTCTTTAAGCCAAAGCTGACTTATTCAAATGTCTTGTTTTGTCCAAAACCCAAAACAGTTCAATTTACTATCAAAGAAAACTTCAGAAACAGCAAATTTTAGCATCTGCAGAATGTGTCTCATTGTCTTGCTGGAATAAACAGGAACGTCTCTGAAAAAAGTGTCATCTAGATGGCAGCATATGTTGCTCCAAAACCTGTATGTACCTTTCATTATTCATGGTGCCTTCTCAGAGTTACCCATGATGCCATGGGCACTAACACATCCCCATGCCATCACAGATGCTGGCTTCTAAACGGCTGCACTGGTAACAATCTTGATGGTCCTTTCCTCTTCAAGCTGGAGGACATAACGTCCATGATTCCCAAAAACAATTTGAACACATAAGAGACAGACAACCATTCACACTCACATTCACACCTACGGACAATTAAGGGTCACCAATTAACCTATCCCCAATCTGCATGTCTTCGGACTGTGGGAGGAAGCCGGACTACCCAGAGGAAACCCACGCTGACACACGGAGAACATGCAGACTCCGCACAGAAGGGCTCCCGCACCTGGGATCGAACCAGGAACCCTCTTGCTGTGAGGCGACACACCACCGTGGTACACTTGTTCCACTTCTTCCAAATCTGACGATGTGTGATCTCAGTTTTGCCAATTTCCTAACCGCCCTCCAGATTCTACAATTGATCCTTTTTATCACTTAGTACCAGACAAAAGGGACTCATAGCGATCACATATAATCACATTTCCAAGGTGAACCTAAATTGTTTAGAAACTCTGAGGGACACTTGGGACAAGGACCTCAGGACCACTGTGCTGGAGGAACAATAGGAACTTATACTAGACCATGTACATACTACACAATGCAGCATACTGCTGCTAACGGAGAAGCTGCAGGCGATGAAGGCTGACACATCCACAATCCTGGATTACTGACTACCTGACAGACAGACCACAGTTTGTCTGACTGGGTAGTGTCCTGTCTGATATGGTGGTGAGTAGCACGGGAGCTCCACAGGGGACTGTGCTGTCTCCTTTTCTTTTCACCTTGTACACCACAGACTTTCAGTATAACTCTGGGTCATGCCAACTGCAGAAGTTCTCTGACGACTCTGCAGTGGTTGGGTGTATAAGTGATGGACGGGAGGAGGAGTACAGAGCATTGGTGGATGATTTTGTGGAGTGGGCTCACTTGTCGCTGAACGTGGCCAAGACTAGGAAGATGGTGACTAACTTCAGAAGGAAGAGGATGGCTTCTCAACCCCTGGTCATAAGGGGAGAGGACATCACCATGGTCAAGGACTACAAGTACCTTGGCATCCATACAGACAACAGACTGAATTGGCAGGTCAACACCGACGCTGTGTACAAGAAGGGGATGCACAGATTCTATTTCCTGAGGAAGCTGAGATCTTTCAATGTGCTCAGCAAGATGTTGGAGATCTTCTACCAGTCTGTTGTGGCCTGTGCACTTTACTTTGCTGTAGTCTGTTGGGGGAGCAGCATCGGAGCCAGTGAGACCAAGAGACTTAAGAAACTCATTAAGAAGGCTGGCTCTGTGCTTGGCTGCAAAACAGACTCATTTGAAGCAGTGGTGGAAAGGAGGACATTGAACAAACTGTTATCCATCATGGATAATCCTGACCACCCTCTTCACCACATACTGGACAGACAGCAGAGC
Source organism: Cephalopholis sonnerati (assembly GCA_019142605.1). Taxonomy (NCBI): domain Eukaryota; kingdom Metazoa; phylum Chordata; class Actinopteri; order Perciformes; family Serranidae; genus Cephalopholis; species Cephalopholis sonnerati. The sequence goes on along the minus strand of JAGQAX010000015.1, from coordinate 7,593,051 downwards.
TCTTTCTCCAACAGACTGTTACAGTTTTGCTGTCACAAGGACAGATACAGAAAATCATTCCTCCCCCAAGCCATAGCGCTATTTAACACCTCACCTCTGTCTGTCAGAGAGCACTCACAGCTCTCTACAGTCTCTCGTCAAGAGCATAATAATTACGTTACAACCATTTGTTTGCACTGCTGGTAATAACCAATGGCACACTTGCACATTTTTTTTTTACAACCTCTACCTCACTTCTGACTGTGTTGTGTATATAATTGGTCTCTTTTTTTAACTCCTGCAATTTGATATTTTTATTTTATTTTAATCCTGTATATTTCTTGTATATTTTAAATTTTAGTACTACTATTTTTTGTATATATTTTATATTTTTATATTCTAATGTCCACATACTGTTTGATTACTTGCTGCTGTAACACAAGAATTTCCCAGTTTGGGATCAATGAAGTACTATCCATCCATCCATCCATCCATCATCCATCCATCCATCTACCTCTTCTATATGTGCTAGGCACAGCCTTTTGTAATGTAAGATCCTACACAGAGTCCACCCCACAAATGCCAGGCTTGCCAAAATATACCCCAACAGGACTGATTCTTGCAATACGTGTAAAAGATCACCTGCTGACTATGTACACATGTTTCTGTCATGCTCAAATTATCAGAGTATTTGGCTGCAATATTTGAGACAGTTAATAACATAGTGGGTAAAACAGTAGACCTCGACCCCCTCGCTGCCCTCTACAGAGTCTCCTCTGCACCCAGTATGCCCAAGACTGCACAACAAGTCCTTGCTTTTATCACCTCTCTTTCTCCTTAAGTGGACGCACTCCTCCGCTCCTACTCATTACAGATAGATTCATGAGATACTGCAGTGCATTAGGCTTGAGAGGATCAGATTCTCTCTGAGGGGATCCCTTAAGACTTTTTACAAAATTCTGAAACCCTTTTTAATTCTTAATATATATTGACTCCCTGACTATCAATGAAGATCCAGGAGGATGGATAGGATTGGGATGGGGGTTATTATAGGCATCACAGGACCCTGTTTCTTTCACTGTTTTGTTGATATTTTTATTTTCTGTGTAAAAACTAATAAAAAGAGTTGGGGAAAAACAATTTTATGGACTTTCTGCAATTTCTGCAATTGTGTGTTAAGAAGTGATGTTTTGAAAGTGTTGGACTGTTTGCCCATGCAGTTTTTTACAACGATCCTTGTTTGTGAAGAACTGAGTGTTTCGAGGATGCCCCAGTCATGATACTGTAATCTGTCACCAATTAACCTTTTTACATGTGTTCCAGGTGTTACATGTTCCAGGTGTTGTTTTAACATTCCACAACTTTCCCAGTCCTTTGTTGCCCCTGTCCCAACTTATTCTCAGTTAGTGTATATTTACAAAAAACAATAAAGTTTATCAGTATGATCATTAAATATCCTTACTCTGTAATAGGTTCCATTCCATACAGGTCAAAAAGGATTTGCATTCTGTTTTTATTTACATTTTTTACACAACATCTCAACTTTTCTGGAATCAGATTGTATATTATTTTTGTTTAGAAAGTGTTAACATAGTGCATATTCCTAAATTTCAAGTTAATTTGGCCATGCCTGCTGGCAGTATAACCCTAAAAAATTTCTAGTGCTTTGACAAGCCTTATGTCATGTTCATGACTTACAGTAAAGGGTGTACCAGATCAGGCGTAAGGACAGCCAAACATTCAACATTCTACAGAAGACTCACTGGAAGCTAATGAATGGCATGATGTGGCCACAGCTTGTCGCTGTAGGTGTGGCAACGCTCACAAGCTAGTGAGTAGGTTACTTGATAGCAAACATTGTGGAAAAAAGCAACAAACCACTTTCTGCAGCAATTTACATGACTTTGAGTCAATCAGCGCGACAGGTTACTTAAAATTATTTTTTTATCTTGACAAATAGTTTCTTGTGGATCCCAGTGCAATACTGAATCAATGGGAAAGTATTTAAACAGACTATGACATGAAAATCCTTTAAACTGTCCTTTAAATAAGCATCTTTCATTTGTCCTAATGAATCAGATACCATAGTGTGTGGGCTTGCCACCGCATGAAACATTATTAAATGAAGAGTATGACTTCAACTGAAAGGTGAAACAGACATATGTGTTGTTGGGTTTTAATTCCACACTCCTTTATGCAAAATCCCCAATGATACAGATCCTCTCAGTGCACTTACCAGAAACAGTTGACTCTGTCCTGAGAATAGTCAAACTGGACTGCAGAGCAGGCTCTCAGATCCAGGGTTCGAATGGGCTCCTCACACTGCAACAGAGACACTACAGCTGTACACGTACCCACTACAAGTCTCACATGTTGTTTGTCTGGTGTGACTAGAAGCAGCTTAGACTTAATACAACTGCTCTATCCGCATACTGTAATCACATACAATGGTGACATTCTGAAAAAGCACAATTAGCACACCATGTACCAAAGCTGAAGGAAGACTCACCATATTGTCTTTGAAGTATTTGAGTTCATATCTGTTGAGTGTGAACCACCTCTGTCTCCAGCTCTGCAAAACATTTAACAGTGGATGTACTTAAGTAAACACTGAACTACAAGTTTCTTAAAGAATCCTGCTGCACTTGATTAGACTCTCAACAACAGATTTCCTGATAGAAGCTGATTTGTGTTCAGACACTCCCCTACAGTTCCACTGCTCTTACCTTCACAATTGCTCCTTGTTTAACCAGATAGCCTTCCTTTGTGCCCAGCTGAAAAGACATGCTTTGTGTTAGTAGAAAAATGATTCTACTGAGAGGGGAGTATTGACTTTCAGGAATAATTCTGGTTTATTGCTTATTGAATCTGGGTCAAAATTAGGGCTGGGTACAGCGGCATGCAAAAGTTTGGGCACCCCTGATCAAATTTTCTTTTACTGTGAATAGTCAAGTGCGTAGAAGATGAACTGATCTCCAAAGGGCATGAAGTTAAAAATGAATCACGCTTTTCAACATTTTCAGCAGGGGTACTGTTTTATACAGTGAAAAAGGAAAGGGGGACCATGCAAAACGACAGGCACTCCATGACATTTGAGCTCTCAGACAACTTTTACCAGGGTCTCAGACCATAATTAGCTTGTTAGGGCTATGGCTTGTTCATAGTCATCATTAGGAAAGGCCAGGTGATGCAAATTTTAAAGCTTTATAAATATTCTGACTCTTGAAACCTTGTCCCAACAATCAGCAGCCATGGGCTCCTCTAAACAGCTGCTTAGCACTCCAAAGAATAAAATAAATTATGCCCACAACGCAGCAAATGGCTGTAAGAAGATAGCAAAGTGTTTTCAGGTAGTTGTTTCCTCAGTTCTGAATGTAATTAAGAAATGACAGTCAACAGGAAGTTAAGGTCTGAAAGAGCAAGAAAACTTTCCTAGAGAGCTGCTCGTAGGATTGTTAGAAAGGCAAATCAAAACCCCTGTTTGACTGCAAAAGACCTGCAGAAAGATTTATCAGACTCTGGAGTGGTGGTACACTGTTCTACTGTGCAGCAACACCTGTATTTGGGTTGATATCTTGAAGCTATCAAGTACTGATACCCAGCCCTGGCCAAAATAATCTTTACTCAGCTTACTATCTTTATTTGAAGCTTTCAACCACATCTCATAGTTCTTCATCAGTGAACAAAGTTGTTGGTATGTACGTATGGAACTCCCATCACATGATAACAGGTGGTTGGGGATGGTAACCTCTGTCTCTATTCAAAGATGCTCTCTGGTCTCAGATGTGAATGTCCTCCTTGATCTGTCTCTGGTCATTCACTGACTCCCGCTCCATGACCTTTGACCTCTTCGAATGGATGTGGTGAGTAGTTCTGCTCTGGTGTTCATTCCATTAGGGGGTAGGGGTCCTGTCTGTAGGGTGCTGCTGCAGAGTTCTTAAGATGTTGCACGGTTTTTGGTTATACAGTTTTTTGCATAACATTATGTCACAGGGAAGGTGACCTTTGACCTTTTGGATATAAAATGTCATCACTTTATCATTTTATTCTATTAGAAAATTGTGTGGTATTTTTGGAATTAGTGTCTGAATTCTTGAGTTATGGCCCAACCACAAAATAATGCCTCATGGCTCATGCCTGCATGGGAGCAAGAAAATGTGTTCGTGAGGTCACAATGACCTTGGATCAAGCAAATCTACTCAGTTCATCCTTGAGTCCAAGTAGATGTTTGTGCCAAATTTGAAGAAATTCCCTCTCTGCATTCCTGAGATATCCTGTTTATGAGAATGGGATGGACAGATGGACAGACAACCATAAAATAATGCCTCCAGCCATTGCTCTCTTCTGCATGGGGGCATGAAAGTGTGTTTTGGGCAGTCACAGTGACCTCTGATCACCAAAATCTGATCCATTCATCATTAAGTTCAGGGGGACATTTGTGCCAAATTTGTGAAAAATCCCACAAAGCTTTCCTGAGATATCCTGTGCACAAGAATGGGAAGGACCAATGGACAGACAACCCAAAAACACCTCCAGCCACAGCTCTCATCTGCATGGAGGCAGGAAAACGTGTTTTGTGAGGTTACAGTAACCTTTGACCACCAAAATCTGATCAGCTCATTGTTAAGTCCAAGTGGACATTTATGCTAAATTTGTGGAGAATCCCACAAGGCGTTCTTGAAATATTGCGTACATCCCAGACGTCGCTGGCTTGGGGGCGTAAAAACAAAAGCTTACCATCCTTCTCCTGCTCACTAGTTACCTTGATGTGTGGCTTGATGTTGTCGATGCACTGGGTGAAGCTGTCAATACTGTAGCAGTGTAGTTTGAAGAAAGTGTTGTCCATATATCGGTGCCAGCAGTCTGTTCAACACGTTCCAGGTTTGCTACAATAGGGGCAATGAGGGACCCCATAGGTGTTCCTTTAGTTTAGAAATTTGTCTTTGTATTAGAAATAACTTGTGTCAAGACACAACTCTGATGGCGAAAGTTTCAAACTGAGGTCATGTGAGGGCGACTGAGTCAACAACTGCATTCGATGGTGAAGAAGGTGAGATGTGGTTGAATGTTTCTCTTCAGCTTGGAGTGCTCCAATGGCCAAATGGTTAAGATACATACCACATAACGCTATAATCCAGAATTATCTTTTAAGGCTAGCTTGAATTAAGTTCAAAGTGACCCTTCCTGTAGGTCACTTTGATCATGTCACATCACAGAGGTATTTTGATATATTTTGCTATTAGCCGCTCACAGATGTGTGCAGTAGGTGTCATACCGATGGAGCATTCGGCACCAGATCATTTTCTGTGCGTCCTGTCTGTATGGCTGTGTGAACTCGCACTGACTCGTAGATGGATGGCTCCTCCACACGCCATGGGTACGGACACTTCAGCACGATGAGGGTTCCTGGTTTAAGAGGCAAAGGGAAGTTACACTAAAACACACCAGGAGTACAGCATCCAACTACATGTGTGGGGCTTTTCGCCTGCTGTTAAATTGAAAAATGTGAGGTGAGGGCTTTTATCACAAAGCATACTGCATTTTGGCACTTTCAGCACCACAAACCATCAAGTTCCATAATACTGGAGAGAAGGCAGACATCTTTAAGACCGAAATCTCCAACGGTACCTTTTGAGGTACCTGTCCCTTTAGGGCTTTGGCATAGTCAAGGCCTCAGTCATAGTGTTTATATATTAGTCCTTTATGAGCCATAGCATAGACTGAGATCTTCAGGCAGTGGTTTCCTTGCTGTGTCCCTCAGCTTTGGAACTTCCTGCCTGTCTAGCTCAGGCTAGCATCTTTTACAACACTTCTAATTCTTGTAGCGGTTCTATTTTTTTCTATTGTTAACAATATAGACTACTGCCTGTTTGTATTTGGGCCATTCCCACATTTTTAACACAAACTTACAAGTAATTTCTAATATAACCTCAAAGAGGCTCAATGAAACTGTCACCTTCGCAATGAAAGCATTAACTAGAAAGATGGCCGATAGAGCAATATGTTGTTTCACTGTATGAGCTGGTAACATTTGGTAAACTTGTTAGTAAGAAGATCAAAAGTTCTGCATACCTGCGTCACTGCCGAGCAGAGGCTGGTTAGCAAAGTGGTTGACGAAGTCTTGAAGGGTTGCAAATTCATTAAACCCAAACACATAAGCGTTGTGTTTGCGTGTCACATGAAAATGCTTGACAGAATCCTTCGCCCTGTATGTCAAATAAAAAACAAACATTTAATGTTGCACTTTCAAAGTTGTTAACATGCAAAAATACAGTAATCTTGGTATTCTGTAGGTAATTGTTAGATTGTTTCCTATCTTAGCTTTTAACAGCATGTCAGAGTCCTGCAGGGGTTCTCAAACACATATAACCACAACCTGACCCAACCCATCAACACAAAATTCTTGGCCCGACCCAAAACCACATATCCTATAATAACCGTGTGCTGTACAAATACTTTGGTAAGGCAGCACATTTAAGGTGATCATTTTGGGACATTTCATGCATGTGAAGCTCAGATAATATATTTTAAAATAAAGCTAATTCAGGGCACACAATTGAAATGGATATTTCTTGCTTACTCTGTTAATATTAAGCAGCACATCTCCACAGTTCACGTGCCTGTTAGTAACATACCTGATTTAAGCAGCTCTCATACTCCATATTGCAGAACACAGAGCAGACACATAAAGTCAGCAGTTATTAAAACTTTTAATTAAATTATTATTATTACTATACTTTTATTTGAATATATTTATCATCCAACACCCTCGCTTTTGTTTTACCCAGAACCGAACCAAGACATAAAAGCAAGCGAGCACTCACTAATGCCTTTTTGTGGGTCACCCGCTGGGTACCCATGGGTACCCGACCCAATGCAGGACTCGCAGGAAAACTAGGCCAAGTGGCTGCAAGACAAGTGCCATATTCACACCTATACTTTTTTGTGAAGCTGTGAATTAAAAAGTATATCCACTGATCATCCCTGGCTGACATCAATTTATCTACCTTGAGAACTTCAGATGTTGCATGGCACATGTAGAATTAAACATGAATTAAGAAGAATACACACTCCAGGAGACTGATCATTGTCAAAGTGAATGTCACTTCAACTCTTTCCACCATTGTTGTTGTGGTTTGTTCAGAGTGTGCTATCTTCAATTAACTGCCTCTGCTGCTAATGTTCTTAATTATACATCTTGCAAATAAGTGGTGTTGCACACAAATGGAATGCTTTACAGGCTAGGTATCATGATGCAAATGCAGTGTTACAAGCAAATGTATCAGCATTCTTAGGTGATGAAAACATTTTTTTCTCTTTTTTATTAAACAAAACAGGCAAAAGTTTGTAATTATGTTTTCTAAACACAAGCTGCCATACAAGAATGTTTCCTACAATTCAATATATCTGGCAAAATGGTGAATTCAATCTGAACTTTAGGATCAAAGAATAAGGAAACAAGGTCATGGATCTAATCAGGCATTAAATGCCAACTGTTTGGGACTTAATAGTTTTTAATACTTGGTACAATGTACACATCTTTTCTGTACAAATGAGGTACTGAGGGGTTATACAGTCCTACATTAAGTCATTCACTTTGGCATCTGTTGTAGTACTTTAAGGGAACCTAATATGATTAATTTCAAGTTTATACTTGTATTTTGGATTTCGACTAGAACATATTTACATGCGAAATGTTCATATTGTTTACATCTCCCCCTGTAAGCACATTAGATCTATACAGTCAGCACAGTTTCAAGATTAGTGTTACTAATTCAGTATCTGACCAAATGTCTTCTTTTCCACTCCTGAAATGATGCTGAATAATGGCCAGAAAAGTGTTTCTGAGACAATCTGATGTCCCAGTGAAGCTGGCCTTTCCCATTTGGATATAAAATGTCATCACTTTTGTCATAATTAGCTTAAATTCTTGAAAAAACATGTTATGTGAGGTGACAAATTTGAAGAAATTCCTATAGGTGATCTTGAGATATTGCATTTATGAGAATGGGACGGATGGACAGCTGTCGCCGGCGTGGAGGCATAAAAACCCTTTTTTTGTCATACTGTCTGTGCTGGAACACCTGCGTTCATCCTCTGTTTTAGCACCTGTCTCATTAAGGTCCCTCGTGATCTGATGTCAGCTTGTAGCCAGAGAAGAAAAAACTGTTAGAAAAGACTATTCAGAACAGTCTGAAGCCTGAGGTTTTTGCTCACAGGGATTACTTGTACACTTGTACATTACTTGTGCGTTTATCTCAGTATTTGAAACTTTGGCCACATTTAATATGAATATCTAACATTATAACATATGACAGAAAATCAGGAAAAGCATAAAAAGTCCTCATTTAAGTAGGTTCCATACTGAGTTCTGCCACCGGCGATCCCTTGTGTCACCACTTCTTATTTAAACTGACCAACACCATGGTGTATTTGTTTTATTTAGAATAATGGTGCTATCAGCAGACTGACCTGACAGACAGAGCAAAGCAGCCTGGTCCCTCATTACTGTTTCTCAGGAGATAACTGCCATCAGTCCCATTGGACAAGAGAAGGGCCTCTGCAGCATGGCGGGACAGGTCGTAGTGGTACCACCTTCAACAAAAGAAACAAGAAAGCACCTCTAACTCAGTGCTGTAGGTGGTGATTAGGGAAGCACTCTTGATTCATCCTGTGTCTAGTGGAAAAAGAGATCAATTAAATTGCCACATTCTTTAAGGAAACCATGATCACACAATGACCTCATGCTGCTACATCAACATGATCCAACAGCTTGGAACCCACACAGTGTTTCTAACAAGGCCTATGATGCCTCTATGCTCTCTCCTCTTTCTCCTATTCGTTTTCTGTTGGAGATGTACAGTTTTATAGGTGCTCCAAAGCCTCTGCTGCTTTGTATGGAATCCATACTGGTCCACATCAATCACTTAAAAACACTGAGATGAGAAACAGGAACGTCCACATTCACTGGCATTAAGGTGAGCTATGAGCATTCATGTCCTGCGCAGAGCTAAAGTCTAGTTTCAGTTAAAATGTTATAGATTCACAATACATTATGCAGATAATTACTGAAGCCAGAGCTTCAGGGTATTCATAGACATATCATTAAAGACTTAACTATTTATCAAACTTCAAAACTCCAGTCTTTTATAATCCAGTCCAATCTTCCAATCTTTAAAGTTCTCTTAAAACCTCTTAAAAGTTGTCTCTGACTGCACCTTGACTTTCTTTTTTCTTTCTTCTTCTTTTTTTAAATCAATATCACAAGATTATAAACATATTTTTTCAGTAGGAATGAACAGTCACTCACTAAGGCCCAGTCACATCAGGGGAATTCATGCTGTTGAACATTAACAAGCCGACTTGACAGTTTTAAACGTGAGGGAATCAGACAGCCCAATGGAGGAAGTCAGCTGTACTTTAGTACTGCACCACCAAATTTTACTGAACCCTGCTGGAGAATAAACTTCTACACAATACACGTGAGGTTTGCAGATAACAAATGCATGAACTGAATGACTGAACTGTTTGGACTTATTTTCCTGTTAGCAACCAAGCTAACCACTGCATTCGTATTGAAAATAGAAAATAGGGATGCACCTAACAACATTACATATACAGTAATATCATCAACGGAACATTCAGCAACTCAAGCATTAAAGTTCATTGACTTTGGAAAAAGTAGTTCACAGTCTTCATCAGGCTTATCCCACAGTTGAAAACCATGAGGTCAGAAACATTAATTTGGACATAATTCCGTCATAATGGAATATCATCATGATACCTCTCACAGTTCAAACTAAATATTGATTTACTGCCCAGCCCTGGCAGGAAATGACCTTTCAGAGGTTGTCAGAGGACGTAGGAAGGACAGATGCAGAGGAAACCAGTAAAGGGATGTGAAAGTTGATTATTTGCATTACAAGCTGCTGAGAGTGTGTAAAAACAGGAGTTGAAAGTCTGTAAACATAAGATAGAGGATCATGGACAGTGAAGTGATGGATGTTCATGGTGTCCCATGAAAAGGTCTATGGTTGACCTTTAAACTGGATGAAGTACAACACTTTACCTTCTGACTTAAATCATTGACAATACAAGTTATATGTATTTACATGATGAATAAATGTATTTGTATCATTAAAACACATTTTAGGGTGCCACCTGATACTCCCATCCCCCACAGGTATGTTGCAGTCCATCTGACAACAGGTGCGAGTTGCACGATGAGCAGAAGGCATAAGCGCTGCTAATGTAAACATGTGAGGTGGGCTGCCGCCTGATTAGGTCAGTCAGAATTCCTTACCAAAAATCAGAGACTCCTAAAAGAAAAGTCAGGGTAGGTGAGGAGTGAGGCAAACTAATTTTTAGCAAATAAAACCTGCTGTATTAGGCTGAGTTTTAAAGCCACAGTGAAGGCACAGAACAAATGTAGCTCACAAATCAGCTACATTTAAATCCATACCATAATAATCTGGGCTGCTCTAACTGCAAATCAAGGATCCCCAACAAATCCAAGTCAATGTGGTCTTCAATACTGAATACTGAATATTAAGCCAACAGAATAACATTTACTCAATTACATTCGATTTCTTTACAGAAAAGCACAGGTTCAGGGCTGGAGCCCCAGAAGCCACCCCACTGCTCCGCTCAGATCAGTTTAACAGCTCTACTATACCTTTTGCCCTTTGAAAGCTTACAGCTCTATATCATTAAAGTATAGTTGGCAGTGGTGTTAGGCACAACTCAACAAAAACCTGTCAGCTCAGGTTAAATTTCAAGAATAAAGTTGTAATCTATGAAAAATAAAGACATAACATTACGAGAATAAAGTCGTAAATCTATGAGAAAAAAGTCAAAACTTAAGAGAATAAAGTTGTAAAGCTATGAGAAAAAAAGTCAATATTACGAGAATAAAGTTGTAAATCTATGAGAACAAAGTTGTACATCTATGAGAATAAAGTCATAATATTATGAGAATAAAGTCATAACATAAGAAAATAAAGTAGTATCAACGAGAATAAAAACAAAACATTATGAGGATAAATTCGTAAAGCTAGGGAAAAAAAGTCATAATTTACAAGAATAATGTTGTAAATCTTTGAGAATAAAGTCATAATATTATGAAAATAAATTCGTAAATCTACAATAATAAAGTCGTAAATCTATCAGAATACTCTACTACTTAGGCCTACTCTTTAGCAGTAGGCCCATCAAAGTAATATAATGCATTACCATTGAGACTTGGGGTGATATTATCATATTTACAATGTCATGTAACACGTTACCACCCGAAATCTGGCTAACTTTTTTTTCATAAAAATAACAAGTTTAATCTTGCAATATTTCGTTTTCTTTTTCTTGTTGTTGTTGTTTTTTAAGTTGTTGTGGTTTTTTTTTCCTTCAACATGGCCCCTAATCCTCCTTCATAGACTTCTTTGCTGAGCTGTTGTATTAGATCCCATTAGATTTCACGGCTGTACGAGGTAAAGCTGTCACTGGGTGTATAGAAAACATCTGTTTGACTTTGTACTTTAACTTCCTATCTGCAAATCCTGTTTTTAGAAGTGTACCAGCTGCACACTGAACCAGCTCAACATTCTTTCTGACCAGGAACCGGTACTGTGACAGACAATCATTTAACACAATTTCACTTTCTCTAGTAAATTATATGTTTATTGTCCTATATATAGTCGATAAAAAAAATGCAAACAGTAAAGCTATTTTAAGAGGACACTTAATATGCAAAATCTATGCAAAGTAGTCGCGCGCCGAAGGAAAAAAATCGAGAAGTGGTGAGAATTGATGGCAGAGTAATGGCAGAGAGTTATATTTCCTCGACACACTGTACTGTTTAGTGAATTAGCCTCCATATTCTACAAAGTGAACAGATAACAGCACTTTAAACTGCGTGATTTTTGCACGGACTCTGGTTCTGTGCGTTAATTGAGGCTCGTGACTCGTCTCCTTCTGGCAGCGTATCTCTACCAGGAAAATACCAGGTTTAAAAAGACAAAGTAAAGGCATCCCACACGGTCTTACCCCAGAGACTCCAACTCGTCGCTCATGTCCTCGGTGGATGCATCACTGTAGAAACTCATGTCTCCACCAGGATTCAGTGTGACAGTGAGGAAGTCATCAGAGGGCTCAGACTGAAGTGAAAGCTGTCAGCTTGAGTCAGACACGCCTTAAGAGGAAACAGGCTTCACTGACACTCTCTTAGTAATGTTGCTGTGCAGGGCTGGAATGTAAAGAAGCACATTTACTCCAGTAGGCTACTGTGCTCAAGCACAGAGGAAAATATTGCACTTTTTTTACTCTACTTTATTTCTTTTTTTAAAGCTTTAGTTACTAGTTACTACTTTGCAAATTTAGGTTATTGATAGAAAATATAAACAACAAAAAGTTATATTATTATAGGCTGTGTCAACCAGCTGTAAATAGAGCAATTAAAATCAGCTCCACATTTACCATTTGCAAAGTTTAAATGATGTACATATGTATGAGTCAATAATTATAATCTAATAATACATATATATATATAATATGATTCCAAAAAGGGCCATTCCGCATAATGAGTACTTTTACTTTTAATGATAGGGTGGCAGTAGCTCAGTCTATAGGAACTTAGCTTGGAACCAGAGGATTGCAGCTTCAAGTACCTATACCTTATCTGGAGAGGTGCTGGTTCATCTCCTGTGCACTGCCATGGTGCCCTTGAGCAAGGCACCAAATCCCCAATTGCTTAGGGTGCCTGTCCAAGGCAGCCCCCTCACCCTGACATTTCTGCATTTAATTCATGCATAGGTTCTCTATATGTTCTATTTCAGGCCTGTGTGTATATGACAACAGAGAGAAAAATTGAATTTCCCCTTGTACATCACCTCCCTCTTCTTCTCTGCCTACTGAAGTCCAGGTACAGGTCCAGTGTGTAGGATCTAGGTGGATATATTGGCAAAAATGATATATAATATTCATAGCTATGTTTCCTGTAGTGTGTAATCACCTGAAAATAAAAAATGTTCTGTTTCTGACATCTTAGAATAATAGTAATTTTCTGGTTACTCAAAGACGCTTTACAGAGAACAACAACGACGACAACAACAAAAGATGAAAAATCCATAAGAAGGGACAGGAGGTCGGCATCAGCAGGCCTGAGAGTGTGGGAGGGAGTGTGGGGAGCTTTATAGGTGATGATGAGGAATTTGAAGTGGATGCGCTGGGAGTGAGCCATTTATATTTACATACAGAGCATTTTCTGTATTTCTACAGTAGCCCAGAATGGACAAATGAAACAGTGGCTCTAAGTAGGGTAATTTCGCATCAGCCACTGTAGTTCTCCTACATTCTTTACACTCAGGAGAAGTTTCAGTTGGTTGCGATCTGCAACCTCACTGCTAGATTCCACTAAATCCCACACACTAAACCTTTAAGTAGACTATATTTTGGTGCTAATACTTTTGTGCTTTTACTTGAATACCATCTTGAATACAGGACTTTTGAATGCAGTGTGTTTACACTGTAGTAATCCTACTTTTACTTAAGGAAAAGATCTGACTATTTCTTCCGCCACTGGTGGAGTGCTCTCTGCTTTACATTCATGCTCATGACAGGTTTGAATTTCCATGCCACTGAACATTACAGAGGTGGAAATAATGTCACCTGTAGGCAGACTGGTGACTTGTTCCTTTCCATATATTCAGCTGGCACTTTTATACAAGGTGACTCACAATAAGTGCATCCAACCACTAGGGCTACATCAACTTTATCAAGTGCTACATTTAGACACAGGAAGGTTTTTTGTTACTTTATGGACCAGTTGGTGCAGTCTGAACACATGAGACCAGAGTTTCTACTGTGCTGATGTCAATCCGCCATTGTGGCTTAAACTTTATTTATATAGCACCTTTCAAAACACAGTTACAAAGTGCTGTATGATAAAACCTAAATGTGTTTAAAACACACGCAGAATGAAACAAACTAAAATGTCATAAAATGTCACCAAAGTAAAATATACAATAACGAAGGCCTAAATTAAAATCAAGATTATAAATGGGAATTTAAATCAGTCAGATAGCAATAACATAGACAGACAGCTCAGATAAAGTCAGGATATGCTTTCCAATAGAAGTATGCTTTTAGGAGAGACTTATCCTAGGGCAGGTCATTCCAGAGCCCCAGGGCTCTGGTTGCAAGTTAGGGACGGTGGCTCTGTCCCCTTTAGTCTTCAGTCTGGACTCTGGAGCAAGCATACAGACTCTACCTGAGGATCTGAAATGCAGAGGTTCATAGAAGACTAACAGGTCTGAAATGTAAGAGTAATCAATAGGATTTATAGGTAAATATAAGTCAATCCTTAAACAAACAGGGAGCCAATGTAAAGAGGCTAAAACTGCTGTGATGTTGTTGCACTTCTTGGATCTGATTAAAAGCATTGTGGAGTTCTGCACAATCTGTAGTCATTGCAAGATTTTTTTGATTACCACAGGAATCTGTTGCAGTAATCAAGGAGCAAGGAGATAAAAGCATGCACAACAGTTTCTGTATCTCTAGAAGATTAATATAGATAGATCTTAATTTAGCAATATTTCTGAGGTGATTAAAACATGATTGATCAAGCTTAGTGCTGTGTTGATCAGAGTATAAATCACTTGCAACCTGCTTTCGGTGTTGTGACAGGTAACCTGTAGATGGCAGTATGTATTATGAGATGCTGTGACCCAATGACAAGGAGCTCTGCTTTATTAGAACTGAGCTGAAGAAACATCCAGTTTTTTGTATCGTATAGACAGTCCTGTAGAGAAGTCAGCATGCTGAGAAACTGCAGGAGGACGCATAAAGTTGTAGAGAAGTGTGGTTTTTAATGTTGTGTATGTAAAAACCAGTTTGAAAGACATTTCATAAATGTATTGTACCACTTACCACTTAATAAACGAAAGGAGCTGTGACGGGGTGACGTCTGTATTGTACAATGTGGTAAATCCTCCATCAGACTCTTTTCAAGTTTTGTACATTTAATTTCCCAACACAAAGGAGTTTACAAACACTGTTGCAAGGCCCTCTCCTAAGTATCATGAGTACAATTAAGAATCCTATTGGCTATTAATGAATAAAAAAATCACAAAAATCACCTAGTGAAATTTACATTTTTATGTGTGAAATATTACATTTAAAATGTTAAATGTACAATATGCCACATGTCTTTCACTTCTGTATGTGAACTGATCTCATGTGTAACACAGTTTTACATATGTGATATTAAATGTGAAATTGTGTTTTTACATGCGGTGCCTTACATTCCACTTTTAAAATTTACAGGTGCAGGAATGTACTACATATGAAGAGAGGTGTGTTGTTATTTTTCCAGTGAGGATAATTCCACAAAAAGCTGTTGTTTTTTTTACAGAGACATTGCTGCTTTTCCTGCTGGTATAGTGTGGTATTTTAAGCCAAAACATGATTTGTCCTAAACATGACCACACGTTACTCACAGCATTGTTGAAACATAAAGAAATGTGTCAATGTATCTGCTACATAATATACTGACGTATTCTTAAGAACATACAGTGTTACAATATTTCTGCCTATTCGAAGCATGTGTTTTTCTGTAAATGTGCTGATAGCTGTAAGAGATCTGTAATTACAGATCTTAGGTCATTTCAGCAAACACTGCGCAGACTATGCAAGATCTGAACAACAATCTATTTATTGCATCGTCTCAAACAGTACAAACAGTCATTAGAAGTTTGTATCATACATCCAAAAAAAACAGACTTATTACACAATATAAAAAACCTCATCAGTGACTGCACTTTGGTCTTTAAGGCTTTGCACAAAGTTTGACATGTGAATGTATTGCATCAAAGTTAAGGCTTCTTGATCTCACCTGGTTTACTACTACAAACGTGCAGACGTGCGTACAGGCAGTAAGGTCACCTCGATTTAAACCGTACTGGCAGAACAAGTGTTCATCTGCTGGGCTGCACCAACAACCACTACATCACACTGAGTTCATTTTCTTGACTTAGTTAGGGGCGGTGATTTTTCTTATCATGGTATTTACTTCAAAATGAGTCATTACAGCATTTCTTCAAAATTCACATCAAACTCATCTCATCTAACATGGCTGTCTATTGTCTATTATTACTATTAGGGTCTCAGGACAGAGGGTGTCGTATCCTGTACAGATGTTAAGGCCCTCTGAAGCAAATATTGGGCTACATAATTAAAATGGACTTGACTTGAATCATGATCATAAACACATATTTTTTGTCAAACAGCAGTGTCCAGGGACAGATGTGTTAAAGGTAGGGCTGTACTGAGCAGTTTGAAGCTTGATTCATAACGCTGACATGCAAACTCTAAAGTCAACATTCAAATGCTGCGCAGCTTCTTTTTTTTGCATTTCTATTCATTCTGTTTAAACCTGGTATTTCTACACTGTTGCAGATAAAGATTAGGCTCCACTAATATTATAAGTATTAAACTATTTGGAGTTATTGGAAATGTTTGGATCACGAGTCGGAAACAGTCCTATGCAGCCACCACTGGAATCTAATTCTACAAAGCGTTGTCTAAGTCCAAAAGTCAAAATGTATTGAAAAAGAACACACTGACAATTTCCAAAATTCACTCATGTTTTTATCAAATGAAATATTCTGCTTCAATCTCCTTCAATTGTTTGTGTTCAGCCTCTTGAAAACAACGGTTTCACTGTTTGCTTTCCAGCTTGTTGCACACAAAGGAGGGACGCACCTGTATTAACAGGCCAGTCTAACAGCACAATAAATTACACTCATTCACTGAAGAAAACTGATTTAATTATAAAAAGTCTAATTTATTTAATCAGAATTACTTTTTTCAAACTGAGGATTTTGTTTGAGAATATTTTTACTGATGATGACGTTATAATGATGCCAGACATTTGAAGCATCTTTCGAAATAGATATAGAAGCTTTGAATGTAAAACTTGAATTCAGCACCATTTGTGTGAAGTCAGAGTGACCTTGACCTTTGACCTTTAACCCCCAAACTCTAGTGAATTCATTCTTGAAGTGGGTGTTTGTGCCCAATTTTTAAAAATTCCCTTAAGGTGTTAGATATTGCTGCGTTCATGAGAATGTGATTGATGCAAGGTCACAGTGGTCAAGGGGGAAGGGGGGGCTGACATGCAGCAAAGGGCTGCAGGCTGGAATTGAATCTGCGGCCACTGTGGCAAGAACATTGCTTTCACATGTGGTACGTCTGCTCTACCCACCAAGGCACCAGGCACCCCTCATCAGTTCATCCTTGAGTTCAAGTGGTCGTTTGTGCCAAATTTGAAGAAATTCCCCCAAGGATGGATGGACAGATGTACGTTAGGATGGACAGACAACCGGAAAACATGAAGCCTTCGGCTGCAGCTGTAGCCAGTGCGGAGGCAAACAAAAGACATTCAGTACAGCCTTAGTTTAAAGGTGATAAAGACAATATTATTAGTGTGCCTTCTCTACCTTAGCAGATAAAGTGCTTCACAATGTTCTCTTATTCAACTACTCTCTCTCACACTCACTGATGACAGTGGACCTACCATGCTAGGTGCTGCCATCCCAGCTCATTCAACACCAAACTGACACTTGTCAGTCATACCAGTGGTTCTGCCTTAGTCCAAATCAGTCTTAATCATTCAGATTTTTTTTCCCCCGGGCATCCATCAGTTTCCACTCCTTTTTATATAACATTAACATTGATTGGCAGACTTTTCTGTGCTGCAATCCAGCACAGTCAACATCAAGTCTCAATTCATAGAGGTAATGCTTTTCAAATCAGTCAGTGCTTAAACTGCATTATTGTGTAAGGGTAATGTAAGCTAATCTTCACTGTGATGGACTGGACAACTCCAACACACACCACAATCTGCCAACCGATATTCATACTTTAAAGGATTAAATGGAAACCAATGAATGACAGCAACAATACCTCCAACAATGTAAAACTGTACAAGATGCATTTGAAGACAGTGTGTAAAAATATAAAGTAAACATGATTTGTAGTTACAGAGGTAAGACGTGCAAACACAGCGTCATTGACCCTGCTCTTTAATAATCAATCACTGGATGTCTGATGCATTAGTTGCAACCTGCTGTATAGATAAGAAGAAAGCAATCTTCAATTTAATTTGATTTAGTAATAGGTTAAAATATGAATACTATAAAAAACAATCACCTTTACATCTTGATTGAATGTGATCTATGTTAATCCTTGTTGGTGCAGCTCTGCCTAAGGATTGACCTGAGAAACAGCTCAGTCTTTATCCCATGATGTAGTACTGTCATGTCCTCCATGCTTAGACAGAAACTTGTTGAGGTGAATTTGATTACAGCAACATGAAACAGCAAATAAATAAGCACAATCTGTTGGGCTCCATCCACACTGCAATGTTTCTTTCAGCTGAGTAAAGCAGCATGTCTGATGCCAACACAGTAAATAGCAACACGTTTCTGTTCATGGATCAGCCATTTGCATATTTCCATTTCCATCTTTTGTTTTTGTTAAGGTGCTGTTTCCAAAATCAAGGATGAACCTCTACGCTAGGCTTTTAACTTTTAATCTCACTGTTTTAGTTGTCCAGCATGTTCTGTGTATCCTTGTTGTGTAAAAAGTACTTCAGCCCAAAAATGAGTATGTGTATTTCAATTACTTTTTTTTGCATGCCTCCATAGCGAATGAAGAATCCAAAAAAGGCAAACATCTTTACAAACTCTCAAACAACTCATGCAGTATAATCCAAGTCTCATTTATCCAGTTGTATGCTCAATACTTCCCAAACACATAACTTGTTCCTTTTTAAAACTGAACTAAAAGGGAAACTCATCTATACTCTCTTCAGAGCCAGACTCCATTGACAAAAACAGTAATTTTACCTCACTAAAAGTGGGTACTGCTGCTCTACTGCTGCCTCAGTCACTTAGTTTGTTTTTTGTCACTGTGTGACTTTGGTGTCTTGAAGGGTTAGTTTGATTTCACCAAAGTCACACAGTAACACAAACAAACTAACTGACAGAGGCAGTAGTAAAAGGTAAAAGGTAAGGTAAAATTACTGATTTTGTCAATGGAGTCTGGCTTTGAAGAGAGCATAGGTAAGTTTCACTTTCAGTTCAGGAACGCGGTGCAAGTGTTTGGATAGTACAGAGCATACAACTGGATGAAAGAGACTTCAACTGTACTGCATGAGCTGTGTGAGAATTTGTTAACAGATGTTTTGATATAGTTTTACTGTTGTTAAATGCGGACCCGGCTTACTTCAAGTCATGAAGAAGGTTTGCCTTTTTTGGATTCTTCGTTTGCCATGGAGGCATGTGAGAAGTTTTCTTCACAAATCCAACGTTACACGCAGTGAGTAACTGATGTACAAATGGTCATTTTGCAGTTGCAAAACTTCAGCTTCAACATATCAGCTGTGTTTCTGTCTCTACTGCCTTTCAAAAATAAATAAATAGAAATAAATCATTTGTTACAGCTGTGATGCAAATTCTGATTTTTGGCCCACAAAATAACTCACATTACAACTGTGACACTCATGCTCTTCTGAAAGTTAACCAGTGAAACTGTGATTTGACTAATTACTAACATGCATGTAGTGAGCTCTGCCACTTCACAGTTTTCCTGTGAACACCTCTGCGTCATACAGCACAGAATTATGATAAATATCAAACAAACAAAAAACCCTTGGAAATAAAATCTAATTTGGTCGCTTTCACCGCAGTGTGAATGTAGCCTTGATAGTGAGAATCAATCCAGTGTGTCTGCTTGTGGTGTTAACTGTAGTACACACTGATGGCCAGTAGAGACCGCTCTCATGATGAATGTCAGAGGATTAATAAGCTGATGATTTCCCAATGTTTAAATGATGCATACAGCTCCTTTAAAAATATTATTGTCTCTGCATATTTGACATGATGGTCATGTTTCACAGCTTGTGTTCCTGTAAAAGTTTGATGAGATATTAAACTGATATTAGTTGTTCTGATTCACTCAGTGAGAAGAACATGCCGCATTAAAACGTGCTGTTCTTGACAGTGAATCAGCCTCACTATAGTTCTTTGGCTGTTGATATGTAGCAAACTGAGCAGTCTTTCAGCAGAGCTCAGAAACAGCTGGGCAGAGGAGTAGTGCAACATCCATACACTGCCTTCTACAGCACCTCTGATAGGCACTTGAATCCAGCATGTCAACATCAACAGTCTTAGAACTGTCAGGCCTTTGTTTCCCTGGCCAGGTCATGAGTCTGTCTGCTCCAGGGGCATGCAGCACTCTGTGTATGTATGTGCGTGTGTGTAGAGGAAGGTCAGGACACCACTGAGGCTGTGCTGGGCTCCAGGCCGGGGTTGTCAGCACACACAGGCAGCCTGTTGACTCTAGACTGGCTCAGGTTCCAGCGCTGCATTCTCCTGTGGTACTTCTCTGAATCTGCTTTGTCCATCTGAGCTGATTTCAGAACAGCAGAGGGGTGTAAGGTGTTGTACAGAACTCGAAACAACAGCCTGCAGAGGAGAACACACAGGAAGACCGTGTCAGTGTCACTGTGGTTTTACACGGATCAGGAAATGATGACCTCAGGGAGGCTGGCACATTCAACACCCAACAGAAAACTACTTTGTTCCTTACACTGGATATTTTCACTTGACTAAGATTTGACACCAGAGGTAAACAACAATAAAAAAGCTTTCATGTATTATCGTGGACTGCACTTGGAATAAAAGCTGCAATTTGTAAAGTAAATTCAATGCAATTGCAGCTAGCTAGCTTTTCTGCATTTTCTGTGTGGATAGGGTTCCTTGTCATGGCAGGCATGGTTTTTGTGTACCTGGGTAACAGAGCCATCACAGTAGTGAGAGCACACACGATGTAGAAAAGAGGCCGGGACATCTCAAGTGTTTCCACCCCCAAAGGGTTAGTGGGGGGGCTGCAGGTCACACAGAACACACTGAAGAGCAGCACGAAGCCAAAGTAGGATACACCACTGAGTACCAACACCAGCACATGAATCCACGTCTGCAAAACAACACAGAGGTTTAGAGACTCCATAATACACCTGGAGACACACAGTCTTAAAGGAATACTTCACCCTCTAAATGGCCATTTGCGTATCAGTTACTCACTTTATGTGAGGAAAACTTTGTTTTTCTCACATGCTTCCATGGTGAATAGAGAATCCAACAAATGGAGAACATTAAACACATGCATTTTCACTAAAACACTTCCTATCTAAAACTGAGCTGAAAGTTAAACTATCTATGCTCTCTTCAAAGCCAGACTCCATTGACAAAAACGGTAATTTTACCTCACTGATCACTGGAGCTGCTGCTCTACCGCTGCCTCAATCCGAATTTTGTTTGCATAATTGTGTGACTTTGGTGAATCCAAACTCACCCTTCAAGACACCTAAGTCACACATTAAAACAAAGACACTAACTAATTAAGGCAGCGGTAGAGCAGCAGCTCCTGTGTTCAGTGAGGTAAAATTACTATTTTTGTCATGAAAGTCTGGCTTTAAAGAGAGCATAGATAAGTTTCACGCTCAGTTCAATTCTATGTCAGAAAGGGCTGTCTGTTTGGGAAGTACTGCGCATACAACTGGATAAATGACAGTTTGTAAACAGATGTTTGTATATAGTTTTACTGTTGCTGAACATGGACCCCAATGATTTCAATTCAAGAATGTTATGGAATCTTCGTTCACTGTTAAAGCATGGGAGAAAAACAAATTCTTCACAAATTAACTTCAGGTAACTTGGGTTGTGTAACTGATGTACAAATCATCACTTGAGGGTGAAGTATTCCTTTAATGTCAGTTATTGTCTGGATTCTGATAACATTTTTGCACACAAAAAAATTCTTTGGTATCCCTTGATCACACACACACACACACACACACACACACACACACACACAGGACACACAATTAATGATACCAATGGCAAAAATATGGAGAAAAATCCAGATTTCTATTTGACATTTTATAGCAGTGTGTCTGACCAGAGTGTGACTCTCGATGACTTGGTGCAGCAGGATGATGAGGAGAGCTGAGGCATTGATCGGTGAGCCAAAGGACAGCTCACTGATGCTGGATCCTGCGAATGCCTGAGAAAAACATTGCAACAGTCTTACACAGGATGAGACCAGGACTTTATGAGGAGGGTTTATTACTGACTGTCAGTTAGAGGGTTAATAAGAAAAAAAACCCATTTACACCAGTGTCAAAGAACTGCACATAACAGCAGTGGAGCACATGTAAAGGACTAATGGAATGGAAACAATGCTAAAGGAACTATTTGTCAGAACAGAGGGATTTGTGTACTCACAAAGTAAGGCACGAAGAAGCAGACGAGACTTTGGTAGAATGCATCCAGCACTGTGATCCAGAACATGTAGGGAGCATAGACCTGCAGAGGCACAGGATTCACTTGTTAGTCCTTCTAAACATAGTGTCAACAGGTGTGACAGCAGTCAGACTTAAGTAACACTAACTCTATGCTCTCTGTGTGTGTGTGCCTTCACCTTAGAGCTCTGTGCAGCCTGATAAAGCTCAGGCACCTCCATCAGAGTGTCTGATGGAGTGTCCTGGTCCAGGACGCCATAAATGAGAGGAGGAACGGAGGTGTAGAGCAGGTTGAAGAGGATGAGCACCCAGGCGTTGGTCATGACGCTCCCAGAGAAACCACAGAAGAATTGATACCAGAACAGCAGATTCACATACATCTGCAGACACACAGACAGCAGTGAGGATTATCCTCACATTTGGATTGGTTGTTTATCTGAATTGCAGGGACTGCAGAGGGGCTAGTAGCTAAATTGGGCATAAAGCTTTGCTTAAGATGAATCTTTTTTGTGCATGATGTAAAGTAGAAAAATGAGCTGCTAATAATGTGATTGCAGTTAGTAGAGTACAGTTGAGGATGTACATGTGTGTCAGAATATGTTGTTACCAGTGTTTTTCCAAGATTTCCAACTACAACGGGAAGGACCCTAAACACTGTTCTGGGTCCAAAAAATTCTTTGTGTCACACTCTGAATTAACAGTTTTAAGACTTGTTAGGTGAGGGTAATAATGCAACTAAAAGTCACTGGTTAGAGGCAGTGTTTTGTCGTAATAGCTGCTGACAGAACAAATATCCAGCTGTCATGAGATGGAAATCACAGAAATCATCAGTAAGTACGAGTAGGTTTGTGCACATTCTCCACATTGAAGACCTGATGTGAGTGCCAAAACCACTGTCTTGAATCAGGGGAGTACCATTTAAATACCTATAAATGTCTGTTAAGTCATTGTCTTGCTAAATGATGTAACACAATAGTGACTGAACCTATGGCCCACTGATTAAAGTAGTGCATTATTTATACATCTGCAGTAATATGAACTGGGTGTCAAGGGTGACATTTGCAGAAAAAATGCTGTATTAAATTACTACTGATGAAAACTGAACATTTCCTACTGCTGCAGTTTCACATTAAAAACATTTAACTGGCAAAATAGATGCTGACTGTTATGAAGGGCTCACAGGAAATGCGATGTGTTTTTCAGTGAGCAGTTAATATTTGCTGCTATTGTTAATGTATTGTAATGCATCTACAAAACAAGACAACAGTCATTTTCAGCATTTGTTGTCAGATAATCTCCTTCCATACTACCTTGCCTAAAAACACATATCACATGACCATTAACATACACTGGGCATCGGTGTGCCATTGTAAACAGGAAGCAGATTGTCTACTCTGTAGTTGGTTGCATAGCTACACAAAATATTACGGAGATGGCTGAAAGTATTCTTGAGAATAAGGTGATCAGGGAGACAAAAAACTGATTAGAAGTCTTGCGAAGCAATGTGGCAACATATTAGAGGGGTATCAGCTGGGAGCATTATCAATCGCCAGAAGCCATGGCAATTGGAAAGGAGTACCCACACAAAAAGGATAAAATCACAAAAGGTATGAAGCCCTAGCTATAATGTTTTGACTTGACAAGCTGTGACTAATAAGACCCAACTGAGAAGCAAACTTGGGTGTCATCGTTTTCTGCTTTTCCAGACTAAAATCTAACCAACCAGTTTTCAAACTAAAATGGGATCAGCAGTGTTTTCAAAGCTCTGCCAAAACACCAGAGTAGAGTGGACAGGACGTGTAAACATAGCAGTAGTTATGTTTAAAAAATGAAAACCTATTAGTGTGACTGTAGCCTTAGCGAGGTAACCAACTCCCTCACTGTGCCCTGCTGTCTGCAGACTCATGCCCTGTGCAGTATTAAATCAGGACTCTGAGACCTGCAGTATTTAATGGCATTTGCTGTTACCATCAGTAACAACAGGTGTCGCCAAATCAACCAGGAGGGAAATCTCCGAGATTGCCACTTTACATCAAATGGTGAACAGTAAAATCTTACCACATTCTTGTAGATGAAGTAGAGGATCATGTTTGCGAGACGAGAGTAACACCAGTGGCCATGGACCAGCAGCAGTCTACTGAGGTGTTTAAACCTGGAGATCGCAAAGTCACTGGACATCACAGCCTGGGAACGATACACAGAGACAAATATATCACCCACTGCTTCGCACACAATAGGTGCTAATACTGTCTACTACTTACTGTCTCTGGCAGTTTTAGAGATAAGAGAAGTGTGAAGAATCTACAGAATGTATATTCTTTTGCATGATTTGCAGCCTACAAACCAGGCATGAATTCATGCTGTATGGCTTTCTCCACTGTGACAAAAAAAAAAAAAAAAGATTTGTCCTGACAAAAACAACCTTCATCTCATTTATAAAGACCTCTGTAATTCTACAGCCTGGTATCATGGAAACATGTGAAATACACACAGTCAGAACAACCCATTACATGGTGGTGGGCACGTGCTGGCAACACAAAAATACTACCACTGCGGATCTTTCAAGTCAATGAGGATCTTTTGTTGCCGTGGACACAAAATTAGGTATAACCAATGAGAGAGTCTGTGTAGGGCAGGTGGGAGGGGGTGTGGATGGGTTGAAGAAACATGTTTTTTTACCAGGAGAACATTGTTCATGTCCCCTGTAAGACCAAAGGTCATATAGTTACATGACTGTATGGACTGTAACTACACAAAGTAAGTGAGTTTACGTAATTTATGTCTCATACATAGTTATTTTAACTAAACCACAATCTTTTCCTTAACTTAACCAAGTATTGTTATGTTCTCTAAACCAACCAAGTGCTTGTATGCCTCTACGGCAGCAATGACCCTGGCCAGAGGCAATGTGTTTTTGAGTTGTCCATCCATCCGTCAGTCCCATTCTTGTGAACAACATAATCTCAAGAATGCTTTGAGAACACTTCTTTACATTTACCACGTGGACTCAATGACAAACTGATTAGATACTGGTGGTTATAGGTCAAAGGTCATGGTCACTGTGACCCCGTCTGTCTCATTCTCCTGAATGTGATATCTTAAAAACAACCCAGAGAGAATCTCTTCAAATTTGGCACAAATGTTTACTTTGAGTCAAGGATGAACTGATTAGAATTTTGTGGTATAAGGTCAAGGTCACTGTGAACCCATCCATCACATTCTCATGAACGCTGTTTCTCAGGAATACCTTGAGGGAATTCCCTCAAATTTGGCACAAACGTCCACCTGGACTCAACAATGAACTTGTTAGAATTTGGTGGTCAAAGGTCACTGTGACCTCACATTACATGGTTTTGGCCATAACTCAAGAATATATACTCTTATTATGACAAAACTTCAAACAAATATCTAATAGGATAAAATGATGAAGTGATGATATTTTATGTCCAAAAGGTCAAAGATCAACTTCACTGTGACATCATAACGTTCTGCAAAAACATTTTTCTGGCCATTACTCAATGTCATAACTCAGGAACAGCAGCGAAGACATTTGGTCAGATACCGAATAGGTGACACTCATCTTGGGGTCCACCTTAAAGCTGTGCTGATTATATAGATCTTCTGTGCTTTCGGGGGACGATGTGTGTAAAGCACCCATGTTTTCATGGACATGGATGCAAACTGAGGGTGCAACTTGGCGGATTTGCAGATGCATACAACCACAAGACAATGAATTCTAGTTCTTTTCCTAAAGTAACCAACTGCGACCGTTTCCCAACGTTTACCACATTAACGTGCATTAAAGTGCAACTGTTTATAGTAGACTTTACGTTGGCATTGTTTTCATGTTGCTAGCACGTAATTTTAACACATTTCATATTTTACATGTATGTGTTTCATTTCGCATATTACTGTGAGGCTGTGTCAAATTTTGGTAGGTGTGGTGTCAAAATGAATCTAATGGTGATTACCTGCATGCCCTCCTGACCAGATATCCCGATGCCCACATCAGCCACCTGAATCATGCTCACATCATTGGCTCCATCACCTAAATGAACAAAAACAACTTGCCATTGTCCTCAATGTTCAGGTATGTACAAAGCACATCACATAATAAAGGATTTTAGCCATATCGCCCACCCCATACATGTCTTTTTTTTGGGCCCACAGTTAATAAAAGGTTAATAATAAAGTTAACAATAACTGTTCCCTCTATGCAACCCAACTCAGGCTTAGACCTCAAGTTTACTTTGAGACATAAATGGGATTACATGCTAACAGAAATAAAGGGGAAAAAAAGATACACTTGAAATAATTGCTTGTTAACAAGGGACATATGTAAAATTTCCCAGCAGTGTTGCTGCAGTCTGAATCCTTACCCACAGCCAGGGTCATGACTCCAAGCTGGTCCCGGATCAGCCTGACCACCTGGCTCTTCTGCAGCGGAGTGGACCTGCAGCAGATGACTGCCTTGCATCTACAGCTCAGCTCCAGGAAGTCGCTCTTCAGCTCCTCCTGCAGGGCCCAGTCCAGCGTCCGGCCATCTATAACCAGGATGAAGCCTCCCACACTGCTAGAGGAGGACTCCCCGTGACTCCCTGCTGCAGTCAGTTCAGTCAAACCGTCCTCACCCCGCTGCACTTCCAGTTTGAGCTCCTCAAGTATAGCTGCACACGCATCCTGATGTATAAAAGGACTCCATAAGTACTGTCCACAAGAGTTACAATACATTTACTTAACTGATTTATCACAATTATCAGTTTGTTTTTGTAGTTTTATCCTTCAAGCAGCCAAGTTTGAATGTAGCCATAGCTGTGGTAAATATTTTGGAAAAGATATGGGTAAATTGCGATAAATTTAGTATAGACACACAGTGCCCCAAGAGGTTGAGTCCTCATTATTTTACAGCCCTCTGACCAGTGTTTGAATCACACCATGGCTTTCAGGGATGGCCTATTTTGGAGGGTACTTGTTTTAACTCACACCCTGATCCTTATTCTAAGCCTAACCAAGTAGGACTGTTGCCTGAATCTAAAGTAGTTTTGGTGATGAAACATATGCTTCCAGATAGCCTCAAAGTTTATTTTGAAAAGACGCTACGCGTCCAAACCCGAAGTACCTGGAGTGTCATAATTTGAAGTGTAGGGCAAAGCTGTTGTGTTGAACAGGCTGGGAGCAAAAACATGTTGGTACAATACACATGTACCCGCCTTTGTGTAAAAATATACTGTCACTAAATTTCATTTCATTCAAAGAATATTTACCCTGAGACAACAATGAATCTGAAAAAATATTCACTGTTGCATAACTTTTTGCCTCCAGGGCCAAAGTTGATACTCACTTTGGGGCTAACCCTTTATAATTTTAGCCAGCAGTTGGGTAGCAAGACATCTTTCTTCTAGCACCAGGGTCAGATCAAAATTTCCCCATGACTAACAATTTGGTCTGTGACAGGGTATCTGTGGAAATTTATTCACCTAATTGTTCAGTGAACTTGACCATTCCTCTAACAGCATCATCATTTCGCACCAACCCAATCACCACAATAAATGTTGGCATTGTACATTTCTGCATACCACAGATATCTAACATTTGTATGTTACTATGCAGCAGATGATGACATTTCACATTTCTTTACATTTGCTGTGGTTAACATGTGTTAGGTGTAGCTAAGAAAACCACATGCTTAAGATTAGGAAAAGATCCTGTTTGGCTTAATGGTTCTGTATGCAACATTTAAAATACTGATACAGCAGCAAACCACTATTTGCTATGTAAAGATAGAGAGCCACAGGAAGTTATGGTGCCACATTCACAGCTGGAAATGCAGCCATGTCTCACTAAACAGCAGCTGTTTGTTGGTCTTGAACAGTGCTCTGCAGCTTGGTAAATGTCTTGCCTAGATGTCACACCATCCACCACGCCCTCCACCTCCAGATAACAAAGTCAGCTCATACACTATGTCACTTTAGAAATGTTGATATGTTTGAAAGATACAAATGTATCATATCTGTGATTTGCAGAAATGTACAATGCCACTGTTTTCAACCAGAGTGTTGACAGGGAAGTTGGGCTGGTGTAGTCATTATTATACCCTACCGCCACTATGCAACATGACTTTTTCATGGAAAAAATAGTTACAAGTAGGCTAAACACATTTTGACAGCGACTGTATGTATCAGAACAGCCACTTAGACAACCAGCCCGCGCTGCTAAAACACTGTAAGCTTACCAACTCCATGACTGAATTAATAATTCAAAGTTTAGCACTTGTAGAATGAGGGCAAAGGATAACAACAAACCAAAGAGAAACTAGCCTGGGATCTGGATAAAAAAGCTGGGAAGATGAGAAGTAAAAAGACAAAGCATGAATGAACAACATAGATACAATGTAGATAAACATTTCGACTCTTCCAAATAAACCTACAACAGCGCAACAATCTCTCAGTTACTGACCTTGCTTCCACAGTTGGCTGTCAGCAGCTGGTCGTTGGGACAAAGCAGTTTGCAGGCATAGGCAATGTTGATGGCCGTCTCTTTTTTGTCTCCTGTGAGGATCCATACTTTGATCCCAGCCCTCTGAAGAGCTTCAATAGTCTCTGGGACCTCCTCCTGCAGTCTGTCTACGATTCCTGTGGTGCCTGAACACACACACACATGCAGAGACAAAGCACTTTGAGCACTACTGTTCCCAGCACTGATGTCAGCTACAGTGAGAAGCTCTCCTACCCAGCAGGGTGAGGTTGGTCTCCAGTCTCTCAGCTGACTCCAGTAGCAGCTCTTCTCTGTTCTCTATGCTGCTCTCTGCCAGAAGCTGTCTCTTTAGCCACACCTCATACTCCTCCTCCTCCAGAACCTGCTCCACACACAGATCACACAGTTACTGAGGAACACAAACATCTTCTTACATACAAAGGTGGAGCAGACACTAGTCTGTCTTTAGCTAGCAAGCTAACGGGAGCTTCTGCTACATAGCGAAGATGGTGACCACTGAGGCTGAGAAGTGTCCATATGTGCCAGTAGTACACTGCATTTTCCCATACTACGCAGTGTGAATGCACATAGCGTGCTTGTGCACTCAAAATAAATAGTGTTTAGTGCAGAAGTATGTGATTTGAGACACACTGTTGCTTTTAAGTGTGTCTGAAAAACCTCCATTCGGAAGGCTATATAACCCTAACACCCTCACCCTACCCCTGTATCCCAATAAGGATCGGGACACCCTAACCCTTGGCATAAATGCACAAAACAAAGGGGTGAGTGGTAGGGGGTATCTATATGCAGGTATACAGGGTACACCCACCTCTTTTTCTGGCTGTTTACAGTTTGCCTACCTATCAGCCAAAAAGCTATTGGAATACAAACAAGAGCATACCCACTTCCTCCTCAGTAACATACCCATCTACGTAACAGTACACCCACCTCATCAACTACCACTGCACCACCATACAAGGGTTGTATTAGGATTGAAAAAACAAAAGCAGGTCAGCACACCAGAAATTGCTTCTTTTGGATGTTTTAATCGTATCATCACATGTGACTTTTCAGGGCACCAGCCTTTCACGTATTGGGACTGAGCCTGTACTTATCATTTTCAGGGGAGCTGAGGTCTGTTGAAGACCCCCCACCCCCACCCCCAGTGTGTTATATGTGTGATGTACATTATATTTCAGCTTCCTGGAGCGTTACCTTTTTAGCGATGCAGAGTGTGCGGAGGCCTTCTCTGGCATAGCTGTCTAAATGTTTTTGGGTTTGCTCTCTGATGTGACTGTAAATTTCCTGAGCCTGCTCTGCACCTGAGGATAACAGAATGAAAATAATACAGACAAACAGTGCTTTAGATCAGCCAAGCAAGGACAAAATTCTTCAGAGGTGTTTTTCTATTTTTTCATCCATATTCCTTCTGTAAATTACCTTTAGGTGTCTCAGTCAGGTCCATGATGGCAGAGTCAGCACCCTTGGTATAAACCACCACCTGTCCTGTGAGTGGGTGGCGGACCACCACTGACATCTTCTTCCTGTTAGAGTCAAAGGGCAGGATGTGGAGAAGCTGGACAGCCAGAGAGCCGATCCCTGGCAGATCCACCAGCAGGCTCTCTGGAGAACGTCCCCTCAGGGTGCAGCGGTACGCCTGGGCTGCATGGACCAGAGCCGCCTCATCTGGACTCTCCGCCTCATACAGAAGTTCATCGTCACTGTCACTCTCACTCTCACTGTCCACTTCTCTTATAATGTCCTCCACACCCTGCCTGGACCCGCCAGGGTTTGTCTTTGTATCCTTGATATTGTTCATTGTCTCCCCGTCCTCTGTCTGTCCAGCATCTCCTCCTTCCACTCTAGGAGATAAGTCCAGTTTATGCCTCAGGTTGGAGTTTTCCACGTTGCTTTCTTGGCCTGCTTCTGAGCCGTCTGTGGTGCTGTTAGTGGGCGTGGAGAAGGTGAAGGAGCCGGTCTTCCCCCGGGCAAAGAGCCTGCTGGTGAAGCTGCGAGGGCTGCCTTTGATCAGGGGAGGAGACAGGGTGGAGAGAGCTGAGAAAGGAGAGAAGCTGAGGCGCTGAAACATCAGCTTGATTTCCTCCAGAGACTTGAGAGGTGTTCGTGCTTCAGGCACCTGCAGGAAAGAGAAAAAAACGAACATGGAAACAGCTTCAGGAAAAATTGTGCTAGTTTTAAGTGAATTTCTGAAATTTCAATGACATTTGTTTCATCTTTTTTCTTAAAAAAAATCTTACTTTGTCTCATCTCAAACATGTGATCAACGGTGAAAAACACATCGGTCGACAGAGATTTCTATTCAGAACTTCACTGTATATAAAAACACTTTGAGAAAATCTAAATGATTAATAAAGACTGGATTTTGCCCTAGAGACAGTCAATAAGCATTCCTTTTACTATTTATTTGAATTTATAACAATCTGTGTTGAAAAAAAAACTGTCCAAAATGCACATGTCTCAGATGGGAATTTCATTGGCTGTAAGAGGCATTAGTCATTGCACCAGCTGCTTGCTACTGGCTGGCTCTATGGACTGAAAAGGGAGGCAGGCCCTTCTTTCAACATAAGCTCTTATTGGCTATTGTAGGCTGTGGAAACAATGTGGAAGCCCCTACTGGCTCAAGTAACGTGTCAATCAAGAGGACAGACTGCAGCTGCCATTTTGATATTGAGCTATTGGTAATATTTACATGCAAACTAGACATATTATGTACAATACAATATTTTTGTCAGTAATATTATCGATCAGTGGATTATGATAAGGCTTGTGATGTGTTTATGACATGTCCCCACTAACTGTTTCAGGGCCCCATCTGACAGACCAAAAAACACAGAATAAGTATACTGTAAGTGTAATGTCAGTGTCCCGGGTCCTGTTTCAGATAAGAACCCATGATGCATGTCAGCTCACCTCTATCACCGTGTAAAAAAAAAAAAAAAAAAATCACACTTCAAACCATAAATTCATCCCACAAAATGTGTAATGAAATATAATAAAGAAGGGTTAGGGTTAGAAGTAAATAAAAAACACAAAGAAGGGGAATGTACAACGATATTGTAGCAATGGCCCACATTTTCAGTGTATGTAATATTCATTTATTGTGTATAATTAGAAAAAGCTTGTTGGCTGATTCCGATTTTAAAGCCAATATCGCTGATGCTGATGTAGTACCAACACTATCATGCATCTCTAATGTTTTCTGTTGTCCCCAGGATGATGGGGCACTGTTTGCCTGGAGCCCTGCCTTTTAGCCTGCACAATACTGATGTGACACAACAGAAAAACACTGTCCACTACCATCTGTGAATGTCATTTTATTTGCCGATTGGCCAATTACAGTCAATAGAGCAAATAATAAATTGGTGCATTCCTAATTTTAGGACTGCATTTTTGAGGTCTTTTTCCCTGTCTTATGCACATCTGAAGCATAAATTAAATATTTATTCTCTCAAAAAGAGGGTGCTTCCAACTTTCAATCCATCATTGGTTACAACTTTACAGTGTGAAAATGAATAAGCCAAACTGTTTAAAATAACTAAAAAGGTGACCTCGTACTCAGCAATGAACTCCTAATAATCAGCCAAAAGGACACTTTGAACTAGAGAACTTACAGACTATGATACAGAATACTGTTCAACCAAATTTGTTACAGTCCTCCTTGAGTTACATATACTACACGTGAAGCTTAATTTGAACAGACCACCAGTCCTTACACTCAGTAAAATGTTAATGGAAAGCCAGTCTCTCAAACCCAGTAACTCAATTCAAACAATGTAAATGGAAAACCCGTAAAAAGTACAAATACAGCCTTCATCTTGATATAAATGATCTTAGTGATGAAAATATCTTCTTTGTTGTGACATGCTTCGCAGATGTCATCTACTCACCACATGTCGAGGCTGGCTGGGCGAGGAGACCACCACACTGTTGCAGATGGCCAGAGCAAGGAAGAAGTCAGTGATGTAAGTGAGCTCCAGGCTGGATGGAGTCCCAGAGGAGCCGTCACTCAGAGCCAGCACAGGAGAGCAAAGCCAATTCAACTTCCTCACCAGCTCGGGGTCTGGCACCACTTCCTTCGCCTGAACAGAAAGACACAGAAGCAGCAGGAGCTTATCCATCATTGCTGGAGCATGGACAAATTGTGGATTTCAGAAAAAATGTAAGTACCCAAAATAAACCCAGGGAAAAATAAAAGCAGATTTATTAGGATAGGGTAGGGGAGAAATCCGATTTCTGATCTGCTGCATGAATTTTACACTGACAGATTACTATAATCTGTGTAAACACATGTTTAATTGCATAATCTGATTTCTTACAGCAACCTGCTTTCCTGTATGAAGTGTTTAATAGAGCACCTTCATAAAACTGGGGTACATCTGCAGCAAAGGGCAATATATCCTGACTTTTAGTCAATTGCATGGGTGAAGCTCCAAAAACACTGGGTCCTACATTTCCCACAATGCAAGACACAATGTATTTCATGAACAGCCACATTTTTCAATCTCCATACCCCAGATATAGGATGACACAACCCTGATGACATTATCAACAGCAGCTTTGGCTGAGAACTAACTATCATTAGTCCACTTACTTATTATAAAATTGGTGTAGTGCCCCTTTAACTGCTAACCACTGACATCTACTCCCTATGTAGATATAGGGTATTCTAAGGTAAGGATGAGCATCGATACATTCCTTGTACTTATTTGCAACAAACACTTTCCAGGCAGTCAGTGGTTATCATCCAAGCAAACAAATACTGTGTCTATGGTGTGTGTGTGTGCGTGCGTGTGTGTGTGCATGTGTGTGTGAGTCTGACCACGCGGCTGCAGAAGGCATTGGTCCTGGGCTGCATGTGACTGGACAGTTGTTCCTCCTCCTCCTCTGACTCAGCGGTGAGTGTGTGCAGAGACACTGAGCTGTGTTTGCAGCTGAGAGAGCGACAGCTTAGAGATTTACCACTGCAGCCCGACTTCAGAGTCACAGAGCGACCGGCTGCCTCGCTCTTCTCTGCCTCGTACACCTCCAGCCTCCGACCTGACACACAGTAACACAAACACAGAGCCTTTACAACACTTACAGTATAGGGTGGAACAGTGTTCTCTTACAATCAGTCACTTATAATCCAACTATTAGAGTGGACAGAGATGATATCTTACTTCCCCCTCAATGCACACAGTAAGTACCAGTACAACATGATTCGATGTTAGGCTGGAGATGCAGTATACTTGCTTTATAACCATTTGTGTAAGCAACCAGGTGTATTGTAAACTGAATTATTTACAGACCTGCCAATGCACACACCACAGACCTGAGACGATGTAGCACATCCAGATTTACATGATGTAAACAATAACAACAGCAACAATCAAGGAGGTGACTGTATTGTTAATTCTGAGATCACCTTGGATCTCGGGAAAAAAAGGGACAACAGCGCCATCATAGATGGTATGTGTTAAGCATATCTTGACAATGGTGAGTTTCTTTCTCTTGTTCTTCCAACACTGCCCTAACCATTCATGCGGGTATTACATTTTGTGGACACATTGCATTAATTTCTGGGGATGTGCACAATCAACGCTCCAAACAGACACGTGTGATGCCAGGCAGCCGTCATGCCCATGCAAACTAGACTTGCACCGATTGCAATTTTTTAGGCCGATTCCAATTTCCGATTTTCAGAGTGTTTGGATGGCCGATTCCGATTTAAATTTTTTTTTTCAGACCATTTTACAGCACATAAGATATTACAATATTTTCTTTTAATAGAACATTTTAACCAAGATACAGCCAGCTTTTCAATAATCATCTAAAACAAACAAAAACAGTGACACAGGTCCCCTTTATGAAAGCCCTTAGCGCTGAGGACGCGCCTGCCAGTAAGCGCGCGGACACGCGCTTCTTCCACATACGGACACGCGCCTCGTCAGTTTCAAGCGGCACAGTGCAGCAGTGAAAGCACCGCAGTTAAGTTTAACACGGACAATTAACAGCTTCCTCCTCCTCTCTTTTGATGTGTGTGCGTGAATGATTAAGGTGAGAAGCCGCCCATGTTTCACTTCCATATATTTATCACAATATGTGCTCCTAACAGCGGAATCTCGCCGTGTCTCAACCCAAGCATGAAGTACAACTTAAAACCATTCTTGTAAATGAGCAATATTTCTCACTTTATCCGTTCTCCGCACACCGTTTCCTCATTCAAACATAAGTCTCACATTATAACAATATGTCATCACGTTATAAGGTGAAACGTTTCACCGTATAACACCATAAATAGTATATTGTTATGTTATTATATGAAGCGTCCGTCACGCAAAATAATATAACTTTAGTTTATGAAGAGATAAGATGGAGCCCTCTCCTCTCCTCTTATATGCTTTACTCACAACTGTGTGAATTGACCTGGATATGAAGCGTCCATGGCGCCAAATAATATGACGGTAGTTTCTAAAGAGCTGAGACGAAAAAAAAAAAAACCCTCAGCAGCGGCGGTCATATTTCAGCAGCTGCTAATTGCATATAGGGGAAACACTGCATATCTGTAAGAACTGAGTGTAAAGCTATTTTTACTTTTGTTTATTTCAGAACCACACACATACACACTTGTTGTGAACCTCCTGCATTGAAAATTAAAGTATCCTCTCGAACCTGATTATCCGGCCGGAATCATTGACTCCATAGTTGTCCTATCCAAAGGACCCTGAGGTCCCCTTCCTCACATCGCCCAAGGAGTGAGTTGCACATATGCGTGTGTGTGCACTGCTGGTGTTACACGATGTCAGTCATGCGGCGCAATGGGAATTTGACCGGCGTTTTAAATCGGCATATTTTAGATTGACCGGCCGGTCGCCGGTCATGGCCGATCACGTGAAAATCGGCCCGATTGCGAGCACTGCCGATTAATCGGTGCAAGTCTAATGCAAACGCATAGTTAAAAGCAAGTATATCTCCGACCTTAGTTTACTTGATAAAAGATGGAGTGAAAGGGCAGATCATGCTGTACGTTCTTTTTTTATTTCTACAGTGAAGACCCATCACTAGTGAAAAGATCCCTTGAGTCTCCTTGAGGGGATAATTCAGATTGTTTGAAGAATGGTTGTATGAGGTGCTTATCCATGGTCATTGTATTACATGGAGTCTGGCATTTGGTACTCCCCCAGTTTAGAGAAGCAGGGAGGAGTAGCAAGAAAATGTATTTTACACCATATTGAGAATATTTTCAATGCTTTACCTTGCCACAGACAGCGCCTCAGTTCCCTACACCAGACCCACCAGACTCCATTCACAAAAACAGTACATACAGTACATATTGTACAAACTGTACAATACAGAAGCTGCTGGTCTCCCATTGCTTTGATCAGTTAGTTTGTTTGTGTACTTGCGTGACTTTGGTGAATCCAAACTAACCACTTTAAATGCCAAAATTACACAATAACAACCAAACTAACTGGTAGAGGTAGTGGTAGACCAGCAGCTCCCGTATCCAGTGAGCTAAATTTATTGTTTTTGTGAATGGAGTCTGTCTTTGAAAGAAGGTAAAGCAGTGAAAATATTCTCAATATAGTTTTTTTTTTTTAGCGTGTGTTTTTTAACTAACACTTTTAATATAGTGTTACAGCACCAGCTGGCATTTATAAATGCTGTTACAAATGGCAAACGCAACTCTACACACACCACATGTGCACTGTTGGAGGACGTGCTAAGCCCCTGCTGCTGACTGTCGATTACTCCTTGGTTCCTACAACTGCAACATCAGTGTGCATCCATTTATGCTGGTGACATGTAAGGACATGAAGTTGTTTTTTTTTCCCCCTAACTGTATAGAATAGAAAAAAAAACTGCCTCCATGCACCAGTCACGTTTCTCTTACAATTTACATCTATGTCTGTGAAAACATGGATGCTTCACACATATCTTCCCCCCTGCAGCACAGAAGCTCTTTACAATCAGCACAGTGTCAAGATTATTGTCACCAAATGTCTCCCCTTCTGTTCCTGAGATATGACGTTGAGTAATGGCTGGAAAAGTGTTTTATTCAGAACATCATGATGTCACAATTATGCTGACCTTTGACCTTTTGAACACAATATGTCATCACCTTATTATATAATCCTAATAGACATCTCTGTGAAAGTTTGTCATGATTAGCATATGAATTCTTGAGTTGTGGCCAAAAACATGTTTTGTGAGGTCACAGTGGCCTTGACCTTTGACCACAAAATTCTAATCAGTTAATCACTGAGTCCAAGTGAATGTTTGTGGACATGAAGTGGACAATTGTGCCAAATCTGAAGAAACTGAAGTGCTGTTCTTGAGATATTGCATTCACGAGAATAAGATGGATGCAAGGTCACAGTGACTTTGACCTTTGACATATGACCAGCAAAATCTATTCGGTTCATGATCGAGTCAAAGTGGACATTTGTGCCAAACTTGAAGAAATTCCTTTGAGGTGTTCTGGAGATATTGCGTTCACAATCACAAGATGGACAGACAACTGGAATACATAAAAATGAGAAGCTGCTGCCTTCCTGTTTAATGCACAGAGCTTTGTTACAAAAATCCATGCATTTTGCCAGTCTGTTTCCAATCATATATGCAGAGTAATGCTACTTTGTAGACTCTGGCTGCTTTAAAGAGAGCAGCTTTGCAACATCAGGACACGCTGATGTAGACAAAACACAGTAAAGTAAACAAAAAATTGACTGGGTTTACTTAAGCCAAAACTTATTCATTAAAATATGCCCAGACCAGCCAATATCTCCTGCCTGCACACACTGCAGAGATCAAAGCTCAACACAGCCAGTCTTTCTGGCCGCCCACCATATTGTTGAGAACATACTGATTTAAAATTTGTTACTAATAGGAAACCTCTCATTGTTCCTGCATATTATTGGTTCTTACCATTTTCCTCATGAGGATATTCAACCCCAAAGATACTGCAGCGGCGGAACACCATCTTGTTCTCCGTCAGAGTTCCTGTCTTATCAGAGAACAGGTACTGGATCTGACCCAGGTCCTCAGTGATGTTCAGGGCCCGACACTGAATCCTGGAGTCCAGCTGCTTGTTGTACAGGGCTAAGTCATTGTTGATGAAGTAAATCTGGCCCAGTTTCACAATCTCAATGGACACGTACAGAGAAATGGGAATCAGCACCTGTTGGACAGAAGTTGATTACATGCATGATGCATTCAGGGATACAACAAGCACTTCTACAACCTACTTGGATTTAACAGGAATAGTAAGGGTTCCATGTAAGCACACAAGTTTTATGGAACCTGTACTCTGCCCTACAACTTTCACTCCGTTGCCATTTTAGCTGATTGGCGAACCTGTAGGTGTGCCTTCCAGGTCAAGTGTCATAATTGTGCTCACCATAGTGTTACTGACCAAACAACCCTTAGCTTGTTGTGCTAACCTCAGCACATGTTGCTTACAGCATAGGGCTATAGCTGAATCTTCCAGGCAGAACTTGCACATGTAAACATTGGTCCTACATTATGTGCATCAGTGTAATCAATGTCAGGTACACCAGTGCAACCAACGCCACACTTGACAGATTTTTAGTCACTCCTGCAACCAAAATGCTTGCACTCTGCAGCTCCCCTTGTATCTAGCAAGTTTGGTCCTTGGTTCAGTTGTTACACCCATTGCTTGTTAGGCAGTGTATCAATAACGGTGATACGATCAGCATAATGATCACATTAAAAAGACAGTAGAACTTCTAAGCCATTTACATATTTTTCTGTACAAGAGATAACATGTAAAAGCATGAGAGGCTGACTTTCTGTTGATGATGTTGCTGTTGTCACTTCCCACTTCCAACTTTCTTTGATAGATTACTCCCCTGTGATGAGTTGTCATACTTAAAACCTTCAGAATTCTAATAAATGCATGAACCTAAATTTTGCATCTATATAATCCATTAAAACACTCCAAAAGAACAATTGATTTTCAAATGTCTTTGGTTATGCTGAAGAAAGGAAAGTTTTAATAGATCTAATAATTGCAGCTAATAGGAAAGTGCAAAAATGCAAGTGTTAACCTGAGAATGAAATGGTTAACTGTGTACCTGCAACACAATGATCATTGTCCAGAAGACATAGAATCCAGCCAGGGCAGGAGACGTCTCCTTATCAACCAGAAAGACAGGATCTTTGAGGTTCTTCAGCCAGAGGCCGTGACCTGAAACACATCAAGACACCAGAGCAGCTCATCACTATTTAATGTTAAATCTAGACATGATTCAATATTGAGAATTCATTGGGTTTTTGTCACTGTCCTCTTAGGGACTGGTCTTAACAGAAATATTGATGCTGCAATAATCCTTCTGCTGCTCATAGCTGTGTTGTGAAGTGAGAGCGGAGTTGGTACACACCTATAGCAGCTGTCAGGCACATGATGATAAGCAGGAGCACACACCACAGGATGTCTGTGTTCAGACGCTTCTCCAGCTGGCTGCGCTTATACCTCGGCCCGCTGTTGTTCATCATGGCTTTAGTCTCATGACCTGAGTCACAGAGTCAGAGAAGAACACACCACAGCAATGTTCACTTATACAGACTAATATCATCATGAGATACATCAGCAGATCTGAAATTTAGTGAGAGTTTATATGAGGAGTTTCACTTGAGTTTATATTTTCATCACTTTCATAGTTCTATCCTAGAGTCCATGGGCGGATTAAAAGAAAATGGGCCCCTGGGCACAGATATGCAAACTGGCATTGGAGGTAGTAAAAGCACTATAACAACCTCTGTATAAACGGGACAGCCGGCAGGATGGAGACATGGGCGTCACAGGTGTGATGTTTTGATTTGTTATGTGTGCACTGGAGTAGATTTAAAAGTAGTTGATAACAGTTAGCAGCTAACTCAAAAAAGAAGAACAGTGGCCGAAAATGTCCAGAGGTTGGGAAAACAATGAGGTCCGGGAGCCCCTCACCCTCTGAGCAGAGGACGAGATCAGCCGCCTTATAACAGGGATGGTAAATGAATGTTATTTTTTATAAAGGGCTGCAGACACGTACTGTTTGCGGTGGAAATGCTATGGTCTAGGTATCATGTCTGAGGGGTTAATTTTTGTTTCAAGGGTACCATACTAAAAGTGTTTAGAAGTCATCTTCTGACTTTTTTGGTCATTTTGTGTCTCTTTGAGGTAATGTTCTGTATCTTCATGTTTGTGTTGCCCCTTTATGTAGTTACTTTGTGTCTCTTTGCAGTGCCTTGGCATCTTTTTTGTGGGCTCTTCCTGGTCGGACATGTTAATCTGAGTGACATTTTCTAGGTGGAGGCTTGGGGGGTCCTGATACCCTTGTGTCTGTGCTTAGTAGACTCATTTAGTAATCCATGCTTGAGTCGACATATTCCAACTTCTTTTAAAGCTCCTACTTCCACTCAATTTTTTTCAGTGTTTTTTTTTTTTAAAAACCTTTTCAGAATGCTTTCACAACTAACCCATCTGGTTAAACTCTGCCTCCTGTTTCAATTAAACTCTGGGATGTTCACCCATTTGTTTAAGTACATTTACATGTGATAACTGGCAAAAGTCAATTTCTAAAGCAGACCAAACAACCTCACAAACTAACCCTAGCATGTGCTCTTACCAGCATAGACCACAATGCCCACCACAGTCTCAGTGTTGCGGATGGTGCAGCTCCTCAACAGGAGGTTGTTGTTGTGGAGGCCAACACGAACCCCACTGGGGTGCTCCCTGTCGAACAACATGCACACACAAATTATTATTTCACTTCTGAATTTATGACAGACCATAGATGTGTTGGATCACTGATCACCTAAGATGAAGACGAACTCACATGTAACCTCTGAACCGGCTGAGGTCATTGTTGGGGTTCTCACACTCAATACGACTATGGAAGCTCTCGAGGTTGAACTCTACTCCCTTAAAAACACACATAAACACACATAACACATTTAATCTACCATATGAATAAACAGATATGAGATGTCATCTTTTTCTTCAACTCCACTTTCTACTTACTTGCAGTGGGAGGTCTGATACCACCTGTCTCTGTTTCAGGTTGGTCTCTCCGTCCAAGTTGGCGGTTTCAATGTAACAAACCCCACGTGGGTCAGAGGAATACAGCAGCAGCATGTCAGCTGGGATGATTTCATTACAGGACAGACGGACAAAGTCTCCAACTCGCACATCCTTCCAGCACTGGTCAATGTAGGTTTTCTGCTTGCTATGGGACAATATAAGAAGACACAGGAGAGACAGAAGAAAATGTCTCAGGCAAATGAGGTAGCAGCATAAATCAACACAATGACATGACAAAAGAGGTCCTTATTGTGAGGTTTGTCTAGCATTCAAGGCTTTTTTGTCTTTATTGGACAGAGTACAGATAGATATCAGGCAGTGATGGAAATGAACATTTACTCAAGTACCATACTTCCGTACAATTTTGAGGTACTTTACTTGGGTGTTTTCATTTATGCTACTTTGTACTTTGTACTTGTACTCTGGTACATTTCAGGATATGATACAAGGTAACAAAAGCATGTAGAATGGTTTCTAAATCTCCAGAGGAGACTTTTTGGACCGATAATA
The DNA here is from genome assembly GCA_019142605.1 of Cephalopholis sonnerati. Lineage (NCBI taxonomy): Eukaryota > Metazoa > Chordata > Actinopteri > Perciformes > Serranidae > Cephalopholis > Cephalopholis sonnerati. The sequence continues at coordinate 7,551,646 of JAGQAX010000015.1, read as the reverse complement.
AGGACCTCTATCTTATCCTCAGTAAGCTGGAGGACATTTTTGGTCATGCAGCATTTGACAGCCTCAACACAACTTAAAAGAGACTGAAGATTATATGCTTTACTAGACTTTAAGGGGAATTATAGTGGTGTGTCATCAGCGTAGCAATGGTAAAGGATGCTGTATTCATAAATGCACAGCCCAGTGGGAGTATACAAGATGCAAAAAAGTGGGGGCCTGAAGTCGAGCCTTGGGGTACACCAAAGGATACAGAAGAGAAAGAAGACTGTCAATGACAACTCGAAATGGTCTATGTTTTTAGTGTACTATATTTACATTTTGGAGAACCACTATTAAAAAAAGTAAAACGTCAAGCTTTATTCAGGTGAAAAGAAGCAGGAAGACTGCAAAAGGTGGACTCAATCAGTACACCCATGTCAATCACATCCCCAAGGGTGAGGTCTGCAAAAGTGTGCATGAAGATGAGTGAGTGTGGATGAATAATGCTGTTATTAAACAATACGTGCTATACTGTATGAGCTTAAGTTAGCCTTTTGCGCATGTGACCAGTGTCAGCCTTTAAAACTATACTGTACTGTATATGTCAACTGAATCTTATGTAGGTACAGCTGCCAGTGGTATTTGCCAACAGGGAGGCTGCATTCTTCTTAAAAGCTCAGAGAAAAGAAAAACACCACTTTGACTGACAGGCTCTATTACAGCCAGTAGTTAATAATTCCACTCACAGGCTCACACCCTTTCCAAGCAATGACTGAAATACAGCAGGGCAGAGGGATTATCGTAACTGTACAGTTCTGTACAATGTGAGGTCAAGAGGTTATCCAAGATATACTGCTCCGTTTTTTTAAATAGCAAGCTAAATATAGAATAGTACTCTAATACTGTAGTGCAAAAATGTTTTTAAGGTTAGCTCAACGCACTGGATTACATACACAGCTTCTAAAATAAAACAATTACAAATGTGCTGCTAGTTCAAAATACAGCTTTTTACACAAGCAATGCCTTGAATATACAGCACTATTGTTACACTAAAAACAGCAGTAAAGAAATTACCGACATGACCCCTGTTCAAAAGTTTGCATACCATTAGGTCTTAATAGTGTGCATTGCCCCGTTTAGCCACAAGGCCCTTTGTTTTCTCAGGTGGTAAGGCTGCCCATTCTTCTTGGCAAAAAGCCTGCAAGTCCTGTAAATTATTGGGTATTCTTCCATGAACTCCAAGTTTGAGATTTTCCCAAAGTGGCTCAATGGTACTGAGGTCAGGAAACTGCAATGGCCACTCCAGAACTTTCATTTTCTGCTGCTGTCACCACTGAAGGTTCGACCTGGCCTCATGTTTTGAATCACTGTCATGTTGCAAGGTCCAAGTGCATCCCATGCGCAGCTTCCAGGCTGATAAATGGAAACTGTCCTGTAGTATTTTATCTGCCATCAATTTTGAATACATTCCCTGTGTTGCTGTAGGTCATCCCCCAAAAAACATTTGAGATCCACCTCCATATTTTACAGTAGGGAAGTGCTGTTTTGTCATAGGCCTTGTTGACTCCTCTCCAAACATAGCAGTTATCGTTGTGACCAGAAAGTTTAATTTTAGTCTCATCACTCCAAATGATTTTGTTTCAGAAGTTTTAAGGCTTGTCTAGGTGCTGTTTGGCATTCTGACAGTGGGCTGCATCAAAAAATGTCTAGTGTTAACAAGTTCTGCCAAAAGTATGTAAATTTTTGAGTATAATTTTGTAGATTCAAGTCCTCAAAAAGAGATTTAACACCATCTGAGAGAACTTGGGTACAATTTCAAATTTAGTTTTAGGTGTTGGATTTCAATTCCATGGTCTTTAATGAAACAACATTTCGGTCCTCTGGACCTTTTGTCAGGCATGCTTGATAAAGGTCCAGAGGACTGAAACATTGCTTCATTAAAGACCATTGCTGTGTAAGTGCAAGTCAGTGTGCAGGCAGTCCTTCACTTTATTTTCTCTTCTCAAAACTTTTTGTTTTAGTTTTTATTGCCATTGTACTGTAACTGGCTTCCCTGAGACATTATTTAAAGTGTTCAAAGTGTGTTATTTCACTTTACACACCTCACACACACAATTGATCGTGTGTATATCTAAATGAATATATTGTCAAAAATGTCTAAAAAAAAAAAAAACCTTTTTCATTTTGACTTCTGCTTAACATTCTTTTAGTGACAGAGTTAATGTGCAACGACACATTACTTTAGTACATCACAAGGAGGACTGTTTGATTTCCTACAGACTTTGGCCATGCCTCCTGCCAATGTTGCCTACACAAAAGTTGAGAAATTACTGGGAGGGATCTGTCAAGAGGAAGTACATATTTAATGGCCAGAAGTGACCTACAATCCTTTGTAAAAGGTTCGTTGACCGATAAGTCGCGTCAAAACTTCCTTACTGGAAGTCTTGACCTGAATTTTTTGGAACTACTTTGACCACCTGCGGTTTAACAACACAGAGGATGGCAGAAGTGATTTTCACAGTAACTTTATTGATTTCTAGGTTACATACATGTACTAATGTACATGTGGTCCACTTTTTGTAACTAACGTTTTGTTTACAGAGATGTTTTGTTACTTGAAGGTTTATTATTGACCTTGGAACCTCGATCTTATAAAAAAAAGTTTAAAAAATGTATGATGTAGTTATGACAATAGTTCAGAGCCACAGTTCAGCTGCCACATCAAATTAAGCATGAGCAACTTTTAACCTACCTGCTGTAAACATGGCAGAGAAGCCTGTTGATCGAATGATCTGATTTAAACCTGCGGTAGTCTTCCCAGATATCCTTGACAGCCGTCACAGACAGCACCAGGATGATAGGGACCAGGGCGATCTCTGGCTGGAAGGCCTCCACCTCAGGAACAAAGTTCAGAGCAGCAAGGAGGATGAAGTAGACATTGGCAAAGCGATGGAGCTGTTCAAACAGATTCTTGGGCAGGAAGGACAGGACAGAATACTTTGAGGTCCGAATCTTGTTGTTTTTATATGTCTTCAGGAGTTGCCTCAGTTCCTCATCCTCTGTGGAGGAAGGTACGACTGTCCTCTTCTTCCGCAGATGCTCTTTGATAGAGTGAAGACGGATTGGAAGTTCCAAGCTATACATGAGTCCACTGCTCCCATGGATTCAGACCAGTCTGCTTGTTTATGTCTCCACCTAGAAGCCTTAGCTAACTACAACTATTCTCCAGTTGTAATTTTTCTTTCTTGTTCATGCTGTCCCTTCTCTAAAAAGGCAGTTCTGATGTGGAATATTTTCCCCTGCCCGTCCTAAGTAAAGCCATGGACAGGCGCGGAAACGGGAGGGATGAGTTACTGTACTACCTCTATGACGGAATTGACTGCCACTCCTCTAAAGGGCAGTCATACTATAAACAAACTCAAGGTTCAAGTTTTACAGCTGTCTCAAAAGACTGTTGTGTAATGATCTCTAAGAATAAGGAGGGTCACAGAGCAGCAGCAGGGATTGTGCTGTCACTGATTCACAGCAGATCCTTCAAGATCAGAGCAGATTCACACATCTACATGTGAAACTGAGCAGCATGGTTTGGTAAATCTTCCTAATAATATGATGTCACTACACATTCATGAATAATGAAATGATGGCTCTTTAAACTGATAGAATTAATCATATAAACACAACATACTAACACTATGCTGAGGTATCCACTGCAAAAATTGAGTGTTTTTTTGTTGGTTTGTTTTTAATGGAAGTTATTAACACAGAATACAGCTAAAACCACAGGTTTTGGGCTTCCTTTTGATGTACAGGATTGAAAGAAATTCAGCTGCTTCAGCAGGCCTTTGTCTTACTACTCCCAAGTTTCAAACTCACCTGTGAATCAGACCCACTTCTGGTTCACAGGTGAGTTTGGTAAAGCTTACAATAACAAAAGACATCATGGGTTCAGGCAGGCCGGTCAAAAAGTGACAAAGCAGCATCATTAAGTCATTAATAATTTACAAAAACATTGTGTGCAATAGTCCACCTTCCACCTTCTCTTCCTCCCTCCCTCCCTCTGTCTCAAACAGCCAATCACCTTGGCAAGCAATGCAACACTCAGTCTTGTCTCAGTCCTCAGTCCTGACAATTTCTCCACTATAATGCATAAAGTTGACTCTTAACAAGTAGGTATTAAAAAACTCTGACCCACACAGCACTAGCGGTCAGCTCTCAGCCCGCTCCCTGACGCGTACGGGCAACTACAGAACAGGGATCACTTTTCAGTATTGTGTAGTAAATGAAAGGACTAGTTAGTGAAATCAAAGTTATGCTATGTTGCAAACAGGATGGGTATTTTTATCTTGTGGTCATCCACAACTATATGAATCAATTCTAAAAACACAAAGGCTGACACACAGACATCTCAATTCAACCATGTCTCACTTCAAAGTCGTCGAATACTGGCACTTGGCCAGTGACTTCCTGTGTCAGACACTGTACCACCGAAAAAGCTGTCCTTTCACATCGGCATGATATGCGGCTAGTCGCCATTATTCTGTAACGGTCAATGCACCCAGGGTACTTTGCAAGTCATATCTTAACTTGGAAAGCCCATGACCAAGTGTCGGTGTGTAATGAGGTCGGAGTGACAATGTGTTGCTCAGTCATGATTTTTTTTTTCGAGTATTAACGAGCAGCTTGGAATTAATATCTGTTTCCACCACATTATCTGTGCTTTCCCAAACAATGGATTCAGCTTCAGGTACATTCCTATTCAGGACAGAATCAAGCAAGTGGTGTAAACATTACAGCACTGCATATGGCACTGCATCTGGTTATTATACAATTTTATACAATTTTACCAGTGTTCTTCATGTGTCTTAAGCTACTTTTTCTAAGCAGCTCGTAGTTTAGCACACCCTTTTTAACCAGCATGTTGCTATAGCTGAACTAATTCCACTGGAAATGACCTTTTAGTTCCACTAGCTACAGTTTAAAAGTAGCTTCTCCGACACTGCTGGGCACTTGAGTCAAATCAGGGACTACAGGTTGCTTCTGTGCATTTGTTTCAAACACATCTGAATAGCTGTGAAGATTAGGCAAATTAAACTGCTGACTGATTTAAACATGTGGTTTGAGATTTGCTTAAAAGACAACGATGTTACTGCTGCGCGACTGTGATGTTTGAATGGATGTTGAAGAGGAAATGTGTAGAGATGGAGACGGTGGTTGAAAATGCCAGAAGTGAAGGTGCCTGCCTCCAAAAAATGAGGATCTGTTAAGTATTTTTAACTGGTTGTTTTCTGCTCTGGTGCCACAATCACACAAACAAATTCAGGTTTCACTTCCTTTTCTTTTACTCACACTGCCTGTCATGCAACCAATCTTTTTCCCTCTTCTCCTTCTTCTTTTTAAAAAATCCAAGTCCAAACACTGACGCAATTGACAGTCAGTGCTTGCTTGCAGTCTATCACGTATTGAAGTCTTAAGCATTGTGCTTGAAATTTCAGCATTGCAACCTCCACCTGATAAACCCTGCGCCATGGAAAAGTGCTGCCTCGGGAGCAGATATTCTGACGTGACTTCTGGTTGTATCTAGTCATGCAGATTGTTTGGATTTATATAATATTTTATATTATCCAGCATTTGACATATCTGTCTAACCTTTTGACCTTTTACTCCCATACAATGGAGTGACTATTCTCAGTCTAGAGCTCTCCATTGTTGGTATTGCCTGTTGGGAGAGTGGGGATGTTATTCTGTCATTAGTTTAGCTCCGGTTTGAGGCAGGTTTAAAATTGTGTTGTCTGGAACTATATTACATAGTCCCTGAAACCCCACTGTTGTGTCATTAGAAGCTGCAATTTGAACCTGTGCTGTAGTCCGCACCAGCTGCTGCATCTTGCAGAAATCCCCTACACACCACTAGAGGTCATCATATCTGAGGTTTACTTCCTGCAGACATAGTTTTATTGAGGTCTGATGACTTCCTTATAAGAGCAGGTCTCTACAGCTCAAATCAGTTTACCAATTTCTGAAAGTTAAAAACCCTCATATATCCTGTGAAGGCAACACTATCATAAGGGTCAAAACAAATTTAAAGTGTGTGATTACATTTAAGATGTTTCACATTTGTCTCAGTATATTTGACTCCAGAGAGAAGGCTACTGAGTATCTGGCAAACTGAGGAGGTCTCTGTGTTCATTTATGACAAGCATGTATGAACTAATGCAGTAGCACAAGTGCAGTACTTGAAAGCCTGAGTTTGTCAGTCTGATTCAGTTTGTCAGCAATGTAGGCAGGTGAGACACTTTAGGGCCCTGACACACCGAGGCGACGATCGACTGTCGGTCAATGTTGGGCCACTGGTGAGCATCCGTCGCCTTAGTTTATGTGTTGTGTCACGCACCATGGGTACAAGTTGGCCCTTGTCAACTGTCTTTCAGCCAATTCAGCATGTTGAATTTGGGGCGGAGACAGCAGAGCCTTTCTGTTAGAAAAAAATCATTCTGATTGGAAGTTCAGCTCAGTGCACAAGAAGTGAGGAGAACAAACAAAGGACTAAAGTCAAAAGGTAGTAAGATCGAAACAAAATTGTTATATTCCCTGAGATTTTTTTCTTTAGCCATTGAGCTCTTTAGCATAAACAGTTTATAATTTTTTGTGCTATTGTTCGTGTGTTCCACAGTAAATTTCATTTGTTTTTTCAACATCTGGTTGTGTTGTTGTTGTGCTGACTGGCTAACACGCATCCTGAATCCTTTCTGTAAGTACTCCGTTGTCCCCTTTTGAATGAGGATTACAGACTACCACTGCCTGCTGGTATGGAGAGTTATTTCCTCTCATGCAGGTGCAGAAAATATATGCTATTTGGCTGGAGGTTTTGTGCTACGACTGACACCAATTATCCTATCTTCTTGTGAATCACCCGCGTGGAGCAGAACAAATCAAGAAAGTCTATCATATGTCCAGTTTAGCTTTGGTTCAGTTGAGCCTATGCTGAATTTGAAGCAGCAATCAGATTTCACAGCATGCAGCTGTAAACCTCTGTAAGCTCTAGTGCTAAACTGGTCAAAGGTTGAGTGACCGCATCAGTAGCTACCTACTCCCCCCCAAATATTAATGCTGTACATGTTCTACACTTACATACAATCCATTCTGTGTGAGTTGGCTGATTGAATGATGAACCATGAGATCAATATTCTTTCATACCAGTTTACGGCCCTAGTGCCCCACAGTCATACAAAAATTAGAAAAAAAGCATTTGCCACTTGAACTGGCCCTTTAAGCTGATAGAGGTTCACTCACCCACAGAACACTCGCACTAGATTGTTGTTGACCTTCTTGTCGAACAAGTACCGTCTGTAGTCTTCCAGGGCATCTTTGATGGCAATAACAACGAGAACCACAAGCAGAGGAATCATGGTAATTTCCTTCTGAAAGGCTTCAACAACTGGCACCCAGTTCAGTAACACCAGGAACAGGAAGTAGAGGTTGGCAGCCCTACAAAGGAAGGCCACAGCAACAAATTAGAATGTATAGACTACGAAAGCATCTTCGACCTGGCAGCACAGAGGATCTATGCAATCAGCACAGCTTCAAGGTGGACACCCAAGATTTGTGTCATCAATTTAATATCTGACCAAATGTCTCCCCTTCTGTTCATAAGTTGTAACAATGAGTAGTGGCCAGAAAAGTGTTTTTGCAGAATATTATGATGTCACATTGAAGCTGACCTCGACATTTGTGTGAAATTTGGCATAATTAGCATATGAATTATTGAGATATGGCCAAAAATGTGTTTTGTGAGATCACAGTGACCTTGACCTTTGACCACCAAAATCTAATAGGTTCATTGTTTAGTAAAGGTGGACGTTTGTGCCGAAATTGAAAAAATCCCCCCAAGGTGTTCTTGTGATACCACATTCACAAGAATGAGACACACAAGGTCACAGTGACCTTGACCTTTGACCACCAAAATCTAATCAGTTCATGGTTGAGTCCAACTGGACATTTGTGCCAAATTTGAAGAAATTCCGTTAAGGTGTTTATGAGATATCGTGTTCACAAGAGTGAGATGGATGGATAAAAAAACACAAAGACATAATGCCTCGGGCCACTGCTGTCACTAGTGTGAAGGCGTAACTATCAACAGAGGTTAATAGAAAATATGCCAAGAAAAAAAGAACGGCATCTTAAAGACAACCTGATAACACACTGATTTGCCTTTGTAATCCAGACCCTGCTCAACAAAGCCTGGCAGTGTGTTTATCCTACAAGTAAAAATCTGACCTGTGGAACTGCTGGAACAGGTTCATGGGGATGAAAGTCAACAAGCTGTACTTGGTAGTGCGGATGGCATTGCCCTTGTAGCCTTTGGAGACTGCTTCGTACTCCTGTTGGTGGGGCCCATGGCGGGCAAAAACAGTTCTTCGCTTCCCACTGCCTCTCTGTGGAGAGCTGTGGGCCTCCAGGGAGGCTTTGTTGGGCAGGCCATCGGGGGCAGAGTACCAGCCTCTGCCTGAGTTTCCCGCCAGCAGTTGCCGACAACGATGCTGTACCCAGTGGAGCCGCTCCATCTATGTGGTGGAGGCCCTAGCTGAGCTGTGAGAGTGGCTGGGCCCCCTCCTCTGTGGCCTCCTGCTCCTCTGTGCTCCACACTGGACTTTCACAATGTCCTCATCCTGCAAAGACAGAACGACAAAATGATTTGTCTCTCTAGTTTGTTCATATACAGGCAGTCTGCAAGTTCACCATGTCTGTTAGTGGTTAAACATTTTAAACAGGCCAAAATATAGTCATGTTTTGGGGGCTTTCTAATTTGCAGGAATGAGTCCTTAAACCCTGAAATGAGTTAACATTTTTGCAATTCTGGTTCCCTTGTCTCAAAAAAGTCAATATATTTTTGAATGTTTTTTGGTAGATCCTGAAATAGGGTCTGTGGTTGAAACAAGCTGAAGAGATTTCCACATATGATACATATATACTACATAAAATATGTCATAAAATACCCCCCTCTTGAATTCTCATAGTTTTACATGTCTTCAAAAAGGCGGCTGCTAACAAGTTGCTAAATTGATCTAAAAAACATCATCAAACTAAACACTGCTTTATAGCCTCGTTGTGATGGCAATGTTGAAATCATCAAGAGCTTATCTTCTGCAAAAATCCAAAATCCAGTGGAAAAATCCCATTAGTGTCAGCCTACAAAACAAACATCATTCCTGCATCACTCTATTTGAAATAAGAGTGTAAGAACTGTGTAGAGAAATAACTATCTACACTATCAAAAAACCCTATGAGCACTGAGCGCTTGCTATGGTTACCATGCAGATGATTTGAACGTAACTTTATTGAGAGCACCATATGAGTGACTCTCACTATCCGTTTAGAGAGCTCAAAGACCATCACTGTGATAAAACAAACAGCAGGCGGTTATTTGCTCAGTTGAAAGCCTGTGGACTGTCACTGTGAAAAGGTAGTAATGTGTTTATAGGCCCTAGAGTCAGAGTCTCCTCAACCCAGTGTATTCTGGGCTATTGAACCTGTAAGGGCTGTTCTGTCACATAGACCTTTTTGTATTGGTAATACAGAATACAGACAGACAAAACAACAGATAGAACACATACCACTATACACTGACACAATACAAGACTAATGACAACAAATAGTAGGGGAGGTGACAGAGGTATAGAAACAGTAGGAACATATGTAAGTTAAGAGTGTGTAGTATAGATTGGGGGGGATAAAACAGATAATGCTACATAACAGAGAGATTTTGGCGAGTAAGGATAAGGTGCAGTGGCGAGTAGGGTTGCAACATTATGAGATGTTCAGGGTACGAAAATCATCTCAGAAAATATTGCAGTATCACAATATTACATGATTACTATTATTATCAGTCAGAATGACCCTTACAGGAATTAAAACAGACAGGTTATATTTGGTTAAACAAATGTTTTATTACTATATTTGAAACTTGAAACCATTTTGCTAATTGAAGTATGTGTAAAAAGTCTTCCTTTGAAAATAACTAAAATTAAGTCGAGAGTTTTTGTCTAGTTACTTTTTTTCAGTACCGCAGATAAGCAAATGTACACAGTACGCAACCATCAGTTTTAATATCACGGTACACCTTGAAACTGGTATACCGTTGCAACCCTAGTGGGAAGGACGGTAGATAAGGTTCTCATTAGAATTGGGAGAGATGGATGCAAAGACCCAGTCTACCTCTACACCTGCAGAAAGGAAAAATGCAAAAGGTAATTCCAGAGAAGGGGGGAAAGAGGCTCAACAAGTTTTCACGTGTAACATGTGCCCTCATCTGAGAATCTTTAGTGCTCATAGAGAATATCGTCAATGGATCTATCTGGTCTCTAAAAACTCTCCCTCTAAAAAGAACCTCTTACAATTCTGTCACAAACGTCAGCAGGATTTTGCATGTATGGTGAAGCTTTTTCCAAAAGAGTTGAAGAGTGAAAGGCACATTTTGAAGCCACTTTCAACTAAGACTCTGGACATAACATGCTCCAGACCAGGTTAGGTGTGCAGAGTAAGTTACAGTGGTGAACTGGCAATCGAGTCAGGTTAAAAGGGTGCCATCTTTGTGACACTGAAAACTCTTGATTTTAGGCATAGCATACCTTGCTGAACGTTGCTCACCATTCACAAAGGCAATTTTTGAGTAATCAATTAACCTAACCTGCATGCCTTTGCACTGTGGGAGGAAGTCAGGGTACCCACAGTGAACCCACACTGACACGGGGGGAGGATGCAGACACACACGCACGCGCGCACACACACACGCACACACACACACACACACACACACACACACACACACACACACACACACACACAAAGATCCACACAAGAATTACATTTACAGGAATAAAAACAAACAGCTTTGTCAGACAACCTGTACATTTCAAGTAAAAATAAAAATGTCTGGTGCTTTGTGTGGTCGACTCTTTCTCATCTTAAAGCTAGAAGCCCCACCCCCCTCGCAAAGCTCTGTGACATACCTAATCTGTAAAGCATCTTTCTCAGCACATAGGTGAGATATGACGCACATCGACGGGAGATTACAACTGAAACTACAGCACATGTATTGTGTTCTTTCATGAATTCAAAGTTATTACAGTATACAGGCCTACAGAGCATATACACTGAAGTTTCACGCTTGGTTGCTGCTCGGTATGGCTTCTTGTCAACTATTTGAAAAGGTCCACAGAGGAATGTAAATCTCTGCTTTATCTCCAGGCAATATCACAAGAACACTTGTTTCATCGGTTGACAGCTTAGGAGTTACGCCTACACCTTACTTCCTGATACAGCTGCTTTCATATGTGCTGCACAGGCCTGGAAGTTGAAATATATAATCTTTAAGGCCTAAAATAAGAACTTTCACAGACGAAACCAGGTCTTAATGAGAACATTTAGGAAAGTGAACTGTAAAAAAGTCTCAGCCTGACCTATACACGGCATTTCATTAACAGTAAGTCCTACTTCCTAATAATAACTTTTAAACATGGTTTTGGAGAAGTGTAAGTAGAGTTTATGTTTCGACGAAACACAATGACAAACAGCACTTCTTTTGTGCAGCTCTGAAAGTGTGATCAAAAGCAGCTGAAAGTGTTGACAGTGTTGACATTAAAAAACATGTAGAACATTGAAACACATCAGGTCACATCATCTCCACTGCTATGTCTGCATCTAGCTCAACCTTTGTTGCTCAGGAGCTGAAGTGTAGAGCTGATGACACTGTCTGAGTAAATAATATGTTGATAGTTAAACTTATGTTTTAAAAAAAAGAACTGCTACATGTTCTATAACTGGGATCATTTTGAGCAGATTATGTTGCAAGATAAAAAAAGATCAAGAAAGGAAGGGTGGGGGGTTCACAGAGATTCCTTCCACAATAAAGGCTCAGAATTTGGTACTATGCCCCTGCATCCATGCACGAGTGTCACAGGAGTGTCATCCTGTCATCAGTGCTAGTGCTGTTAGCTACTGTTAGTGATTTTGCTGAACAACTTGCAAATGCGCTTTTCCTATGCTGCCCTCAATCATATGCTGGCTCTCTGCTTTGGCAGTTTAAAAGTTTGAGCGCCCCTGCTGTACTATTGTAGCTGGAGACACCTGCAAGCCTGTGAAGGATCCCTCTAGATCTCCAGACTCTTGATGATGTCACATCCATTTAAACTATATGATGCTAAGTCCATTTGACTGGGCACACCATTAAACTGTAATCAGCATCAATATTCTACTTGCATAGAATGCCATACCAAGTAATTATGCCGAACAACAATTAAAATACATCACTTTTGTTACTGCTCTCATTTTTTTTTACAGGTTTAAGGTAAAGATCTATAACTTGTTTATGTACTTCATAGATTTACTTCTGTCAAATTTTGGATGCAAATTTGTTCAAATCCATGTTAGGGAACACTTCTACTTTTCCAAGATTTTCCATCCACCTGACAAATGTGGCATATCAAGATGCTGATTAAACAGCATCATTACTACACAAGTGTGTCTTTGGATGGTCACAATAAAAGATCACTTTAAAATGTGCAGTTTGATCACACAACACAATGACACAGATGTAGTTGAAGTTGAAGTTTTGAGGGAGCAAGCCATTGGCATGTTACCTGCAGGAGTGTTGCCTGTGAACTCAGTGTTCATTTCACTACCTTAAGACATCTCTAATGTTGTTTCCCTGAATTTGACAGTACATCCAACCAGCCTCACAACCACACCAGCCCAGGACCTTCACATCCAGCGTCTTCACCGGCAAGATGGTCTGAGACTAGTCACCTGAACAAAGTTGTTTGCACAACCAAAGAATTTTTGCACAAACTGTCAAAAACCATTTCAGGGTAGCTAATCTGCATGTTCATTGTCCCCACCAGGGTCTGGACTGATTTATGCAGTTGTAAGGTTCGTTAGGTGTACTGCCAAACTCAGGGAAAGAACATGGGAGACAACTTATGGTAGGGAAATGAACATTCACTTCACGGCCAAGAGCTCAGTTGGTCACTCCTGCAGTCAGCGTCCAAATGCCATGCTTCCTTAAAACTTGTGACATCTGTGTCATTGTGTTGTGTGATCAAACTGCACATTTAAGAGTTACCTTTTATAGTGACAGTTCCAAGGCACACCTGTGTAGTAATGATGCTGTGTAATCAGCATCTTGATATGTCACACCTGTCAGGTGATGGATTATCTTGGAAAAGTTGAAGTGCTCACTAGCATGATTTTAACAAATTTGTGATCAAAATTTGACATATACATATATATATATATATATATATATATATATTAAGTGCATTAAAAGTCTTAAATCTTTAACTTAGACCTGTGAAAAATGAAAGCAAAAACAAAAGTGTTGTGTTTAAATTTATTTTCAGTCATAATCAGAGCATCAGTGAGGTCCAACACTAATGTTAGGTGATCAATACTGGTTCACAGTCAGCTTTCCTGTTCATCCCAAAGGTGTAGGACAGGGTTGAAGTCAAGGCTGTGGGTGGGCCAGTCACATTTTCTTTATGGAGCTTTCTTTATGGAGCTGTCTTTGTGCATGAGGACAAACACAAACTGTTGACAGAAGGGAACGTGGTGTACCCACAAAATTGTTTCAGCTGTTGCCCAATAAAACTTGGCAGTACATGTGACACAGCATGGGTGATCTCTTGGTCAGTGGACCTTATCAGATTTAAACAGTCTCTTTCCAGCTATGGTAGACTTTGTAACCAGTTATTAGGGGTGGGGAAAAATCTATACAGCATAGTATCACAATATTTTTCTGTAGCAATATCGAGTCATCACACAGTGCCAAGTATGAATTTTTTTATTATATAAATCATTAATATGACAAATACAAATTACATTTTAGGTAGCCTACTAGAATAATATTATCAGTTGCTCTTTAACTTACAGATACATTTTGATGCAAAAAAAAATAGCTCAAGTAAGATAAACAGACTGAAAACTTTATCTTGTTAGATAAAACAGATGTTGACAAAGTTTTCCTTTGGAGACATAATTTACAGTTGAAAAATGTAATAAATCACAATATATCGCAATATGTTTTATTGCAATACTCAGCATATCTCGAGTTATTTAAATCGCAATAATATATTGTGACTTCGAGGGTAACTTTGGTATCTTTCAACCTGAACCGTATTTTCTCATATTTTGTGTCTAAGTGACTGATGGCAACAACAGTTTTTTAAAGTGGTCCACTATTGAGTGAGACCGCTGCAGCTGGCAACAGTAAAACAGGTTGCAACATAACCATTTGGGGCAACTGTGTATGGTCAATGTACATCCACTAGAAGTGCTTGTTTTTGCCACTGATAGGCTTAGACTGGTATTATAAGTATCTGACAACATTATGGAAGAATCCCTACAGAGACAGATCTTTTTGTTAAAGTAGTAACAGTAATTTTATCATTGCAAAACACACTTCATTCACAGTCCACAAAAAAAAAAAAAAAAAAATCTCACAAAAGCCATCTCAGTTTGTCTTTCCACTGTTCCAACAATCACCAACTCTGGTCTGGTTGAAATAAAGCCTTAATTGTTAAATAACACCCAGTTAGTAGTGAAAATATCTGGCTCTGTACACGCTAAAATTACTGTTTATTGGAAACGTCTGGTGGGTTTGGCAATAGTAATTTCAAAGCTGTTTCATGTGAAACAAAGGGGATCTTTCTCTTAATCACAAAGACCTATCTCTGTTAGGATCCTTTCTACAAGGTTGTTAGACACGTATAATAATAATCTGAGCCTGAACCTAGCAAAAACAAACACTTTTAGTGGGTGTAAATTGAGGGTGTGCAATTGCCCCAAGTAGTTACACTGCAACCTGTTCCGCTGCTGCCAACTGCAGCTCTCTTGCCCAATACTGGACCAGTTTCAAAAAGCGCAGTTCCCAGTAGTCGCCGAGGCACAAACCTGGTCCAGGCTGAAAAATACTTAAGTTACCCTTTAAGTAGGCTATTATGATAATATCACATGGTGGATCCTCCAGTGACTCCAACCCCAACCAATCGTTTGATATATATGTATATGACACACAAACTTGCCATTCCTTTATGATTTATCTGTAAATAATATCAGCACAAACTGGATGCATGATTTCATGCAATCTATGCTCACTCCAGTTTAACTGTAACAACAAAGCTCAACATACAAAACCGCACTCGAGCCTTTTAAACCACGCCTGTTTACCCAGCTTATCTCACTAGGGTTTCTAACTGGAAAAAGTCCGTAAAGAACACATTTATTGTTTTGTCAATACTCGAGGCCAACGAAATACAGGTTAATATATGGTCAAGGTTCAGCAGCTGTGATAACTTTCAGTTTTATTACGCAGTTTTACCGTGCAAGATGACCTGTACGGCCTCAAGTATCGACCCTCGACTAACTGACAACAGCCAGTTGATGCAGCAATATGCCTCCAGTTGTTCTCCATTACTGTAATGAATGAACGCAGCATTCCCGTCTCTTCCCGGAAGAGAGCTGTCTTTATTCACAGCACAAACAGTGACAGGCGACACTTACCCTGCTGTTTATCTCCATATGCTGCCTGTCTTCAGGTGAAGAAACAACGGCCACCGTGTCGCTTTGGTCACATCGCTGTTCATTACCGTGACACGACCTGACACTTCACAAACAAACAGCCTGCCGCAGCACAAAGCAGGATGTGAAACTCTAGTCGCGAGCCCTCGGCTGCGAGAGTTCCCCTTGGAGCAGCGTCAAACAGAATCCTAATGACAAATTAATACATTTAGGATTGTCTTCAGTAATAATAGTCCATGCGAGGTTTTTATGTGAAATATTCCAAAATACGAATTATTGCTATTATGTTTTACATTCGGCATAAAAAAAATCCATCGTATACATTGTGTAAAATAACACTATATACATTTACAATTCGTTCACTCTGCCCGTTGCCCCCTCCCCAACGACCAAGGTCACACTAAATCAGTGGATTTTCAGAAGGCGTTCGGTTGTACATTTGTACAGTTCTCTATGTATTAACCGCGGCGGCAGTTATAAAGGCAAAATACTGATGTATGTGCCCACTTGTGTGTTTAGCACAGTATTTCCTTCTAGTAACGGTATATGTGCAAACTAAAAAGTCTCTGGAGTTGATAAAACTCACTTTTCCAAGTCACCTGAATGCAGCTTGTTCTACCACGTGACTCTGATCAGCTGATCATCAGCAGACGGAACCAAATGAAAACATGGTGGTGTTACTGAACAGGTTACCAGCAACAGATTGTCTAAAAGTAAGTACCAAGCGTTGTATGCAGGAATAATGATACTACTGTAGTTTTCTAAATGTGTAATGGAACATCTGGCGTTGGCACCGCGTGCAACATGAGGATAATAAGCTCATGTTTTACACCTCTTGCTTGCTGCTCCTCTGATGTATTTCGGACGTACAATGGAGCATACAGTCAGTCATTCAGCAGCAGAAAAATACCACCTTTAGCAATGGGTTTCTTTTACTTACGTACTGAAAGTGATGGGTCATATGTTAAAGACAGGCTCCTAACGAGCTACTGGTCTCAAACACAGCTCCAGCATGAGGACTGGCACACTGCAGATTGTATAGTCGCTTCCAACTAAATGTGAGGGCTCAGTAGATCATTTATTCGAAAGTCTTTATAATCTGGAGTGTGCCACCAAAATAATTTCAAATCTCAGTGTCTGATTAATATCAATTAATGCATTTTAAATTAATAGCCTTAACATAATGCGTTAAAACAGAATAGAAATAATCGTTACACATGGTGATCGTTTAGTTTTACAAAATGAATTATTTTAAAATACTTAAGTTTACTTTGTGTCTATCAATTACCATCTCATGCGTCCTCTGTCTCCTGCCTTAAAGGTCCAGTGTGTAAGATTTAGGGAGATCTAGTGGCATCTACTGGTGAGGATTGCATATTGCAACCAGCTGAGACTTCTCCTTGTCGTAATTCCTTCAGTGTTCATTGATCAGGAGGTTTTTATCTGGAGCAGAATTATCTGCAGAGGTCCCTTCCCCTCCAAAACAAACAGACCAGGTGATTTAAACTGGTAAAAACATGTAATAAAGCAGTTTCACAATTAAAGTATCAGTGTTTTTCAAACATTGTTTGGCATGTTGAAGATTGGCTGCTAACCTTGCACCTGCTAATCTGTGCTCACCTTTGTTCTCAAATGACTTAATATCCTGATGTTCAGGAGGTTTTAAGCAGAAGCCGAATTATCCGCAGAGGTCTCTTTCTCTCCAAAACACAAAGACCAGGCGATTTAGACCACACACAAAAAAAACTGAATAGAGCTATTTTGTGTTACAAATCAGTGTTTCTCCTAAGCAGTTTGGCACATCAGCCCTCTAGCCCAGCACCTGCTAATGTGTAAAGTGTGTGTAAATATGTAAAGTCTCATTTACAAACATTGCTTCAAATATGGATGTTGCTGCAAGGAAGCTACATATTCTAAAACATGAATACGTCACTCATCCTTAACCTGACACCACAGAAGGTCTATACAATCAGCACAGATTCAAGGTGGGCACTGAAGATTTGTGTCACCAATTAAGTATCTGACCAAATCTCTCCACTTATGTTCCTGAGATATGACATTGCATAATGGCCAGAAAAGTTTTTTTTATATCCTATTAGACATTTGTGTCAAACTTTCCATAACAAATAAGGATTCTTGAGTTATGGCCAAAAACATGTTTAATGAGATCACAGTGACCTTGACCTTTTAACTGATTTTAATTCAAATCAGTTCATCCTTAAGTCCAGGTGGATGTTTGTGCCAAATTGAGGAAATCCCCTCAAGGCCTTCTTAAGACATCGCATTCACAACAATAAGACAGGGGCAAGGGCTACATTTCATTGGTCTTTCAACATGCCCTCGCTGACTTCCCCTCGGCACTTGCCATAGGGAGAATCCCTGCTGCCATTGAAACTGCCATTCCATTTGTCTAAAAACCTGAAGTGAACTTAGTGAGATGAAAAAAATGAACCAGGGAAGGTGCTTTGCAATTAAATTCCCCATGTCTTCCCTGCTTACTTTCACTCCACTCCACTCTCCAAGTGCAACATAAGCTATTATGTAATACCAAGGACTGAGGGTAAATGAATGAGGGCATGTGGAACTACTAATGAAATGCAGCAAAAGTCACAGTGACTTTGACCTCTGACCACCAAAATCTGATCAGTTCATCCTTGAGTCCAGGTGGACATTTGTACCAAATTTGAGGAAATTCCTTCAAGGTCTTTGTTTTCAAGAACGGGACTGACGGACAAATGGACATGACAAAAACCTAATGCCTGTGGCCATGGCTGTTGCCGGTGCTGAGGCATACGAAACAAACGAAATGCCAAAATTCAAATTGCCAGTGATTATCTTGTTTTTGTTTCACACTACCAAATACCTAGTTTGCTGTTTTGAATTCTTACAGGACAAGCACAGCTTGGAGCAGAATGATTTTTATAGATACCTCCAGGTATGACACTATATTAATCAGGAATGTAAATTCAAGGTTTTTTCAACAGTTGAATCCAAATTTTATTCAATATTACTATCAGCCACATTGTCTACCCCTAAAAAAGATATTTCAAGATTATACACTGCTCTATCTCATGCTAAGAACCATAACACTAATTATATTAAAGAGAAGTGGGAACGAAAAGGCGGGGATTACATTGTCAGAAGAGGCCTGGGGGGATATTTGGCAATTTCAGTGGTCCTCAACTAACTCCATGTACTGGAGAGAACATTGTTGGAAAAACATAATTACGTACTTTAAGACACCCAACCAAGAGAAATATAGAGATGCTAATATGCCATGCTGGAAGCAGTGCAGTTTTGGAAGGGTGTTCATGACTCTCTAGGTAAAATTTTTGGCACACTGGTTCCTCTTGACTTTGAAACTTTGTATTTGGGCCATGTTTCCTTTTTGGACCAAAGGAAGGATATAAGATTATTACAAATTCTCCTCACAGCAGCTAAAAAATCTATCACTAGGAGATGGCTAAATCCAGCACCACCAACAATAGATGACTGGCTTGGAATAGTTTTAGAAGAAGAAGAAGCTTTATTGTCACTGCAATGAAGACAGTGAAATTTTGTTCGGTGCTCTCTTGTAGCAGCTACCATGTCCTTGTCATAAAATAAACTGGGGGGGGGGGGTCATGGTTCTTGCAGCAGTCTCTTCACAGCCATGGGGAAGAAGCTATGTTTCAGTCTCTTGGTGCGGGCTCTCATGACTCTGAGTCTGCCAGAGGGAAGGCTGGTGAATAGAGAGTGTCCTGGGTGGGCGGGGTCATTCCGAATCTTTGTGGACCGTCGGAGGAGACGGCTGGAATAGATCTCCTCTAGGCGTGGAAGTGGGGAGCCCATGATCCACTCAGCCGTCTTGATGACCCGCTGCAGTTGTTTCTTTTCAGATGCAGTGCAGCTGGCGTACCACACCGTACAGCCATAGGTGAGGACACTCTCTATTGTGCAGTGGTAGAAGTTTCTCAGCAGAGGTGGAGGGAGTTTGTTCCTCCTCAGTGTTCTCAGGAAGAAGAGACGCTCCTGGGCCTTTTTGATGATGTGGGTGGTGTTCACAGCAGTGTGGTCCTCGACTTCCGGAAGTCAATAATGACTTCTTTTGTCTTCTTGGTGTTGAGGTTGAGGTGGTTGTCACTGCACCAGGCCGCCAGTGCTTGGACCTCCTCCCTGTATGGTGTCTCATAACCGTTGTTGATGAGCCCCACAACGGTTGTATCATCCGCAAATTTGATGAGGGTGATGGAGCCGTGAGTAGCGACACAGTCATAAGTGTACAGTGTGTACAAGACTGGACTAAGCACACAGCCCTGAGGAACACCAGTATTGAGGACGATGGTGGAGGATGTGGAGGTACCCAGTCTGACATGCTGGCGTCTGTTAGTCAGGAAGTCCTTGATCCACAGACAGAGGGAGGTTCCAAGTTGTAGTGTCTGCAGTTTGTTGATGAGTCTGCTGGGGCTGATGGAGTTAAATGCCGAGCTGAAGTCAACAAACAGCATCCTGATATATGTGTTGGGGCTTTCAATGTGGCTGAGAGCGGTGTGGAGGGCGATGGAGATGGCGTCGTCTGTGGATCTGTTGGACCTGTAGGCGAACTGATGTTGATCAAAGCCAGGTGGGATGTGGGCCTTGACATGCTGTAACACCAGTCTCTCCATACATTTCATGATCACCGGTGTCAGGGCCACAGGTCGGTAATCATTCAGCCCTGTGATGGTAGAGGATTTGGGCACAGGGATTATGGTGGCAGTTTTCAGGCAGGTGGGGACTGTGGCTTGCTGCAGTGAACGGTTGAAGATGTTAGTGAATACTGCAGCAAGCTGGTGAGCACATGATTTCAGCACGCTCCCCGGTACTCCATCCGGTCCTGGTGCTTTCTTGGTGTCGATGCCACGCAGGGCTCACAGTACCTGATGTTGTTGGATGGTGGGGGGCTGGTCGTGCTCTGATAATGTCAGCTGTGTGTCCTCTGCCTGTCTGTTGTCCTCTTCAAAGCGGGAGAAAAAGGTGTTAAGCTGGTCTGGGAGAGAAGTGTCGGTGGAGGGGAGGGTGTTGTGGCATTGTTTGTAGTCAGTTATGTTCTGTATGCCTTTCCACACTGAGCGGGGGTTGTTCTCCCTGAAGTTGGCCTCTATCTGCTCTTTGTACTTTGAAATATTCAAAATGGAAAAAATAACATATTGTTTAAGAACCCAAAAAAAGCAATTCTATCTAATTTGGAACAAATGGATCAGATATATAACCCCTATTAGAGCTGACTTTATCTGAGCCTATGGTCTGCTAGACTTTACTTTATTTTATTGTGTTTTATTACTTCTTGTCACTTTATTATCTGACCTGGCTGGCAACATTATCTCCCACTGTTCGATGTAAATAGTTGCTTGTGTGATTATCTGTTTCTAATTTTATATACAAAAATCTGGGAAGATCTACATTGTAAATGAAGATGCAGCTACTGTCATGTTATAATCCTGTCTTTCCAAATAAAGAAACAATTAAAAAAAAAAAAAAAAAACGCACTACCAAATACCAAACTGCGGTTCTGACAGTATTGTCTGGTGTGTAGCTGTGTCACAGGGTGGTGGATGGACTGTGTGGGCGGGAGCCTCCTCGCAGGGCGGATTACAGCCCCACCTGGAGCTTGGAGGAGTGGCTGGAGCTGCTCAACTCCCTGACTGCCCTGTTCCGCCTGGCAGTGGGGAACAACAGCTCTGATGAAGAGGTGAGAGAGCAACACCTTATGATGGACTGTTTTAGCCTGGGTTGTAGTCATGAAAAGAAAGTTGCCTTAAATTACTGCACTGTGTGAAATTATTACAGATTATTAACAAGGTTAGTACATGATGTGCCCAGACTATATTATTGTGTTAAGGATTTAAATGCTGAGTTTTGTCACATTCATCTGTAGAATATCTGTTGATACAGCATGCAGGCTGTGTGAATGAAGCAATGAATGAAGCACTTGGTTTGACGCTCAGCAGCCGTTCTGCAGCAGCTGGAAGAGCGGCTGCTCTCAGGTCAGATTCTCAGCTCTCCTCCTGCTGGCTGTGTACAGGTGCTGGCAGGGCTGTCAGATGTGGGCAGCAGCCACGCTGAGGCTGTGCTGAGTGTGCTGAGAGCCAGACGGGAGGAGATCCGCGATGCTCTGCTGGACAGAACCAACTCCATTTCCTCTGCCACTCTGCAGGACTTTGACTGGCAACTTAAGGTGCCTTTATGCTCTGTTCTTCAGGGTTTAATTGGCTTTACTTGTTATTTCTAATGTGTCTCTATTGTGGCTGTCAGAACTGGATTACCATCATACCTAAAGGTCAGTAAAAAGAAGTGAAAGCACCTGCACACTTATCTCTACTGCAAACACCCAATTTTAAGCTTTCAGTGCTCTAATGAAACTTCTTCATCAGAGTGTGATACTAAGCAAACACAGGACAAATGGTCTCCTGCAGAGGAGGCATTAACAGTCAGCACACCTGAGCTGATAGCAGGCAGTCTGAAACACACTTACTGTAAATGTTTACTATTTAACTGTGCATCTTTTTGCTTGTTCATGTTCAGCAAAACTACTTAATGTAAGACAGAAACGCCTCACAAAGAAGGGTTGACTTGAACTAAAGGCTTTAATACAATCACAAACACAAGTAATGATGTCTTAATGGAATGAGGCACAGAAGAATGACACGGAAAAAACTTCTGACTTATGAACCCAGAAAAGTTCTCTTTTATGGAATCAAATAGGAGGCAAAAGTATTTGAATTTTAACAGCCACTGAATACTTAATGTTCAAATTTAAACACCACTAAATTCATTGCATTGAAATATTTTACTGTGAAAACTAAGTTCCAAGAATTCATCTCTTTAAAATTAAATGTGAAATTTCTTGATTTGCAATTAAAAAAAGCTGAAATTGAATATATTTGTCTTTCAGAGTTCACAAATTGAGATCCAAAAGTTCAAGTTCAAATTTATGGAGTTAGATTAGTCTCAATATTAATAAATGCACACAGAAGGATTCACAAATGCATGTTAAGATTTATATATAAATGACTCTCTCCACACAAATATTTTCAATGCACACACATATATTTGGCATTTTATATAAATGTAAAAAAAATCCACAAATAACCAAAAAAGTTTCACAAATGTATTTCTGATGCACACACAAATATTTATTGTTTTAAATATATGCAGTTTTCATCAAAACATTTGTGGATGTTGATACATTCATATACAGATGCTTTTATTTTGTGAACCTCAGCGCATTCGTGTGTGAATCTTTTTGAGACTCCCCTGACGTGACCCGATCCACAAATGCATTTTTTCTACCAAGGGGATATAGGTAGCCAATCAGATGTCTCCTTCCTCTTCAGCCAATCACATGAGCGTCTCGCTACCACCCCCATGTGGGGTATGTTTTAACGTCGTAGTGTCAGAGGGTGGCAGTAATGCACAACTACATTGTTTGCCGACCGCCAAATTAATAAGGACGAGAAGAAGAAGAAGCAGCAGCAGACAGCGGTCAATGCAGAGCCCCGGGTCAGCTCTTGACCAGGGTTCCCCCTAGAAAAAATTGGCACCGGACAACGTGATCGGCTTTCCGACGTGTTGATCGTGCCCTTGTTCATTTGTTTGTTGGGTCCTCTTTTCATGTTATTTTCTGCAGTTATTTTTGCATTTGTTCGTGCCCATAGCCTGTCTGGTTTAAGTGTTTTTGCTTTGTGTATTAATCTGTATTGTAGCAATAACCTCAAGCTGTACATCCGTCATCCATTCATCCATTCGTATATGTCCGTGTGTGTGTGTGTGTGTGTGTGTGTGTGTGTTTCTCAGTGAAACGAATTTCCCGAGTTGCAGAGAGGAGGGGAGCAGCAGCTCTCATTATTTCGGTTTTTATGTCTTTTCTTCTGCAATATTTTATAAAAATTCACTATATAGTCAACAATATAGCAGACTAAAAGTTAGATACTATTTGTTATTTAAGAGTGTACTAAGAGTGCTAATTGTCATTATCAGTGGAGACGTGAAGCAGCGAAAAAAATGCGCACGGTAAAAAAATTAAATACATTTTAAAAAGCTGACTTGTATATTGACATGAGGCGTTGAAAGGTTTGCTGATCCTCTTGACTGTGACATTTTGTTCATTAAATTTAATTGCTGGTACGTTTATCTAAAAAAAACCAACAACTTCTTGATGTGCTTCTGAGCAAAAACAATGGAACTGTGTATGACGGTCTGGCTGACCGCTGCTAGAATGTTGGCGGTCCTAGTGTTAATAACGCGGCGTGCTGCCAACTTGAAATAAAAAAGTCAGTTCGCTATTGAAATATATATGCAATAAAAACTCTAGATAAACAAAATGAAAAAATCCTTTGACATGTTTAATTCAAATTGTGCTTGGAGGGAATATTTTCACCGGACTTCAGCAGATTTTACCGGTCAAAGTCCGGTAATTACCGGATAACGGACCATTGACCCGGGGCTCTGCATTGACCGCTGTCTGCTGCTGCTTCTTCTTCTTCTCGTCCTTATTAATTTGGCGGTCAGCAAACAATGTAGTTGTGCATTACTGCCACCCTCTGACACTACGACGTTAAAACATATCCCACGTGGGGGTGGTAGCGAGACGCTCATGTGATTGGCTGAAGAGGAAGGAGACATCTGATTGGCTACCTATATCCCCTTGGTAGAAAAAATGCATTTGTGGATCGGGTCACGTCAGGGGAGTCTCAAAAAGATTCACACACGAATGCGCTGAGGTTCACAAAATAAAAGCATCTGTATATGAATGTATCAACATCCACAAATGTTTTGATGAAAACTGCATATATTTAAAACAATAAATATTTGTGTGTGCATCAGAAATACATTTGTGAAACTTTTTTGGTTATTTGTGGATTTTTTTTACATTTATATAAAATGCCAAATATATGTGTGTGCATTGAAAATATTTGTGTGGAGAGAGTCATTTATATATAAATCTTAACATGCATTTGTGAATCCTTCTGTGTGCATTTATTGATATTGAGACTAATCTAACTCCATACAAATTCAACTTTTAGAATTTCCAAAAAACAAAACAAAATGTACAAACAAAAAAATAGATTCAGGTTTCTCAAATTCGATTGGTTAAATTCAGATCTAAAAATTCAACTTTTAGAATTTCAAAAAGCAAAACAAACAACAAAATAGATTCAGTTTTCTCAAATTTGATTGGTGTTGAGATTCAGTGGACCACAGATGATTTGTCATTTGTTGTCATTTGAAGCCTCCTGAGATGGAGAGACTCCACCCCCCTTCTTGAAATGAAATACTGGGGATGGCAACTTCTTCCATCTACCTCATTCCTGGGGAAAACAAAGTCAGCCGGTACCTCACTTGGTCCTCTGCAAACCAGCTGTGTCCGAATTCTGTCAGTCAGAACTGAAGGCCAATTAGCAGGGTCAGACTCAGTAGGCAGAGGCTCATCCTCAGGCACAGGATTTGGTGGGGATTCTGGTCGAGGCATTTCTAATAAAGAGCATGTGGTATTGTCATTAGTATACACATGTTATTCACAGCATTTATAGTGTTTACAAAAGTAAAAGTTTATGCAAGAATGCACACATACCCCCCCCACCCCCCAACGCATACACACACACACACACACACACACCTGATGAGTCCTGACAGAACATGTGGCTGAGGAGGTAGATGGCTCATCATAAAACTCCAGGACCATCTCTGAAGAGGCCTGGGCCTGTGTGGCTGTGGAGGTAGATGGCTCCTCATTTTGACCAGTGGGTGTGCCAAAATATTTCAGAAGTGACCCTGAATTTACAATTAAGATACAATATGTAAGTTAGATCACACTTAACATGCAGCAATTACCCAATTAAAATAAACCATAATGCACAATTTATTAACATTTGTTAACATCCTATTAACTAAGCATAACACACTACAAATTATTCAAAAAGCTATATCACACATAGCTTACAAAATGCCATGTCAATGTATATTATAAGTTATTTAAGTTAGCATTGACCCATGTATAGCATTAAAAATTCCACAGTTAGGACGTATTGTTTACCAAATCCCTAGACTAACAGGCCTTTGTGAACTTGCACTTGTTGTGTTGCAAACACAAACTAGTCTATGGTTGAAATTAACTGCATGACATGATGCCTCAAATGCTAATAGTAGTTCAGCAAAACTTAAAACCAAATACAGTCGTCTTTTGTGGGACGACCTGTAGGCCATTTATTAGCCTCTTGCTAATAAATAGCCTATAGGCTACTGTTTCATTACGTGCACAATTAACGTCACTCATAGAGACCTGCATACCTTTATCTTTTGCCCGTTTCTCCTCTTCTTTTCTTCTTTTTCTAAACTGGGCACCTGATGGCTTCTTTGGTCTTTTATCCATGATTAACTCGACTCGACAACACCTTTTTTCCACCGTTCGTCAAACACCCAGAGTCAAGAGACTGACATGATGTAAACCAATTCACGTAGATGCACGCACCGATTCATGTTTTTTTTTAATACTTAAAAAAAAATACCTTTTCACATAACACAATAAATTACATGTAGCCATGTGGGTCTATATGAATTTTATGAATGAAATACAATTTATTTGGAAGCAGTTTGTGTTGTGAGGCCTGGGATCATCATGAAGGTATAATATAAATGGAGATCCATCATCCAGAGGTCAGTCTATCCCTCGCCCCCTCCCTCCCTCCCCCTTGCTCTTCCTCTGAGGCTCACTCACACACAACCTCTGCAGTCGCAATCCCCCGCCGGCCCGCCCCTCCCCCTTGCCTCTTCTTCTGACAGAGACACACACACAACCTGTATACATGACTCTCAGCAGCAAGTTGACGTGATAGGGGCGCCCCAGCGCCCACTCTACTAACTTGACGTGGAAATGAGCGGTAGTCCAGAAAACTGGCTGGTTTTTTTTTTTTTTTTTTTTTTTTGAGGGCGCTCGTGCGCCCTCACATAGATTGCGCCCTGGGCAGTCGCCCACATTGCCCATAGCAAAAACCGCCCCTGTTCAACAAAGACAGTTATCTGACACCCATCTCAGCAGGATGCCCACCTCACACCTCTTTGAGAGACATGTCTCAAAACATGATTGGTCAGTACTTTTACAGTGTAATATGATTCTGTGATGTCACCAGGCACACCGTAGAAGTTCTTCTCCCTTCACTACAGTCTCTCTCTTGAGCGGCTAATACCTCTTTTCCTTCTGGACCCTGAACTAGCCCAGATGTGCTCTTCATCCTGAGCTGTGGACCAGCTCAGAGGCCCTTGCCCCGAACCACTACAGGGGGAACAATTGCTCTACAGACTTTTGTTCCTTTTCTCCTAAGACTCTCGTGCCCTCGCTCACAGCAGGAGCACACAGACTTTAGTGTGCAAACACAAGGTTTGCAACTAGCCTCCCAGCAATAAGGAGAATCAAGTTGAGTTAGCACCCCAACGTCTAACTCTGCAAGGACCCCGAGCAACCGGCTTCCTCAGATCTGCACCTTTGGAACAAGGACTCTACCTGGGCTTTGCTTGCACGAGAGCAGTGCTCATATGGGATGGTTTGGTCTAAGTTCATTGTCCCTGTAAACACAGGCATGGTGAAATACTGTCTGTCCTTGCAGTGGTTCTCTGTCTTACTTTCACCTCCTGTGTTCCCTGTCCCTGTCTCATGTCCTCTCCCTGCAGTTAGCTCTGTCCAGTGATAAGATCTCGTCTCTCAACACTCCTTTGCTCAGTCTCAGTCTGGATGTGAGAGAGAACAGAGCCCTCCGGACCGTCACCATGGAGATGGACAGAGAGGAGTTGAACACACTCATCAATTCACTAGAGGCTGCTAATAAGGTGAACACACACACACACAGACACACACACACACTACATACGTCAGTTTTGGTTAGTTAATTAGATTCGTCTGCGAACTTTAAAATACTTTTATTTTTAACTTGACAAACTTGACAGACAACTGACAGTCAAAAAAGGTTCAGAATGGACACAGCAGAACCAGAGATAACGTCTTTCTGTGTTCCATGCATTTTTCTTCTTTACCCACAATGCAACTTAACCACACACAGTTTCAAACTTTTAGGCAGAATCCAGATGTTCACCTTCCACACTTCCGGACTAAGCCCCCTCAGACTGTAGTAGTATGTCCTGTGACATGTTCACTGTCATCACATAAAGTCTGCAAGGGTGCCAGACTGCAATGCTATAAAAGCCACTGATAGACAAGTTTGTTCCACTTGTTGCCTAGGAAACCTTAGAGCGACAACCACAGTCACGAACATGGTAATCGCTGCTGTCATATTGCTCAAGCAAAATGACCAATAGTATCTGCTCATTGTACCTGCAGATAACTAGATATAAGCCCCATGTTTAGGCTTTTTTGTGACTGAACAAAATTATATTGATACATTTCCATACAACACATAGACTACACACATTCAAATACAGAATTTTTTGCAAATAAGGATCAGACTATGCCTTAATAAATTGGGTATTACTTACATTGGAAACTCTTTTGTAGTTTTTTTTGGCCGTTTTTTTAGGCTGTATATTTGGATTTACACTGCATGGCTTCTGTAGGGTAGACTGCAATAATAAAAGGCATATTGATCCCCTCAGGAGCCTGTACTTCTCAATATTTCTGTATCATGATGTGGTTGAATATTATTTCTGGCCTACATGAATCATGTAGTATTTTAGTACAGTAATTGTTTTACACATTCATAATATATTGGTTTATTTTTTTAGTCAGTAGTTGGAAAAACTACATCTTCACGTCCGTGTTGCATTGAATTGTGGGTCATTAAATCAGTGAAGTCTGGGGAAAGTCTGCATCCCAAGCAGACACTCTGGAAGCCTGCAGATCATGGAGGCAGTGTAGCGTAGTTCAAGCAAGATACAACTGTAAGAGACAATGAGGATATTTAAAAAATTGTGGAATGAAACGTAATACGTAATATAGTGAAAACAATTCTCCTTCCACATGTCGCAATGTATTTATTTGTACAGCTCGTTCTTTTTAGTGCCTTTCTTTTTTATATATATATTTGTATATTTCTAATTTAGTAACATATATATATATATATATATATTTATATATATACTGTACATACATATTTTCTATTTTTAATCTATTTTATTTTTAGAATACATTGTCACGCTGCACTTTCTGTCTGTGCTTTGAGCCGCTGTGACATGTGAATTTCCTCAGTGTGGGATCAATAAAGTTTTATCTTATCTTGTCTTAATGACCTCATAGACCACCACCATCCACAACATTGCCTCCATTAAAAGGTACACTATTACAACCTCCTCTACTGTCGCCTTCTTTGTGTTGTCAGAAACTTTTGACCCTGCCCTTCAGTGCCATCTGTTGGCTGTAGCCATGCCAACATAAAGGAGGCACAGTAGTATGACAGCAGTAACATTAACAATGTTCGAAATGGAAATATTTATTTTCTGACATAAAGGGAGTATAAATGAGCCCTTAGACAGTCCTCTGCACTTCCCTGCCAAAGTCTGTAAGTCTGCAAGTGCGCTGAAGTCCTCCTTTCGTCCCACATTTATTGCTTCATGTTTGCTGTTATTTTCAGATCAAATTTACTTTTGAGTTTGTTCTTTCTGTTATTGAATTCCTCTAAAGCATGATTTTTCTCATCTTCTGCCTTTTTTATAATCAGGCCAATTTTGTGAGACAACACTTAAGTGCAATAACAGGTAGCCTAGGCTATCACAAGCACACGTTCAAGCAAACAAATGGTCTCCATGGAAACAGTGGAATTTTCCTGCTGTAAAATCTGTAAAATAACTTAATGTCCTTCCTTGACCAAGGAAACCTTTTAAGAGTGTCTGTGCAACACCCTTAAGTAATTTCCTCAGCTAAGGAAAAACTAAACTTTAAGTGTCACACTTAAGGAGCAAACTTACAGTGCTTTGTGCAGCCAGCCCCAGATATTTGGATTCAGCTGTGGTCTTCAGTCCCTGCCAACTCTGACTCAGCTGACATCACTTGAGGACATTTATCAAACTTCAAACAGCTCTGTCTGGGGACAGTAATGCCTGACACAACGTTTTGCCTCTGCGCTGGCAATAGTGGTGGCCAGAGGCATTATCTTTTGGGGTTGTGTGTCTATCCGTCTCATTCTCAAGACCTCAGTATCTCAGGAAAGCCTCGAGGGAATTTCTTAAAATTTGGATCAAACATCCACTTGGACTCAACAATGTACTGATTACATATTAGTGGTCAAATGTCACTGTGACCTCACAAAACATGTTTTTGGCCATAACTCAAACATCCATATGCTAATTTCACACAAAATTTCACACAAACATCTAAAAGGATAAAATGATGAAGTGATGACATGTAATATCCATGTTATATCCAAAAGGTCAAAGGTCAGCTTCACTGTGACATTATTATGTTCTGCAGAAACACTTTTCTGACCATTATTCAGCATCATATCTCAGCAACAGAAGGGGAGTCATTTGGTCAGATACTGAATTGATGACACTGATCTTGGGTGATAGTATAGATCTGTGCTGCTGGGTTGAAGATGCGTGTGAAGCATCCATGTTTTAGAATATATAGCTCTTGGCTGCATATGAGTCTGGACAGGTTGTAAATTGTAACTGCAACTTCACTGGTTCCTGGAGGCATACAACCACAAGGTGGTAATTCTAGTTCTCACATCTGCCATAGCATGTTCCATGCTTTGGTGCTATTTCAGATTTCTTACATTTTATACATAAAATGCGCAGACCTTTACTTGAAATACAAAATTTAAAAGATTAATGAAAATCAGTCTGTGATAAACCCTGGGTTAGACTAAGGGCCAGTAAACAAGGTAGTAGATATTTATTAGGTGTTAAAATGTAACAGAAGAAACACTGCCACCTTTAAACACTAGGTGGTAGCATTGTTACACTAGCAAGGCATCATGACTCTCAGGATGCACTGAAGTATGTAAAATCATTGTAGAACTGTGTTACTGCCTTAAAAACATCATTATCATTATTATTTTTACATTAAGATTCTATGTAACACACACATCTCTGTCAAAATACACTGTATTCGAAATCTAATTCCATAGTAGTGGAAGTATGATTTATTATTATTATTATTATTATTATTATCATCATCATTATCATTATTATTATTTCTCCATAACAAGCAGATAAAAACTGTTCCGTGTCTAGCTCTTTTAGGGAAATGTTTTTCACTTGAAAAAAGAACATATAGATGTTTAAAAATTTCCATCTTCAACAGAAACCAATGGGCTGGAGCTGAGAGAAACAGACAGGTTTGGGTCTTAAACGAGATTTATTAACAATAAGAAAAATGTAGAAATCTCCATGTTTCCTTAAAACAGCAGACCTCCAGAACAAGCTCAGAATAACACATTGTACATACTATTACCTTATTAAGTTACTCTTGCTAATGTGTGAGCACACAGTTTATTATTTCCACATCTAGCAGACACCAAGCAAAACTGGCAGTCATTTGGAGGCCCTCTGATGACTGTAAGTTCAATATTCACTCTCCTTATTAGAATAATGATTACAATAATAATAATAATAATAATAATAATAACACATCACACTTATATAGTGCTCCTCAACGATGTTTAAAAAGAGTCAACCCGGTCTAACTCCAAAGTCGTAGAATACCGGCACTTGGTCAGTGACTTCCAGCGTCAGACAGACAAAAAAGCCGTCCTTTCACATCAGCATGATACATGGCCAGTTGCCATTACTCTGTAATGGCACCTGTCAGGAGGAAACATGGCTGGACAAAAATGTAAGTTAAGGGGGCAAAACTCCAAGTAGGGTGGGCAGGAGGGGTGTTGGATGGGTCCAACAACCACTGGCTTTCACCCTGAAGGTTGGTGTTCACTTCCTGTGTAACTGTAAAGCCAAACCCTGTTCTTTTGTCCTAAATCCAACCCATGCTTGTATTGGCGAAACATAAACATGTGCAATTGTTGTTAAAGAAAAAAAATGTGAATTTGCGATGTTGTACAAACCAGAAGTTGACACGACATCAGTAACTTGCACGTCATCTCAACATGGAAAGTCCATGACCAAACGACAATATGTGACAAGGTCGTAGTTGAAATGTGTTGACAGGGAAGGATGTATGTAAAAAAAAAACAAAAACAGAATAAAACACAACAAACCAAAAAAAAAAAAACAGTAAATTTTTAAATAAAGACAATAAAATAAAATGTAAGTTGAGTGGTAGGTGGGAGCCAGGTTGTTATGGGCCTTTTGGGTGGTGATTAGAATCTTGAAGTTTGTCATTGTATATAACTGGGAGCCAGTGGAGGTCATGGGGGACTGAGGTAATGTGGTCACATGAGCGAGTGCTGGTGAGTAGGCGAGCAGCAGAGTTCTGTACAAACTGAAGTTTGTTAAGAACAGTGTTTGTGGTGTTGTAGTGGCCACTGTTTCAGTAGTCAAGCCTAGATGAGTGTTTCTGCAGTGGAAGGTGACAGTGAGGGTCGGAGGCAGGCAATGTTATGGAGGTAAAAGAAGGCTGTTTTGGTGCTGTGGTTGACATGGTGCAGGAAGGAGGGGGCGGTCAGACATAACTCTGAAGTTGCAGACTTGGGTGTAGGGGGTGACGATGGAGTCTTCAACACTGAGTGTGAAATCCTGGGTGGCATGGGTAAGGAAGCCTGGGCCAATGATTGAGATTTCGGACTTATTGCAGTTGAATGTCATAGGATTTCTCCATGTTTTAATGTCTGTCAGGCAGGTGTTGAGGGTGGAGTGAGTGGTTGCAGTGATGGTCTTGGAGTAGAGGTAGAGTAGAGTATCATCTGCGTAAAAGTGGAGCTGGACGCTATGGTTGCAAAGTATCCCACAACTCCTGAGGAAAATATCTGTATATTTAGCTGCTAATAGTCCGCCATGTTCACCAGCTAGTCTCTGATAAACCACTGTACACTACTTGTACCTGACAAACACAGTCAGAGCTTCCTCACTGAAAACAGCTCCTAGCTGTTGTTGGAAATGAGACTGAGTGGTGTAACTAACAGTAACGTTGAGGGCATAAAACCAAAGCAAAGAGCTGAAAAACTCCATTCACTGAGGGGAACATGCAGTGTTTAATATCCTCATTATAAAGATAAAATGAGTAGATTTAAAGGTATTAAGATTTTATTAACAATGTTGGCTCTAAGTATTTCTACCCTAAAGTAATAGCACAATGTCCCTAAACTTAACTTTTGTAGCATATTATCAAACTGTAAACCATCTGCAAATAATTTACCCATGACATCCATTTTGTTCCACTGACTTTATGTGAGTAGTGAGAATCTGCTCTTAATCAGAATGATTTATGCAGTATGTTTGTGTCTTGCAGGTGGTGCTGCAGTTGAAATGATGGGAAGATTGTGGACCATTGATCCCATTTAAACCCACGACTAGAGGAAGTCCAGTGAATGGATTTGATGTCATCAAAAGAAATTCTCTGCCATGATTTGTGTGAGGGAGACACAGTGACAGTTTTTTAGATATCATGACGCACTATATGTATTTGAGCAGTTGAACACTCTATTTGTTTTTGCAGTGCACTGTGTTGTATCATGAACATGTGGAAGTAAACATTTCTTTACCTTTTGATTCTGTTGAATTTTATTTAACTAGTGTTCAATTATTTTTATGCCTCCGTGCTGGTGATAGCCATGGCAGGCATTGTTTTTGGGTTTTCCGTCTGTCTGTCCCTCTGTCCATCCGTCACATTCTCGTGACGGATGGACCCGAGAATGAACGCCTTGAGGGATTTTTTTCAGATTTTGCAAGAACTTCCACTTGGACTCAATGATGAACTGATTAGATTCTGGTTGAAGGTCAAGGTCAGTGTCACCTGACATCTTAAGAAGGCCTTAAGGGAATAGTCTCAAATTTGGCACAAACATTTGCTTGAATGCAAGGGTATACTGATTAGAATTCAGTGGTCAAAGGTGAAGGTCACCATTTTTTCACTAAATATATTTTTGGCCATAACTTAAGAATTCATATGTTGAGTATGGCAAAACTTCACACAAATGTCTAATTAAATAAGATGATGACGTGATGACATTTTATATCAAAAAGGTCAAAGGTTATCTTCACTGCTACAGCATAATGTTTTGCAGAAACACTTCTGGCCACTATCTAAAGCTATTACTCAGGAACAGAAGGGGAGACATTTGGTCAAATACTGAAGTGGTGACACTAATTTTGAGTGTCCATCTTGAAACTGTGCTGACTGTATAGCTCTTCGGTTCTGCCAGATTGAAGATGAGTGTGAAGCATCCATGTTTTAGAACATGTAGCTTCTTTACAGCAACATTTTAGGTGTGGCTACATATGAGTCTGGACAGATATTGATGTAAACTCTAACTGTAACTTGACTGGTTAACAGAGGTATACAACTGTGAGGTTGTAATTCTAATTACAAATAGTAGAAAAAAACACGACATATGGTGTTCAGTACTGCCAGACTGAGTGGGTTACTTTTTGTCAGTCAAATTTGGCAACAATGATGGTGTTAGATACCAAACTATGTGGATAGTAGGTACTAGTGATGCTGCCTTTCTGCCGTCATGATAAGTGGTGTACCACAGAGAGCAGGTTTGAAGCCAGTTTTCCCAGTTTCAGCACCAATACGGCAGAACAATAACACAGGAATGTTTAAATGAGTTATGCAACAGAAAAAGGGCTGTGTTAAATCATTTGTTATGTGTTTCAAATAGGAGATCATTAACTTTTATAAGTTCTATGTGAACCTGGGAAAGTGAACATAAAGTTATATTAGGACTGCATATTGGGACTGCAGAGAAGCACCACATGCAGCTGGTGAGGTGGAAACATGGACCGTGCAGAATGTGACGATGGAGCTTCATTTGAGGAGACAATCTGCTTATCAGCAGGCAAGCCAGTCTTATTCCTAGAAAATAAATCTACAAAATAAATCATTGAAATGATTGAAGACATTTGGGCTGTTACAGTTCAACCTACTCTGTCCATTCATTCATCCATTATCTGTAAGTGCTTGTCCTGTACAGGGCGAGGAGGGAAAGGGGGACACACTGGGCAGGTCGCCAGTCATGGGGCTGACACATAGACAGACAACCATTCCCACCCACATTTACACCTGCAGGTGGTTAGTCAACAATTATCCTTGTTAGAGCCATTTGTGGCAAGCTCTTACAAATTCCTATTGTTTTGAATTGTGTCAATGTAAATACACTGAACAAAAATGTCAAGGCAACACTTCTGTTTTTACTCCCATTTTTCACAGGTTTAAGTTAAAGATTTAGGAATATTTTATTGCACTCAGTAGATATATTTGTGTCAAATCTTGGTAGCAAATTTATTCAAATCCTTGTGAGCACTTATTCTTTTCCAAGATAACCCATCCACCTGACAGGTGTGTTATATCAAGATGCTGTTTAAAGGCGTCATTATGCAGGTGTGCCTTGTGATGGTCACAATCACAGGACACTCTAAAATCTGCAGATCACACAACACAATGACACAGATGTCACAAGTCTTGATAGAGCGTGCCACTGGCATGCTGACTGCAGGAGTGTCCACCAGAGATGTTGCCTGTGAACTGAATATTCATTTTACTACTCTTAGTCATCTTAGATGTTGTTTCCATGAATTTGGCAGTTTTGGCAGTATTTGGCAGCTCTCCTTTTTGATCTTTGTAGTTACAGTAGCAATTTGATGCCTATTCACGCTACATGACTTTAGCTCTCATTTTCTGCTCTCCAACAGTTTTTGGAGCTCACCAACCAATACTCCAGATCAGAGACAAATCATAAGAATTCACCCCTCAAGAGTTTACTTAGTTTTACTCTGCCTATTAAATAATGAGGTAAATTGTAACGGTTAAATTTTGCCCAGGGTTAGAGCTTGAGGGCAGGTCATAAAGTCCCAAACACATGATGGTTCATCCTACGAGGAGCATACATTTCATGGCAGTCTGGTTTTTGTATTTCTTGTGTCAAGTGGACATTTCTTTGATTGCACTACAGGAAGGGTCAGGATGTTACCAGAAACTATGATTCATCATGTGCCTCAAAGTTTTAAATCTTAATCTCCATATGAATATGTCACAATAGTGATGACCTGAAGAGCTCAAGGGTTCAACAGTTTTATGGTCTGTGTATTGATGCTGTCCCTGAGCCTGGTGGTGTGGGACTGGATGCTGCAGTACTGTCCAACAGATGGCAGCAGACAGAACAGTTTGTGGCTGGGGTGGTTGGGGTCTTTGATGACCCTGTTGGCCTTCTTGGTGTAGAGGTCCTCCATGGATGGCAGCTCCATCCTGGTGATGTGTTGTGATGTGTTGAGCAGTTTCTACCACCCTCTGTAGAGTCTTGTGCCATACTGTAAGGCTCATAATACTTTTTTTCTGTTTACATGCACTGGTGTATGTAACTTTTAAAATGACATGCACCAAATTATTTTCTTGGGCGGCATCTTCACCTTTAAATGACAGACAACAGTGTAGAAATGGGGGAGAGAAAGGGAGGAGTATGACATGCAACAAAGGTCCCTTGCCCAGAATCAAACACAGGACACTGCAGTTATATTGCATGCACTATAACCACTCAGCTACCAAGGCACTCCACCAAACATTTCTTTGCTTCACAGTTTGGTGTATTGGTGTCATTGCACTTCCACAGTGGCTGGATCACAGAAATCCGATGTCGACTGTTTCAACTTGCTGAAACGGAGTTATGGCTTGTAAAACACTTTTTGATTGCAAAAAGCGATCAAGAGGTGACCATGATACAAGCAGGATAATGCACTTCAAAGCCTCCATGTCCGCCATTAATTCCTTATAATGGACACCACATTGGCCATTATTCCTTACTTATATTGTGCTTCCATAATTCAGGTTAGCCTACTGAAAGATCCAGTCAACACAAACTAATTGCATATTTCATACACAGTGGGAGAAATGGAGGGCAGTTTTATCATCAGCTCATTTACCCAAATACCTAACAGTGACTGACAAATGTGTATTTTAAGTGTACCACTTATCCTCTTGAGGGTCGCGGGAGGGCTGGAGCCTATCCCAGCTGACATTGGGCGAGAGGCAGGGGTACACCCTGGCCAGGTCACCAGACTATCGAAGGGCTAACACACAGAGACACTCACATTTACACCTACGGGCAATTTAGAGTCACCATTCAACCTGCATGTTTTTGGACTGTGGGAGGAAGCCAGAGTACGTGGAGAAAACCCATGCTGACACAGGGAGAATATGCACTCCCGGGGCTCCCGCACTCGGGATTGAGGATTATAATTACTTAAAAAAAAAAAAAGTAAGGATTAATGTGAAGAATGTGTGTTTATGCTCTCTGTCAGTGTAACAAACAAAAAGAAAGTGCATCAGCGGATGTTTTGTCAGCATTTATCTAAACTAATATGAGGCCTCTAAGATAGTCAAATCAAGCATGGTTCAAAGTTATACAAATTTATACCACTGTCTAGGGAAACACAAAGAGAAATCTCTCATAAAAGACTACCTTTTTGAAGATCTTCAGTGAAGTGAATAAGTCAGAATTTAGTTTTGCACAGAATGAGGACAGTGGATTTTTTTCTCTATCATTTCCACTAGAAGCCCATTAGGAAGAGCTGTTTTAATGGCCAGTATGAACAGTCAGAATGATTACAGCAAGCAAAACATGTTTCAATGTTCAAATGGGCACCTAAGCATTGTTTTCAGACAGACTTGAAAAAAATGTAAACCTGTCCTTTAAAGAGAGGTTTTCTTTGCCAAGAGCAGCAAAGGCAGCAATGTTTACTCAGGATAAAAAGGAGAAATAGATGAGAAGTAAAATAATTAAGGCCCAGAGAAGGCAGAGAGGTCACAGTGTGCTCTGAGTAAGTGGAGGTGACGTTTGTGTCCAGGCTGTGGCCTTCCAGTCGATTAGACAGCCGGCTGTCTGATTAATAATGAGAATGGGCTCAACTGCCGGCAGACACAGCCATGCTAAATGTGCTAATGGCATTCGTCTTCACTCCGGAGCTTCACGTTAATCCTTAGAATGAGCGCTGCTGCTGTTAGCCGCAGACATGCTAACTGGACTAATGGCATTCTCCTCCAGCCGCCACAGTTTCACTCCAGACCTTCAGTCTCTATAAAGACAATGGCCCTTCACATCTGCAGTGTACAGCTGGATAGAAAAGAGGCTGAGTCAGTGCCAGCCTGAATCAGAGCTGTTGGAGTTGAACTTTTCCGTTCTCAGAGAGATGAGAGATCATTATGCTTTAAAAAGCAGTAACATGCATTTCCCAGCAGAACTCTAGTCAGTCAAAAATACATTATGAGAATTTCTAATGGCTGGCTATGGCACATTGTTTTATGAGTTTAAACTATACTCTGGTGCACACATAAGTAAGATGAAAACAATGGATATGAAGTTTTTAAAGACACTTGGAACTGTATCATTTGGCCATGAGACCTTGTTGTTTATAGTCGATTGTAACCACCATAAAATGTAGAAAATGAATCATTGTCAAAAATATTGCCCCTACAGTTATAATAGAACTGTACCAGAACTAATAGAACTGTCACTGCTGTGTGTAGATACATAACTCAAGCATATTTCAAGTGTCTGTAAAAAAAAAACAACTTCTTAACCCAACAATCCAGTCATCAGAAAAATGTTGGCAAAATCTCTGCAAACCACGAATACATTACATTTACACATTATTATGTAGTTAATATGTTGAAACTACATTTATGGCTGTGGTTAACATGTGGTTAGGTTTCGGCACAAAAGCACTTGGTTATGGTTAGGAGAAGATCATGTTTTGGCTTAAAATACCTGTTTTTGGTGGGACAATTGACACTGGATCTCTCAATAAAAAACAACGGTTTTTCATGCCACTGTCCTGGCAGTAAATGCAGGGCTGTCTTGATAAAAAAGCACAACTGCTTTTTATGTCATCTTCCTGGCAGTAAGTGCAGTGCTGTCTTAGTAAAAAAAGTACTGCTTTTCATGCCACTATCCTGGCAGTAAAAGCAGGGATGTCTTGATAAAACACACAACCACTTTTTGTGTCATCTTCTTTTGCAGTAAATGCAGCAATGTCTCGTTAAAAAAATATCGCTTTTCATGCCACTATCCTAGCAGTAAAAGCAGGGATGTCTTGGTAAACAACAACAACCACTTTTTATGCTACTATCCTAACAGTAAAAGCAGGGGTGTCTCGGTAAAAAAATTACCTCTTTTCATGCCACTATCCTGGCAATCAATGCGGCAGTGTCTTGGTAAAAAAAAACAACCACTTTTCATGCCACTAACCTGGCAGTAAAATCAGGGATGTCTCGGTAAAAAATACAGCTTTTCATGCCACTATCCTGGCAGTAAATGTAGCGATATCTTGGCAAAAAAACACCTGTTTTCATGCCACTATCCTGGCAGTAATTGCAGCAGTATCTTAGTTAAAAAAACAATTGCTTTTCATGACTAACCTGGCAGTAAAAGCAGGGATGTCTCTGTAAAACAATACAGCTTTCATGCCACTATCGTGACTGTAAAAGCTAGGATGTTTCAGAGTCTACATTTACTCTGAGTGTGAATCAGAGAATGAATTGAATCAATTTGTTAAATACAGGTCACATCCTGACCATAATGTTATTTGTGTGATGTTCTTATGGCTGGATTAACTTGTTAGGTGGGCCTGGGGGCAAAATCCTTTAGTTTAGCCCATATTATCACTCCCACCCCCCATCCTTAGTGTGTTGATCAGTTTTGAGGTTTATTAAACAACGAAAACAAACATGCTTGAAACATACTGGTTCGTTTCTGATAAGCCAGCAAAAATACACTATAGTTGGTAGAGATGTCAGCAATTTTATTTAAACTCTATTCTTTGAAGTCTCTATAAGTTGACACAAAGAATTTGTATGTTGTGTGTCATGTTTTGTCCCTCTCACACGCATCCATATGCTCATACTCACACTCACACACACACACACACACACACACACACACACACGCACACACACACACACACACACACACACACACACACACACACACACACACACACATTTACACAACCATTCTTGCACAGTGTCTTATGTCTGCCTGTAAACAAGCAGAAAGACACACTTGCAAACACACCCACACCTCATTCCACTTGAGAGCACATATAGAGCATGAGAGAAAAATTGTACAGTAATTTTACACAATAGGAGTCCAGCACATGTCCTCCCTCTCCACGGCCTGTGGGCAAACCAGTTGTTCAGGGCTTCCATTAGCTCGTCCGTTCACAGAAAACATGTGTCCATCTGCTCCGGGTCCTTTGTTGTGAAGAAAGCCAAGCTGTTTTTTTTTTGTTGTTTTCTTTTTTTCACCTCCTGTCCGTCCAATCTAAAAACAGCAACACTGGCAGCATGGAGACCAGCCTCGCAGGAGATTTTTTTCAGCATTGAATTCAAAAGATTGTCATCGTAATGCTGGAATGTCTTACTACTACAATCTACGCTTAGATAATGGTACTGTACTTTAGAGCCTCAGAAAAGATCTTAAATAGTCCACTTCTGTTTTTGGTTCTCCGTGTTCTTCTTAATCTAAAAAAAGTACAAGATGATTTGTTTTAAATTCTACTCACTAGATAGAAGTTAAGTTAAACCCTGTGAAAATATTGAGATTCTTGGTAAAGGCACAATATTCAGCCATGAGGAAAGAGCACACTGCTACTATTGTGTCCTGTAGAAGCCTATCTGGTTTTGCTGCTTTTTTTGTTGAAAGCCCTGATAAGACAAGCTGTCCACACTTGTCCTAATTATCAAGTTTCCATGACTACACTGTAACAGTTTGTCATCGACTGGGGTAACTTTGAGGAGGAAAAAACATATTACTTTAACCACATAAATTTTGTATCTGATTTTTTAGTAGTTTGGCTATAATTTCTATCAATTATATAATCTGGGAAAGTGGGAACACTGCTAAAGTCCTTTCAAAGGATTTCAAGATTTCTAAAGACTAACTTTGGGAATTACCCATTTGATATTTTCCATTATTTTTTATCATAGATTTCAACAATTAGTTTAGTGAGCAAACTGTTAGCATAACTGATAGAAATGGTGACCAAAGCTATGAAAATAAGGCCCAAGTTATACTCCAACAGAACCCAGCTGATGATCCATGTTCACATCCCATAGCGTACAAACTCACTCAGTGACCAGAAAAATAGAAGCCCTGCCACACCAAAAGATGTGAACCCTCCTTTACCATTTCCCTGTTTGCTTTGCAGTGGGCAGATGACAGAGAAAGCTGACAAAATTGTGTATCACTAAGACTGAACAGTTTATGGGCGATAAACAGGCAGCAGCTTCAAAGTTAAACAATAGGACTAGAAGCAAAAGAAATCTCATAAGGATGTTTGCTAAGGCCAACACCCTTAGGTCTTCCCACATACACGTCTACACACAGTCAACCTCTATTGGGGTGTAACAGCAGACAAGCACACAGGGTGCCTCTCCTGTCAATGGTGAAGTGCTGAAAGTATCGAGAAAAGAAAAAAGAGCTCAGTATCCCAGTATCCCAAGAAATTATGACAAATTTGTACCTCAACATTTAAAGGAGAAGTCCATTATTTTGCACTTTGAGCCCCATTCCTGGGTTGTTTATGATGAAATAGAGTGGTTAAGACCAAAATCTTGACGATTGCTCCTTCTCTGACAATTTGAGAGAATTTGGCTTTCCCCTGCCTGGCTTAACAATGCTGTCTATGGCCATGTGTAAATCTGTCCTAAAACCACCTTAAACGTTCGTTTTCAAAGCCATGAAACTCACCGGGTGGTCAGTGGTGTTCATTGATGTTCCGACATAAAAATCGTAGCAAACTGTGGTTTCCATCCGTGTTTTCGCTATTCATCTCGATTGTGAAACTATTTTTTCAGCTGCCTCACACCCGTGTGTAAACTTCCGCTTGATCATTCGTTTGACCCTCGTTCCTTATACACTCCAGCCCACTTGATGGCAAAAATGCTCCTTTACCTGGGTGTCACCAACCAGCAGGAAACCATTGCAATGTAATGGGACACAGAAAAGAAGCAGAAGAAGAAGGCTGGCGTTGTGTTCAGAGGCATCGTACCGCGAAGGTTGTTTACAAGCGAGAAATAATGGGCAAGTTTGTGCGATCAGCGACTGCAGGAGAATTCCTCCGAAGAGGAGGAGCGCACACAACACTGTCGAGCCGGCACTTTCGCTAAGCTAAAATACTACAGTGACTACAACCTTGTCGTAAACAACCACCTTTCCGTTTCCGATGGCGGATTACTACCAACGGACAATGAGGCTTCCTATAGGAAATCAATGCATGGACAAAATGTCAAATAAATCATCACGGAAACCACAGTTTGCTACGATTTTAATGTCGGAACATCAACGAACACCACTGACCACTCTGTGAGTTTCATGGCTTTGAAAACGAACGTTTAAGGTGGTTTTAGGACAGATTTACACATGGCCATAGACAGCATTGTTAAGCCAGGCAGGGGAAAGCCAAATTCTCTCAAATTCTCGGAGAAGGAGCAGTCGTCAAGATTTTGGCCTTAACCACTCTATTTCATCATAAACAATCCAGGAATGGGGCTCAAAGTGCAAAATAGCGGACTTATCCTTTAAGCCTAATTTCATCGTTCAGTACCAATGCAAGAAGTATGACCATAGGTGTAGAGTTTAGGGTAACTTTAACGCAAGTAACTATGCCCTTTGTATTAACTCCAACCAAAATAATTCCCTGCTCTTAATTATGTCCTACCATGTGCAAATATTGTTGAAAGGAGGAATGTTTAAAATAAATTGGCACTGTGTGTAAAAGTGTCATGAAACATAATTGACAGTGCTGATGTTTATCTGGCAACAGATTTGGCTGAGAAACATCAGTGATGCACTGTGGATGACAAGGAGAGTGCTGTACAGCTTGATAAATACTGGTTCCAACTAGGCAGTTTGTTGCATAGGAAGACCTTAACATGGTTGCAAAATGGATTCATTGTGATAGACATTTTCAACAACAGAATGCTGTCAAATGTCAAACGGCATTTTCGGACCAAACAGTTCCAGGGACTCCCCAAAAGGAACTGCCCACTGGAGAGACCTCCTGAGAACTACATAACTACAAAGGCCTTTCTATATTCGCACCGAAAAAAATAAAAACGCTTAAGTGATATAAGCTGGCCAAGGGTTGGTGTAGCAACATCACGCTATCAAAGATTCCTATATTTTGTTTTGGAGAATCAAAATCACCCCCATCAGTGAAGCCTATTCTTCCATGTTGATCCATTTGTTCGTGCTTTTTTAAACGTTTTTCCTGTCAAGAGCTGTTTGTCTTTTGTGTTGTCTGTTGTTTACATAGCTAACAGTTTTTTAAAAGTGGAAGTTGCCAGTGCTGTGCTGGCTCATGGGTTCGACCAATCACCATACAATTATGTTGCTAAGGTTTATTTTGTGCTGAAAGAGTACCTAGTCTGAAATAAGAGCTAAAAAGTCCTTAAAAAATGCCTTTCTATGAACTACAGTCGTTCCTAGTTCTTGCGGTGCAGACACAATAAAAGAGGGCTTCTTGGAACTATGTTATTAGAGTTATGAAAAAGTTTCTCCAGTCCAAAAATGCCTAAAGAATGTCCAGGAACTGGTCACAACACATCAAGTCATGCAATACATCCTACTGACAACTTTGGAAATAAACACAAATGCAGCATCCATAGAACAGAGGTCCATCCATCAGCCTTGGTAATGTAGAGCTCTGGCATTGGCATGGTTATCTTAAACACCAATACACCAAAGGGCTGTGGATAAGTCACACTAGGAGTTGTGGCGGCTGTTATTAGTGTCACCATCGTCCTTACTCTAAATGGTTTCACATTTTCTGGTCACCAAGTGTATATGCACATGTCCCTTTTAGACAATCTGTGCTGTAGCCCTGCTTCAGCTTATAGAAAGGCTTGTAGCCAATAAATGTACAGACATATTCAAGAAAAAAAACTGAATAAAAGAATGGGCAAACATGAAGAATGTAATGTTTCTATTCAGAGGTCTTACTGAATCCTTTGATGAAAATGACATGAATCATATTCTACTGCATTCACAGACAACTAAACACCTATGGGAGATTTTAGAGTGTTAGACACCAGTCTAATGAGGGAATATGTTCTGCAAGAATGATGTTCATTCCTCCAGTGGAGCTCTACAGACTTTAAGACTCTACATGACAAACTGCACAATACCTATTCTGGAGTATTCTGGAGGAGAAGCACCTCACTAACAAACAGCATGTAGGTTTTTTCTTTTTATTTGTCACCCATGTGAAGATGTTAGAGTTCTTCAGGTGAAAAAAAAAGTCCCCATCACTCAACCTGAGACATGAACTTGGCCTGCCACAGATTAAGTGGGAGAGGAAAAGCCCTCTGTCCAGCATGGGAATAGGTTTCTGCCCAGAATGCGTGCACCTTTCTTGTGCAGTCAACAGCCATTATACAACCTCTATTTAATTAGGTAATCCCACTGAGATGAAGATCTATTTTGCAAGAGAGACCTGAGTACAGCAGAGAAAAAGAAAGCTGTGCACCTCCCTCCTCTTCATTTACAGTTTTCAGTACAGAAGAATTTTGCTTCACTTTGGTTTCCTGTAACTGTAGTAAAGCTAAATCCTTTCTTTCATGTGACACAATTTTGAACATGCTGGAGAACTCTGCAAAACCCTGGACTGTGTCCAATGGCAATGATTATCTGTACATGGCATCTATGGTATGGTCCAGATTAGGGTGAGACTTTGGTTATGGCAAATAAACTATTGTTATGGTGTAGGTACGATTAGGCAACTAAAATGCTTGGCAAAGCAAATAAAGGTTAGGTAAAGAGGGCTGATTAGAAAGACAAATATTAACTGCACGTCTGTAACAGAACACAAACTCCAGTCTCCTGCATGAAACTCTTGCAAAGTACTATATGCCACTTCAATGACCTCTTCATCGTAACTTTACCCTTCACTGTACACCGATCAGCCAAAACA
The DNA here is from genome assembly GCA_019142605.1 of Cephalopholis sonnerati. Taxonomy (NCBI): domain Eukaryota; kingdom Metazoa; phylum Chordata; class Actinopteri; order Perciformes; family Serranidae; genus Cephalopholis; species Cephalopholis sonnerati. The sequence goes on along the minus strand of JAGQAX010000015.1, from coordinate 7,507,051 downwards.
TTAAAACCACTGGCAGGTGAAGTAAATAACATTGACATCTTGTTACAATGCAACGTTCTGCTGGGAAACTTGGGGTCCTACATTCATGTGGATGCCACTTGACATGCACCTCCTACCCAAACACCACTGTGGACCAAGCAAATCCCATCATGGCAACATCACTCCCCAATGGCAGTAGCCCCCCAGGAGGACAATGTGTCATGCCACACTGCAAAAACTGCTCAGGAATGGCCCAAGGAACATGACAAAAAGCGTAAGGCTTTAACTGGCCTGAAATTCTGAACGGATCCAAATCTGATCAAGCATCCTTGGGACATGCTGGCACGTCATCTCGCAACCCACAGGACTTGAATGATCTGCCTGAAGACCCTGGTGCCAGACACCATGGGGCATCCTCAGACTTCCTGTGTCCTGTACTTTGACATGTACGTCTGGGGTATTGGCACGTCCCACAGATGCTCAGTCGAATTGGGAACTGGGGAATTTGGAGGCTAGGTCGATGCCTTGATCTCTTTGTCACGTTCCTCGGGCCATCCCTGAGCAGTTTTTGCAGTGTGGCATGGCGCATTGTCCTGCTGGGGGGGCCACTGCCATTTGGGAGTGTTGTTGCCATGAGGGGGTTTGCTTGGTCTGCAATGGTGTTTGGGTGAGTGGAGTGCATCAAGTAGCATCCACATATATGCCAGCACCCAAGGTTTCCCAGCAGAACACTGCATTGTAACAAGATAATCAGTGTTATTCATTTCACCTGTCATTGGTTTTAATGTTTTGGCAGATTGGTGTATACTGTAATGGATGCTTAACTTCTGGCATTGGCACTGAACATAATTTGTGAGGTGAGGTATTGTCCAATATGGGCATAATTTCTAGGGACACTGGGCCAGCTATTACACTTTGTTTGATGTGGTCATACCTACTCTGTCTGTCCTCACCACTAGTTTGTCTTCAGAAATGTATTTTGAACCTGACTGTAGGACTGGAGCTAGAGCAAACTTCAACTTGGGTCTTACAACTGATCCTTTACCCTTACGTAAGCCTTGATAATGAGCTAAAAGGCAATCCACTGAAAAATAAATTAGAGTAACAGTGACCTCAAACTTGCCCTTTAATTATTTAACACATTGAGATGGATGAACCTCTATGCAATTTTAACAGTTATGTACAGTGTATTTTCAGGTATCTCACAAAAATGTTTAATAATAGTCTATAACACAAGGTTTTCAACACCAGCAGCGAGTTTTATCAGGGCTTGAAATTTTAAATGTGATTTTGAGAGCATGGTGACATCATTGGTCATTCTTTACCTGATTTCTTTTAAAGAAAATTACATTGTACATGCTCACAGACACTGTGAGAATATCATAGATACAAATTAGACTACATTTTGTTTTTGAGAAATTAGTTGGAGTTCCAATTAACATCTGTCCTGTACTTACCTTATATGCAATGATTGTTCGAAAGCATACAGTATAATGATTATAATACAGAGTGGCTCAGTAGAGCCATGCAAAGCTTTTTTTTTTACAGAACTGAAAAGAAACTTGTCAAAAAAAGAGAACATGTCATGAAAAGCAATCTGACATGTTTGTTAGCTCACAGATGGCTTTCAGAGAAGGATTTCAACACGATGCATATCCGGCTCCACAAAAGTGACCTCAATCAGAGCACTGAGCTTAAAATCAAATCAGGACTTCCTTATTACGTTGGAATTCAACCAAACGTCTTCTGTTAATTAGCTGGATGAGCTTCAGTCACAAGATCGTGTAAAAACTGTCATAATTACCTACTTGTTTTGCACTGGGCTTCCTTTGCTCTTGTTTTTTGACCTTAAGCAAACAAAAAGTTGTGTTCCATTCACATGCAAAAAGTGAGATAACATAAGGTAAGAAAAAGATATAGAACAAATGAAAGATCATTGCCCATAATTTTGGAGTCACCAAAGTCTTTTTGGCAAGTTTGAACTTAGAAATACCATACCTTTACTGTGTCTTAAATTCCGTTATTTTTATCTATCTATTTTGTATGGATGAGTACAGCAAAAGTGATAGGATTTTTAATAAATTATACCTCTGTTATATATATATTTATATATTATATATTAAATTGTATTTACATTGTAAAGACATCCAGTACTACTCATTCCAAAACAGGATGTATACAAATGGACTGAACGCTCCTTCATTTTCATTGCTGTACAAGACCTAGGTAGCTTTTCTATCAAATCATTAGCAGTGGTGCTGCCACAGAGGCCCGCTACTGCCACCCTAATGGACATAGTAAAGCCAGTAGACCAGGTTGAAGAAGGTGAATGCAATTGGGAAGACGACACGGGACCACTTGTCTATGGCGTTGACGTCCGTGAGGTCGGGGATCTTGACTTTGAGCTGCGAGGCCCTCCTCCGCAAGCGGCCCTTCTTGTGGCCCATTGGCCGGTCAATGGCCGGTCGTCCGTACAGGTCTCGGCTGGTCATGGGCTTGCGGTACTGTATGCTGGCACTGTCATAAGAGAACATGGTAGCCCGAGGGTCGTTGAGAGCTCCCATCATATCTGCTCCACCCATCTCGCTGGTTAAATTGGTCAGGAGGATGTTGCCATGCGCATCAACCTGAGGAAGGAAGTTGTCAGATTTCCTTAAATTAATTTTATAACCAAAACCCAAATACATAGCAGAGTCAAAGGCTGGGTCCCTCACAAGCAGCGCCCGACTAAGGGAAAATGTATGGAATTGATCATTGCATCATGAACTACCCCATTTAGGTAAGACCTTTTCAGGAATTGCTTTTTATTTCAATTACAATTATTTGAGAAAGCATATGGTGATCTCTTTGAGGAGCTGGAAATCACACAACAACTAGGAGGTGGAATTAGAGCACAACTCCAGATATCAGTATACTTAAAAAGAAATTATTGTGGGAACATCTAACAGCATTTGAAACACCCTGCTCCCACACATGCATCCGACAATTTTTGCAACTTTCTGAAATTGACAACAATGTCTACTTTATACAGCAATTGGTGAGGTTTGTGGGGGTGTTTCAGAGAACAGGGACTGAATTTCACTCTATTTTCATTAACAACACAACTACTTCTGTCACTTTTTGATTAGGCAAGGTAAAACTCCAGCAATACTCATAGTTTGGAGGGCTGGCGTGAAAACCGCTTTCTGGGATCCAGAGCACTGGTAGTAATCAACAGCAAATATTCGTCCAAGGGGGAAGTGGGGGTATGACTTAGCTAGACATTTCTCCACTCTTGGCTGACAAGGACAGCATGCAGCAACACATCTTTCAGTTTAAATAGTTTTTTTTAAAGATTGTGTTATTCTGTAGTATCGCATATTTGTAACCTTGTAAAGTTGTTTGAATGAGGTCCCATCTATGTATACATTTCTTTGTGACATTTTTCTTATCATGGATAAATTGTAGACCTACATAAATGCAGAAAAGTAGAAACAGCAAGCTCCACCAAATTAGAGATTAGAGATTTATATTATTTATATTACACAACTATTTATAATATCCAAACCACAAAATTGTAAACCAAATACCTACCCAATGATCATATATCACAGCAGTTAAATATTTGGGTCCAGCCCTATTAGTTTGCAGAACAACTTTGTTGTTAGACCAACACATTTCAGCTTGTGGCCTTCACCAGGGTCATCTTGAAATCCATACTTTACTTTTCAGCTGGGAGGCAGCCCTTTTTTTTATCCTACCTTTGATTGGAGCTAGTATAAACAATTTTACCTATAGACATGGCCAGACAACTGGTCTTACAACATAGTTACTTTAAAAAAATACCAGTTAAGTGTTTTATTGAAGTGAGAACAAGTGATTAACAGTATGCAGGATTATTTGGTTTTTGGATTTCTGTTACCTGAAAATTGTTACCTTAAAACTAAGCTGTCATTTTCACACCACTGTGAATCTGTTTAAATCATACACTCACAATAGTACCCAAAATAAGCCTGATTAAATGGGCCCTGTAAGAGTGAGAAATAAAAAGACACCCACTATAATGGTGGATTATTTATGTGCCGGGCTCAGTAGCTAGTCAGGCAACTTTCATTCAATAAGTCTCATGTGAGAACCTCTTGTATGACCAGGTAAGGTTTTAGGTGTAATTTACTGATTGGATTTAAGAGAACATGAATTGCATAATCTGAATAAAGTTAGTGTTCCTGGGCTCCATATCATAAACCAAACAGTATGAAAACTACACAAAGCCCCTTTCCCACCTGCACTTTGTTGCTCTCCAGTCTGCTCTTATTCTCGTTGTTGGACTTGGCAGCCTTTTCTGCCACCTTCTTCTGCAGGTGAGGACCTCGACCAAAGAAGATGTAGTTGACAAAGGCGTACTCCAGCAAGGCCAGAAAGACGAAGACAAAGCACCCCATGAGGTAAATGTCAATGGCCTTGACATAGGGGATCTTGGGCAGAGTCTCCCTAAGGTGGGTATTGATGGTGGTCATTGTCAGCACCGTGGTTATACCTGTAGAAAAGCAGAGGGAGGTGACAGTTAGAAGAGAGTCTTTCAGTATAACTAAATGCTGAGGGAACACCATAGCTACAGAAGAAGAAAGGCTTTCCCTTATTTCAAAACAGCCGTCATATACAGGCAGTGGCTGTTAAAAAGGATTGGTGATCACTTCCATTGCCGTATTTCTAGCTGTACTAATTAATGTACTTGTTTTGTTTTAGTAGTAGGCTACATGTGACTCTGGGGATAAGCAGGCCAGTGGGTTGGTCAAGACTGAAATATCTTGACTCATACTGACTATCAGACAGATTTCCATCAAATCTAGTAGAGACACACATTTCTACCTCAGGATGAGTTGTAATGCTTTGATAATCCATAATTTTTTTTTTAATCTAGCACCATCATTAGGTCAAAAACATACTTCTTCCATCCATCCATCCATCCATCCATCCATCCATCCATCCATCCATCCATCCTTTTTCATCCTCTTATTCAGGGCTGGGTCACGGGGGCAGCAGGCTGAGCAAGGGACTCCAGGCACCCCTCTCCCTAGCAATGCTTTCCACTTGCTCCTGGGGGATCCATAGGTAATCCTTCCTTCCAGCATGTTGTGTATCTACCTCAGGGCTTCCTCAGGAGTCCTCCTGATTACATGCCCAAACCACCTCAACTGGCCCCTTTTGACGCAAAGGAGCAGTGGCTCTACTCCAAGCTCCCTGCAAATGTCCAGAGCTCTTCGCCCTATCTCTGAGGTTGAGTCCTGCCACCCTACAGAGGAAACTCATATCGGCCACTTGTACCCAAAATCTCATTCTTTTGGTCACTACCGAAAGCTCATGGTCATAGATGAGATTTGGGACACAGATGGCGCAATAAATCATCAGCTTTGCCTTCTGGCTCAGTTCCCTTTTCACCACAATGGTCCGGCACATTTCCTGCATTACCTGTCCATCTTGTGTTTCATGTGCTTACCCTCACTAGTGAACAAGACCCCAAGATACCATTACCATTGTTACCAAATACCTGCAAAACTAATTTTATCTCTATCAGCCTTGGCTGTACTTTGTGTTTGTGCCATTAGTCTTCTTACTTTTCATTGTGTAGTGATTGTCACATATTCTGAAGCAAGCATGCAAGCAAACACATATGTTTCTTAAGAATATAGTGAGTAAAGTAAACACATTAATTTGTTGTTTTGCCAAGTCAGGCCAAGGATGGAAGTCAGGCATGTATTTAGCCTAGTTTAAAGAGACTGGAAGCAGGGAAAACTGCTGAACTGCAGAACACTTCATTAACAGTCTCAAAAGTTGGAGCAACTCAATGGAAGCATGAGCAGTGTTAAATCCCAAGCACTTGCCCACTGTGGCTACTCGTTTGCGGAAGTGTTTTCAATACTAGGGGTTGTAGAGAAAATGCATGTGTTTGGGAAGTACTGAGCATTCGACTGGATAAATTAGACTTGGATTGTACTGCACGAGTTATATGAGAGTTTGTTAATGGATACTTTGCTGTTGCTAAGTATGGTCCTCCTTTACTTTAAACCATTGAGAATGTTCGCAGTATTTGGATTCTTCGTTCACCATTGAGGCATGCAAGAAAGACTTTGCAAATTTCACGTAACACGATAAGAAAAAAATGTGTCTAATATGCCTTCCAAGGGACATAGAGTGATAAAATCAAAATCTATCTTTTCATATGACTTTAGAAACAACTGCAAAAAAGGATGTTTCTCAAAATGTCATCCTGAAAATTGTCAAATAATTGAGCTGTATTGCTTTCTTGTTTGTGATAATATGCAATTATATGTTATAACTTATCAGTTAAAAGTTATCTGTTGGTGATGTGAAAGTTGGGTTGGGACATGGTTAGGTTTGCCTTCCCCTTTGCATCCACTAAAACAAATTTAGAGTACTGTTGCAGATGGCTAGTGCTTCACATAGGAGAATATATTCCTGTAAGATCTACCAAAGTGGTTGTAATTATGTGGCAGTACTGTGCTCTGACTCACCTCTGGCTCACACACAGACACAACCCAAGTAATGGAAGACTAATAATGGCTATTATAAACAGTGGAATGGATGGGCATTTGACTTGATAGGCTTTTGTCGCCTCAGTAACTCAGGCCCTTCTAGCAGGCCAGCTCACACAGAAGCTGTAGAATGGAGACTAATGATCACAATGTGACTGCAGGATGGCCATGTGGTTAGAGGAGAGTAGCCCAGAGTGGTGACAAGCAATATTTGGTACTCCATAATCTTTCACAAAATGTCCACCACACAGTCCACAAAAGTCTGGCGTTACTAAATGGATGACTACTGTAGTTTATTTTAAAGCTGCACAAGGAGAAGTACTCTTGTAAGAAATCTAGGCCTAGTTGACTTTTTAGCCTAATTTACAACCAGTTGTTAATGCAATCCACTGTCACCGTCTTATTTGACATGTTAACATGCTAACATTAATTGGCACTAAACACAAAGCACAGCTAAGGCTGCCTGGAATGCCATTAGTTTTGCAGGTATCTGGTCAAAAACCAAAGTATTGAAAAAAAATAAAATGTTGACCTGATGATGGCGCTAGATGAAACCAAAGTTATCACCATTATTCCTCCAGTGTCAACTGTGCTGATGAAGTTAAAGGAAAAGTCAGGAAACACTGATATCTGTACACATTTTTTTGTTAATCCATTTTGTAGCAGTCTGCATGCACTCATGCACACACACAAATAGGTTGAAATAGTATTAATTAATCCCTGTCTCCACTCTAAATTTAACAACAAACGATACAGTATCTTATCATTTCTTACATTCCTGTGTTTAAAAATTTTACTTAAAAGATAATAGGCCTTGGCAGGCTATGCACAACTCTAGTGCAGATAAACAATCATAGTGTAAGATAATGGCTCCCAAGGCGACTCCCAGGACACGCATTTCACTCAAGTTTTTATTTTTGAAGGCCCTTGAATGTATGTATCAAATGTCATGTTGATCTATCCAATAGCTGTCGAGATTTTCCACTCAAAACCAAAAATGTCAACCTTAGGATGGCACTGGAGAAAGAAAACTGGGAGATCAAAAACAATCACCAGGGTTTATCCACTGGGGATCATAAATGTCTGTACACAATTTAATGTCAATTCATCCAATATTTGTTGAGATTTCTGAGTTAGAACCAAAGTGGTGGAGCAACCAACATTGCCATCCCTCATCTCTACTGTTGCTAAAAAGCACCTGGAAGCTTAGAGAGGCAAAAGCCTCTCCAAACAGATCCAGGTACAGTTCAGATACAGTGGTGTTAGCACCAGGTGAAAGTGGGATCGAAAGTATTATCAGTCATAAACCTTTTCCACCAAGATGGAAAGGGTTCTGTTCTAGATCAGGCATGAAATTTTGAACCTTTTGGAGCATTTTCACTGAAAATAGATGGTTTGGAATCTGAAAAGATGGTTCCCAGCTGGAGCCAAAAAATAGCGGGTTTTCCTTGACCTGAGGTGCAAACCATGATGATATCAGTGGGCTTAACATATTCTATAAGTTAGAAAGAGAGGCTGGAAAAGGCAACAATGGAGAAGTCAAGTGAGAAATTGTCTTCTTATCATTAATTATTGATGTCTTATTATTAATAATTGGTTCATGCTTATGTTTTGGATAACAAATATTTGTAATAACAAAACAAATGCTTGCAGGTAATCAATGTGATCTTCCATTGTTCGCTACAAGAATTCAAGAATCCCAGAGCTAATCAAAACTTGTACACACACACACACACACACACACACACACACACACACACACACACACATGCATGCAAGATATAAGAAGTATAACTACTGGTTTATACAGTTATACAGTAGCAATACTGAATAATGTATATTGGACCTTACTGTCACTTGCAAATGTGGCTCATGTGTGAAGTGAAAATGTTGATTTTTCACTGTACCCACATTCTTAAGAGCTCCATCACACTGTCAAGGGGAATTGAGTCTGCCTGGAGGGCTTTTGCTCAGTACACTCTGCCCTGAGGGTGTTTGCAAATGAGCATTCAGACAAGGCAGGCTGTGTTTACAAGCCAATAGTTCCCCCAGAGGACTGTGTGCTCATGTGCAGGCGAGTGCATGATCCTAAAAAGGTACCCATATACTTAGGAATGGGACACTACATGGATTGCAAGGATAAGGCTGCCACTATTCCATATTTTTAATATTTGTTGTCAACAAATTCATTGGAAAGACCAAAAGCAAAAATGTGTCTGTTTTAATACTCTCTGACTTCCCTACTCTGTCTGGGTATCTCAGTCCCATGCTCATCAAAAAGCTCACAAAATTATACTCTTATTTTTAGCCTTACAAGTGGTGGCCCAGAATGAAACATCTTGACCTACCTGGTCCCAAGAGAAAGACTTTGACTTTTCATGTAGCAATTTCACCAGGTCAAAATTTCAATTGCTGTAAAACTAATGACATCCCCACCAGTGTCTGCTGCACTTTTTATGTTTGTGGGTGTAAATTAAGCCCCCAAGAACAGCACTGGACATTGGAGCCGATTTGACATAGTGGCTGAACCGTAGAAATACAACTTCTGGGGTCCATAACATAATGCCATTGAACCCCTCAAAAACCTTCTCATAGAACAATGCGCAAGAGACATCTGTAATTCAGTAGGTCTGTTGATTCTAGCAACATAACCCCGTGAAATGATTTGTTTCACTATTGGGATTTGATTCATTTGGTCAGATAACATTTTGAAAGTCTCGAAGAGCCACGTGATGAAATCATTTTATCCCTAAGTCTAGTGCACATTCTCTATTGGCCCAACAATGTGAAAGATCTAAATAATTTTATACCCAAGAAGTTGAACTCTGTTAGCTTCACGTGCCACTGGGCAACCTTCATAGAAATGAATGGGTTTCCCACCTACAACGTTCCATCCAATTCATTTTATAAATCTATAGTGTGTATTCACAAAAATGATCACTCTAACAGGCTAAACTAAGATGGTGCCCATAACTACCTCCGAAAGGGGATCACTAGCCAAACATCAGCATTGTCATTGTGAATATATTAGCATGTTGGTGTTAGCATTTAGCTCATAGAGCTGCTGACATGGCTGTAGACTCTTAGGATCATCAGTAGGGTTGGGTATGACATGAGTCAAATTTGCACCCACTTTTTCTAAATAAGGCCGCACGTGTGGTGTCTTTACATCAACCAGTCAGGATATATCACTCTCCTAATTTCCTGTTGTGAATCACATTTCTTTGGATTGGCACATCCCAGCGTCTGAACCATAAAATGACATAATGCTCTATGACACAGCCAATGTGTATCTGTTTGTTTAATCTTTCTCCCTGGATTATCGTCTCTCTGTGGATTACAATCATTATTATTACTACTCTCTGATTTACAGGATAGTATGGTTCATAATGTGCAAGAATGCAACACTGAGAGCAATATCATGGACATAATCACTGAACATTTGAATCAACCACATACACTCACCTGTGGCCCACTAAGATTTAATATTGCACATACAATCTCTTCTTGAAGGCATGAACACTACTTGATGTGATGTCTCTGACGACAACAGGGGAAGGTTGTTCCATGTTGTTACTGTACAGTGGAAAAAGCTCCGTTTGTGACATTTGGTGTTAGTCTGAGGGATACACAAGGCTTGGCTTGATGCTAACCTGAAGGTGGTTTGACCTGGGATATGAGCTAAGATTTGCAGTGCTTTCTGGTCTGCTGGACAGTTGGGAGTATTCATCCAGGCAAGGCAGGAGTACTCCATGATATTCCTGAGCTGGGTTTTGTAGACGTTGACTCTGTCTGTAGAGTCAAGCTTGTTGGCCAACTTACGCAGTGCAGATGTTATGCAGCAATTTTGCAGATGTTGACTGATCTACTGGAGTCTCCTGTCAATACGCAGTCCAAGAACTTCTATCTCCCCACTGAGCTTGATTTAAGTGCTCCCTCAAAAGAGATCAGGGTGAGATGGACTCCTCTTTTTGGATAAGACCAATGCCTTACACTTGGTGGTTTGAACGTGACCTTCCAGGCGTCAGGCGTGACCTTCCAAGCATTTCTGATGTTTTCCTGGTGTTTGTTTGGGCTTGCTGCCTACTCAGGCCCATTTGATGATGTTATGGGTGCAAAGATGGTGGATTCACATGTAGAGAAACATGCTGCTCCAACACTGTTCTAAAACATCATCTTTGAAGATGGAAAAGAACAGTGGGCTGATAATGGGTCCCTGAGTTACTGATGCATTTATGGGGCATAGTGACAAAGACTGACCAGACAGCACAACTCTGTTGAGTTTTCCTTGGAGGTAATTTTGTAGCCATGTGTCCAGTTATGCCTTTGACATGAGCCATACACAAAGGCCGCTGTGCCAGACCTGGTAAAATGTGCCTTTCATATCTAGCGCAACAAATGCACACTTAAATGCCAAGAATGTTACTGCATGTCTGGGACTAAATTGTGAAGAGGTCAGCTGTGTTGTGATTTGGTATTAATCTAAATCTGTTTATTGGAGATAAGGCAAGGGCAGAGGAGATAGCCCTGTAGTTGTTTGTGAACAACAGATTCCATCACTTTGATGAAGACAGTGAGAAAGGATATGGGACGATACTTGGGTGGATTTCATTTTGAGTCCTTTTTATGGATTGGGATCACCCTGGCTGTCTTCCATTGTTCAGAGAACATGCTGTGAGATAAAAGGAGTAGAAAGAGACTTCTGAGGGGATGGGACGGCACTCCTTGAGGACTCCTGTTGGAATTTCATCAGGTCCTGATGCTTTTCCTAGATCCAGATTGCGCAAGATGTTCCTGACATCTTTTTGTATGAAATAAACATTGCCGATAGAAATGGTAGAGACGGTAATGGGCATAATGGGCATGGGTGCTGTGGTTGTATATGTGCGTCAGGCAATCTACACCTCTCAGCAAAGGTCTGAAGATGTTGGCCTTTTCAGTAGCTTAATGTGGGGAAGCAGATGTTTATTCCTTAAGAGCTGATCAACTGTTACTCATAAGAGTTTATTATGTCAGACTTGCACAGTAAAAATAAATGAGCAGAATGAATGACTAGCATGTCTGGTAAAAAAATTAAAGAGGGCAGAACAGTGTTGTAGAGTGTCACCCCCTTTCACAGAGGCCAAATTGCCATTGGAAATAATAATTTCCTTTCTTGGCTTCCATCTTCAATAACAAGACAAAGAGTTTAGAACCAGGCTATACACAGCAGTGCTTTCAGCTGCATGCTAAATGCTTTTTTTAAACTAAATATTGGCCTGATAACATGCTCATGATGTTAAGTAGGTATACAGTTTACCATGTTCACCAACATTTTTTTAATTATTATTAAAGATTAAGTCCAACTGAGGCTGACGGGGATGTCATTACATTTTGCAGGTATTTGCTCGCAAACCAAAGTTTCAGACAATTAGAAAAAAAATCTAACCTGATGATGATGCTAGATAAAAAGATAGAGGATAACCAAAATCATCTGGATTCATCACCTGGGGACCATGGATCTTTGTTTAAAAAAGGTCTAATAGCAATCCATGTAAAAGTTGATAAGATATTTTAGTCTGGATCAAAGTGGTAAACCAGCTGACTGGCCAACAGACAAACACTGCCATATTGAGCCATGATAGAAGCATGACTAAAAACCATACCAGCAAACATAATTACTAATCTGTAAGGAACTGAAAAGTCACTGACCTAATGCGACTCTGGCAGCCGAAGCGTCATAGTTAATCCAGAAGGAGACCCAGGACAGGATGGTGATCAGGGTGGAGGGCATGTAAGTTTGCAAGATGAAATAGCCGATGTTCCTCTTCAGCTTAAAGCTCAGTGACAGACGTGGATAAGAGCCTGTTACACACAGGGTTGCAGATATTTAGTCAGATTTGTAAGAACATTGTTAATGTAGTGCCACAAAATACAGAAATAATGTATGATGTAAAGTTAAGAAGACAACTGTCTCCGTGATTCATCATTGTGAATGTCAGAAAAGCCAGTAACACAGCTGTTGTCATTAAACTGTATTTAAGTTGATTTGCAGCAGAGAAGCGGGTCAGTGCAGCAGCTTGGGGATTGCTGTTAACATGTCATTTTATGGGTCATGAACAAATTACTATTTCATACTTGTCTGACAACAGAAACAACAAAATGTAACCAAATTAAAACATCTATAATGTGAATGTGATGTATTAAAACAGAGGTGACAAAGAGTAGGCGGAGACTAAACAGAGGTTTAATGGGCTGGCACTTGGCAGAGTAACTGACTTTGTCTACACATATACAACATATACATCAACATATAAGAAGAAACCTGATTCTGTCATTGTACTAATGGAATAAGTGGTGTGGAAATGTACATTATGCTGATTTTATCATATTATATCCCACCAATTATACTACGGTGAATTCAGATTTTTTTTTTTTTTTTTTGACTGATCTTCACAAGTCAAAAAGGTTGACCTGACACTGTATGACTCTCTTACCTGTGGCAAACACAGCTTTCTTGGAGAGAGTTTGATAGTCTATGATGGAGAACTGGGGCAGTTCAATGTTCTCCACCCCAGTGACTGAGCCTGTGTTGCTTCCTCCCTGCCAGTAGAATTCAATGTCATCCGTGGTGTATCCATCTGAGAGAGACAGGGGAACACAAAACATTAAATTGTAACTAAAAACACAAGGACAAGCACATTCGGTTCCAGGCACAATACAGTATATACAAATAGAACGCCATCATGAGTTGACAGCTGAGGACGCTTTCACACCTGCAGTTTTTTGTTTGGAACTCAGAGGCGTTTCTCACTTGGTACAGATCATCTGGACAGGTGAGAATGCTGTGATCACACTCTAGTCCATAGAAAGCATCTGGTCTACCTGACAGAGTTCCTCTCAAAGCAAATTGAAGTAATAGCTGGTTGGCTTTCTCATTACAAACAAACTGCACCGAACATAATATAATGCACATAATGTTAAACATTTGGGTGGAAGATTCCGTTGTTGTTGCTGATGGCATTGACAGTGATACATAACCAAGTGAAATGAGTCAACGAGAGCAAACAGTATTGAGGAGGTTAGCTGCAGCTCTGCACTATATTAGACCACAGCTCAGCTGTTCAGGTCAGACTTTCAAGAAAATAGAAAATAGAAAACCTGAGTGATTATGACAGTGACAACGACACGGGAGACTGAGGAAACTGGAGGCCGAAAAAGAGCACAAGCTAACTATGAACTGGTAATGCATGCTCACAGGCCCAGAGACCTACTGCTGGACTCCTGGACTTGGTTAAAAAACAGCCTCAGGATCTTTCTGATTCAGAAGATGCCAGTGCTTCTCACATTACTGGTTGTTTTATTTATTTGTAGGTATTTTCCTTAATTTTACCTGCTGGTTGGGTAAGGCTATGCTTTTCCAACCTGGTCTCACTCATCAAAAACCGGCACTTAAGCAGGGACTTACAAAGCCTTTTACATTGGCATGATATGTAGCTGTTGGCACCCGGTGGCATCTGTGGGAAACATGGCCAGACAACAACGTAGGTTAAAGGGGTGAAAGGCTGGCAGAAGGGGTGGTGGATGGGTCCAACAACCCACACTTTGCCTGGGAGGTCAGTGTTTGCTTCCCTTATGAATGTTAACCCAAACCTTGTTCTTTTTTCCTAAACCCAACCACTTGCATGTGTAGTCAGTTGTTGAAGTTGTTGAAGTGAAAAAAAAAAACACCAATTCAAGATGTTGTACCGATGTAGTGCGTTTATTGACTGTATGTAATCTGTACATTTTCTGTGAAATAGAAGTGTGTTTTGAAAACAGACAATGCATGTAACAGGCTGAAGTTGGCACAACGTCCTGGAATGTCAACAAACAACGCACCCAGGGTACCTTACACGTCATATCTCTACGTGGAAAGTCCATGACCAAATGTTGATATGTGACAAGGTTGGACTGAGAATGTGGTGGCAATTTCCCCATCTATTCTTTATAATATTTCATGACATAATTTTCCACTGCAGTGACACAACTGTAAATTAAATTGTAAGAACTTAACCACCATTAAACTGAGCAGCAAAAATTTGATCAAAAACTCTGTATATGCTGTTTTTTTGAAATACATGATTGCATTGTTCGTTTGACGTAATATATTTATTTAACAGTGAAATCCTCTTCGTAAAATACAAGCTGTATCATTAACATCGACTGAGCACAGGAAATGTCACAAATATGTCCTACAGATTTTAAAAAGGAATTCAGTCATTCAGTCATTAGTGTGAGACTGATAAAGCAGAAAGCAGGCCTCTCATTCTCTGTTTAACTGCAGAACATCTTCCACTTTCCCACAGGCTGAACTGAAACAACAATAAAGTCTCTGGGCTACGTCTACAGCCTGAACCAGAGTCAAACAGGCCCCTGCTGCCCTTTCAGTAATTAGACCAATTTAATTGGGCCAGCTAGTCTCTCTCTTCAGATTCTCCATCTTATCTAAAGGCAGCGGCAGGGTTTTAGGGAATTAGCTCTCAGTACTGGAAGGGCTTCATTATGATTTTGTCTTCTCCTTTTTTTCCCTCATCCACTTAATGTATGTGAGAAGACCTCCAAATCTGACATTAGAGATGATTTTAAAATATGACAGTATACTTTAAGTGGATCAATATCATTAGACCTGGGTACAGTTTAGCAGCAAAAATTCTTCATTATTATAAATGATTTTAAAAAATACCTACACTTTGGCACAATTTAAACACACTGTTGAGTGTCTGTTGGTTTATACTTTCTTACTGTAAATTTCTAGTAAATTTATTATACAGCTCCTCTATTCTAATCACAGAAATTCAGATGTCTCTTGATGACATAACACTTATTTAAATACATTTTTAATATTTTTTTCTTATTGTGATAGTTTAACACAGCTTCCTTAATTTCAAACTACTCTATTATAATTGAAAGACTTTGCTTTACTAAGGTTAAAGTATAGCTGTAGCACTTATTTTTTGCCTCCAACTGATACAGTGGCAAAAGTTTGGGCACCCCTGGTCAAAATTTTGTTTACGATGAATCGTTAAGTAAGTGGTAAATGAACTGACCTCCAAAAGGCATGAAGTTATAGATGAAACATGCTTTCAACATTTTAAGCAAGATTAGTGTATAATTTTTGTTTTGTACAATTTTAGAGTGAAAAAAGGAAAGGTCCTCCATGCAAAAGTTTGGGCAGCCCATGATATTTGAGCTTTCAGACAACATTTAAAAGGGTCTCAGGCCTTAATTAGCTTGTTAGAATTATGGCTTGTTCACAATCATCATTAGGAAAGGCCAGGTGATGCAAATTTCAAAGCTTTATAAATTCTGACTCCTGAAACCTTGTTCCAACAATCAGCAGCCATGGGCTCCTCTAAACAGATGCCTAGCACTCTGAAAACTAAAATAACTGATGCCCACAAAGCAGGAGAAGACTATAAGAAGATAGCAAAGTGTTTTCAGGTAGCTGTTTCCTCAATTTGTAATGTAATTAAGAAATGGCAGGTAACATGAGCTGTGGAGGTCAGGTTGAGATCCGGAAGACCAAGAAAACTTTCTGAGAGAGCTGTGTGTACTATTGTTAGAAAGGCAAATCAAAACCCCTGTTTGACTGCAAAAGACCTGCAGGAAGATTTATCAGACTCTGGAGTGGTGGTGCACTGTTCTACTGTGCAGCAACACCTGTACAAATGTAACCTTCATGGAAGAGCCATCAGAAAAAAACCTCTCCTGTGTCCTCACCACAAAATTCAGCATCAGAAGTTTGCAAAGGAACATCTAAACAAGGCTGGTGCTTTTTGGAAACAAGTCCTGTGGACTGATGAAGTTAAAATATAATTTTTTGGACCCACTAAGCAAAGGTATGTTTGGAGAAAAGAACACCTGTCCAACTGTTAAACACGGGGGTGGATCGATCATGCTTTGGGCTTGTGTTGCAGCCAGTGGCTCAGGAAACATTTCACAGGTAGAGGGAAGAATGGATTCAGTTAAATTTCAGCAAATTCTGGAAAAAAAACCATCACACCATCTGTAAAAAGCTGAAGATGAAGAGAGGATGGCTTCTACATCAGGACATACAGTCTAAACACACCTCGAAATCCACAATGGACTACCTCAAGAGGCACAAGCTGAAGATTTTGCCATGACCCTCACAGTCCCCCGACCTAAATATCATTAAAAATCTGTGGATAGACCTCAAAAGAGCAGTGCATGTAAGACGACCCAAGAATCTCACAGAACTAGAAGTCTTTTGCAAGAAGAATGGGTGAAAATCCCCCAAACAAGAACTAAAAGACTCTTAGCTGGTTACAAAAAGTGTTTAGAAGCTGTGATACTTGCCAAAGGGGGCGCTACTAAGCACTGACCATGCAGAGTGCCCAAACTTTTGCTTCAGGCCCTTTTCCTTTTTTGTTATTTTGAAACTGTAAAAGATTGAAATTTAAAAGGAATCTTGCTCAGAATATTGGAGAAAAGTGTAATCTTTAACTTTATGCCCTTTTGGAGATCAGTTCATCTTCTACTTTCTCCTTACAGTAAATGAAAGTTTGACCATGGGTGCCCAAACTCTTGCATGCAACTGTATTTCAATTAGGTAATATGCATACATTTGGTGCAAAAATGGCCCTTTACTATGCAAATAATCCTCAATGCAAAAACAGTCCAATTCACAAAGATCAGCGGTAGTAGCTACATGCAGGTACAGTGAAATTATTAGCATCTTCAGAGAGTTAGTGGTAACTGAAGCAAATTTATAAGGGGTGTAATGCCCAGTAGTGACCCAAATACACTTTTTCTGCCTATAACCGAGTCACAGCTGTGCTGACAATTACAGCCGCACTGCCTCTCTTGATATTGCTTAAATATTCACATCCCTTGTTTTTACTCATAAAAATGGCCCAAGCAACATATCTGTGTTTTTTTAAATATGAAATGCTATCAGAGGGTGAATGTCCAAATAAATACAAATGCAAACAGGGTGTATATATCTTAAGAAAATGCAAATAAAAATTTTGCAAGGTTACATAACCAGTAACTGAGTGACAGTCCAGCGCAGCCTAAAGACAGGTTAGCAGTTGAGTATTCAGTCAGTTGAGTCCATTCCAACTTGCCGTCACTGGATAGAGTTGAATAAAAATCAACTCAATATTTTTGTTAGTAAATACTAAATGGTAAACGGACCTGCACTTGTATAGTGACCATTCAAAGTGCTTTAACACTAAATGTCACTGGTGGCTGAGGCTACCATGCCGGGTGCCACCCACTACTCAGCTTAAATGCAGATACACACTCATGGCACAGCCATCGGGAACAGTTGGGGGTTCAGTATCTTGTCCAGAGGCACCTTGACATACAGACTTTGGGAGCTGGGGACTGAACCTCTGATCTTTTGATTACTGAATGACCTGCTCTATCTCCTGAACCACAGCCCCCTGTTAAAAAACATTACTAATGTACTATTACTATTACTAATGCAACACCATCAGCACAGGATGCTAATGCAGGTTTTAATAGTTTAAGCTCGTACACCAGACCAGCAAACCAGAAATCAACACAACTCTACCACTCATTCTCCCTTGAACTGCTGGACAAAAGACGTCTCTTCCTTACTGTAGTCCATTCTCAGTGTATGTGCACTGGAGGCTTCAAGTTTCTACGTTAACACTTGTGTGAGATACTTATTGGACCATAACTGGTTTCCATACAATCCTGCAGATACAGCCATGTCTTAAACTGAGATTTAAGGTGGGCCCAATAAACTTTTCCCCTTCAGCAGATGAATATGAAAACAAACTCGACACAGTGAAGTTCAAACATTTGGCTGTTCTCACAAATTTTTCGTATGTTTTCCTACAAAAAGCAGTGCACCCAAATTCATACATATCCCACGTATTTTGAAAGGCTGCAATCATGTGACCAATGTGCTGACGACAGTAAACAAGGAAGCAGTCACGAGCACTTGTAAGGAGGCAGGTTGGGGTGGTGGTCACAAAAAAACAGTTATTTGTGCTCGCTAAAAACAAACTTTCTCCTGGAACTTTCCACTGGAGTCGTGTGTTCGGTTCCATGTCAACTTTGAGTCATTTTACTGTAAGGTATGGCCCCACCATGTTCCTTTTCCTAAACCTAACCACAGTAACTTTTCCTGCCTAAACCTAACCTCTGTAACTTTACGTTAATAACATAACTGTATGGTAAAGACGTAACATCATTTGTGGGGCGCAAATTCTTAGGATATTATACGCACTGTTGTGCACGCATACAAGTTGAAAGGTCACCAACTCCATCTCATCCTCAAGCAGCCTGTCAAAAAAACTACAGACAAACCCTGCAACCCAACCCATAAAGCAAAACTCCTGTTGCAGACTTTTGAGAGATTAATTGTCATTGTGTCAGTGAATACAATGTTCTAGACATTCAGGTATCATACTATTACTTGCTGGCTGGCACACACTCTCTTTATACTGAGCCCTGAGTGTTCCTATGCATATATATATTATGTGTGGGACTTTAACTATGCATGTCAGTAATATCCATTATTTAACTGAGGCACTCTGGCCAGGTCTGGTGAACATGAAATGCCAGTTTGCATTACTTGGTGTTAAGTGCAGAGTGACCTCAGTGACCAAAGAGTCTTTCGCAGGAAGTGAGTTCTGACCTGACGTACTGTGTGGGCAAGAACAGTAGGTGGAAGAGGTGCATTTAAAGCTATTAAAAGCCAGATGTAATTGAACAACCCCAGTGCGGCTGATAAGTCTGTGTACTTAATCTGCGTGTTAATTAGTAATCATATTAAAACAAAATGTACAAATCAGTGTGAAGCATACAGTGTCACTGTGGGTGAAACCTTAAATGTGACGTCAGTGTGTGTGAGTGTTTGACTGACTGCAGCTTGTTGGAGCCGGCAAAGCTTAATATGAACATCAACATTTTCACATGTTGAATAGGCCCCAGGCTTAGCATGGTTATTATCTATATTTAAGGAATACTCCTTAAACCTATCTTGTGCGCTTAAAAGATATGAACCATGTGTAGCTTGCTTCTCTGTTGACAAGTCAGAGTCAAGGTGAAACACTGACGACAGAAACTTCTCAAGCCAGCCCTGCAGCATAATCCACTTTTTTGCTATTGATTTGTATCTTTACAGTATCCAGTTTCTCCACGAGCTACATCACTACAGAACTTCATGTCATGCTATTGCCTAGCTTTGATGCTCCATCTGAAGTAGTGTATTTAGTGATTTCTTAGCAGAGTGAGGGTTGAGGAGAACATTGTGGAGGTTGTTTATGCTGCAGGAGGGGTTTGAGACATTTTTGTGGCCTTTTTGATACATTCTGACAGATATTTTTTACTGGGACTTCCAAGCTGACTATACCATAGCTGCCGTACTCCATGAAAAAGTAAGCTAAAAAACTTTCCGGGAAAACCTTTCTAGGCTACAGAGGGGAGTATTTGATACTCAACTCATAATTTCAGTAGAGTAATTCCTGAAAGTTTGATATAAATCTTCTTAACATGTTGCATATACTTTATTGACAGTAACGTCACAGTTTGGTTTGAGTCTGATTACAACGCCAAGTGGATGCCTTCATGTGAATGTATTCCTGGTACGTTCGTCTTGGAAGAAGAACCTGGGGCAGACCCAGAACAGGGAGAATGATACATCTGGGCTGGGGATGCCTCAGATCAGAAGATAGAAGCTAGCTGGGGTAAAGGGACATCTTGGCTTCCTTCCTAAGAGCGTTGCCACTGCAAAGGTGGACCTGGATAAGCTACAGAAAATTGACAAAAGGATGATTCCTCCTTATTATATCTAGAGATAAAAATGTAAGAACAAGAGATACCGGTTTTAGTAGCAGTTTCTTGACCACACCCAAGGGCCCTGTGACTGTGCTCAGCATCTAAAAAGTTCAGCAGTGAGCATAAGTGAGCCTTATGCTCACTGTTGGATAAGCATACAGACACAGTTAGAGCCTTCTGTCTTTACTGTATTTATGTCATTTATGTATGTGCACGTTTTCTGAAAGCGTATGAATTCAGACGAAATTAGGAATTGTGGGGGCAGAACAGTCTACTTCAAGTGAGACATGAAAGTAGGACATGATGAAGACATTTTAAAAAAGGTGAAATGGAATTTATCGGAAAAATAGTGAAAAAAAACTCTCCATCCACAGTAGCAATGTATTTAATGGCCTTACAAACCACTGTGTACGACACTGACTCTATGCCAACATAAGGAACGATTATGTCTATCTAGTATGTGGGTGGTAAGGGTTAAAATGTTTGAAATGTGGTATCTATTGTTGTACCAGCATAAATGAGCCCATGGTGGGTTTGCCAGATTACCTACATACACAAGTTTAAATAACTCAATGCTGACTTTAGTTTCACATGAGACATGAACAGCAGTCTCCTGCCTCAAAGTCCTGTGTCTGTTTGACCCATCCACCACCCCGACCTCCTCCCAGTGTGCCCAAATTGCCCAACTTGCCCACATTGCCCAAATTGCCCAAACTGCTTGGGTCTCGGTCCGATTTCAGTCAGACTCAGATCAAGTGCAGGATTATGTGACGGAGATATTTTAGCAGGACTTTAAAAGCTAAGCTATTATCAATCTAATCATAGTGAACTGTCAAAAAATGACAGTTGGCATATGGCAGATTATTTGGTAACCATGGTAACATGCAAGCACATCATCATGAGTGAAACCCACAGAGTAACAATCACCCTGCAACACTAGACTACAAGATAACTTCCCTTTATGGTCTTTTTTTCTGAGTTCTTTGTAAAACCATAGTAGTATCAGGTTGAGTAAAGCGCAGCATGCCCTGCTGTCCATGTAGCCTGATGATGCGTGATGACATCACCAAAAGGGGTTGTGGCTCAGGAGGTACAGCAGGTCAGTGGGAAGATCGGCGGTTTGTTCCCGGCTCCTCTAGTCTGCATGTGAGGAAGAATCCATGGGCAAGATTCTCAACCCCAAATAGACCCCGATGGCTGTGCCTTCTTTTACTTCGGCCACCAGTGTATGAATAAATGTGTGTGTGTGTGTGTGTGTGTGTGTGTGTTTGAATGTGGTATGTAGTTTAAAAGCACTTTGAGTGCCGCGCTATACAAATGCAAGTCCATTTACCTAAACTGTCTAATGAATGAGTCACCTGTCAATCCATGTGACTTCAGTCACAACACAAAAAGGAACCAAAACTAAAAGGAAACAGTCCAATTTTTTTTTCTACCAACTGAGACAAACCACAGAAAGAGCCTTGAAAAATATTTGGTGTCAGGAATCAGTTTAGAGAGGACCCAAATGCAGAGCAGGAGGCAGTTGAAGGTTTAAACAAAAAGCAAGCTTTAATGCTGGCAAAAAAAAAAAATGTCCACACAGGCAGGCAACAAAACACAAAGTCCAAAAGAAAGGACAACCAAAACTAAACTGAAACAAACAAGGGAAGCACAATGAACACAGGGATGAACTCAGGGAAGAAATCCAAAATGGAATGTAAGAGACCATGCAGGAAATGACATCATGGACATGGGGACGAACACAGATGAACTGACAAGTTACAAAAGGAAACATGCAGTATATATACACAGAAAACTAATCACAAACATGAGACACAGATGGAGTAGGTTGACACAGGAAGAGGGAGGAAAATGGGGACTGGCTGACAACAAGGGTTTGGTTGGGAACACTATAGGGTGGAGCAGACAAGACTAACATACAACAGGTGTGAGGGGAAGACTCTAGGAACATGGAGGGACCAATGAGATGTGATAAGAAAACAGGTGGGAAAGCACACAAAGACAGGAAGTAAAACCAGACATGACACATGAGAAGAGAATCCACAAAATAATACAGGAAACACATTAAACATGAATGAATAACACAACACGAGGAGGACCACAAACAAAAAAACAAAGTCCACAAGATTACAAAATATGAACAAAAACCAGGATCATGACAATTTGGTAGCTGAGGCCAAACTTTGCATTGGTGCTATGAACATTCATGCACATATAAACACATAAATGTGGTGCCACTTACAGCTCTCAATCTCCAGGGTGCAGTTCTGCTCATCCAGTGGGTATCTGCGCAAGTCCATCATGCAGGCGGCTGTTGTGGTGATCCTAAAAGACAAGGCAAGGCATGTTTATTTATTTAACAGCCTATCATATACAAATGATTTTCAAAGTGCTTTACAGCAACATATAAGAACAATAAAAACATTAAAAGAAAACAAACAAGTATAAAATATGATAAACATACTTGCAACTCTAACAAAAGTACAGATAAATTTAAAAAAAATAATAAAACCATAAAAATGATAAACAGCTTGTTCGCATATCATATGACTGTTATAATGAGTGGCATTCAGATGGAAGGCAGGTAGTGAGGAATCCATATATTGCATGAATTGGAAATACAGGAAAGTGACTACATAGAGGGGTTCCTTGAACCTGCAGACAACAGGTATCGTCATAAAATTGAAACTCACGTTGAGCGTGTTTCATATAAAATGACAAAAAGTTGTTTTTCTCACAACTTCCCAGTGTGGACACGTGGACATCTTTGTTACTAATTCCCTCATTCTCAAGACCTCCTGATGTTACTAACGTTACACAGCGAGCCAATGAAAACGTACAGGAGTCTAGTGGACTACGAGTATTACCTGTGTAGTAGTGTCCATGACCAAAATGACTACCCCTTGTTTTAAACTGGGTTGGTAAATGTGCTTAAGTATAGCAGTCTCTTATATTTCAACCCTGTACGTGGATACACTGCTATTAGGCTAACATTACTAGTTAAGGTCTGTTAACTTTTGCTGCTGTTTATACCTAACATTACTAGGTCAACCATTCCCACAGGTCTGGTGAAACGCTGTTAAAAACTTGGCTCGTGGCTAAAAACATGGAGAAGTTGCCACAGCACATTGTAATTGCTTCCAACTTGTAACTGTTATGTCCTACAATTTTCAGGACTTAAAGTAACTCTTGTTTTTAATTTAATTGAGTGAAACAGCCATAAACTGTGCAAATCATAGGCATCTGTGCAGTGCTGGTAGTCTTTGCCTTCAGTTGCATGTCCTCCATCTGGAAAGCACAACAATGTATGACGTTACATGCAAAAAAGCTATTAAAAGATGTGGAAAATAGAGCAGACTTTGTCTCAGTTTTAAAAATGGCTGCAGTTGGGACATATCTTAGCTCCGAGGGGAACTAATTCCAGCAGTGGGCAGCATAATGGCTAAAAGACATTTCATCACATTTGGAAAAAACTCTTGGCACCAGTTACTGACCAGTCCCCGCAGGTCTGAGAGACCTACCTGGCTTGTACTCAGCAAACATATCTGCTATATTTTGGTCCCAGGCCATCAAGTGACTTATACTTAGATAATAACTAGGGCCTTGAAGTTAATGCTATATTTAACTGGTCACCAATGCAAGGATCTAAGAATTGGAGAGATGTGTTCTCTGTTCTTGTTGTTAGTCAGTATTATAGCAGCAGCAGGGGGGCTGGAGGTTTGCAACAGCAGACCTGAGAGTACGGGAGGAGTGTGCAGGTGGAGGAGCTCAGACAGGTAGGGGGGAGCCAGGTTGTGGAGAGCTTTTAAAGTGATGATGAGGAGGTTAAAGTGGATACACTAGGGGATGGGGAGCCAGTGGAGGTTTTGAAGGACGTTGGTGATGTGGTCACGGGTGTGGGAGTGTGTGAAAAGACGAGCAGTTGAGTTCTGGATAAAGTATAGTTTCTTGAGTGTTTTGGCTGACAAACCGTAGAGGAGACTATTGCAGTAGTCTAGTCTGGAAGTGATTAATGCATGGATGAAAGTCTCTGCAGCTGAAAAGGAGAGAGATGGACGGAGGTGGGCAATGTTCCTGAGATGGAAGATGATTGTTTTGGTGAAGGGGTTTATATGCTGGTCACAGACATGGGGGGAGGAGAGCATAGTGCAACCGTAGATGGAGAAGGAGAAGTTATGGGTGGATCTGATAAGAGATTTGGGGCTGATGATGATGACGACTTCTGATTTGTCACAGTTAAGTTTGAAGAAGTTGGTTTGCAGACAGGATTTTATTTCAATGATGCAGTTTGTAAGGGTAGAGTAGGCGACAGGGGTGATGGCTTTGGTGGAGATGTGGAGCTGAATGTTGCTGTCCAAGCAGTGAAACTGAAGTCTGTTATTTGACCGAGGGAGTGAATGTACAGGATGAAGAGGAGGGGGCAGAGAACTAAACCTTGGGGTACACTTTGGATGAGGGGAGCAGTGGGGGATTTGCAATTGTTTATGCTGATGAACTGGTATCTGTCAGGCAGGGATGATTTGAGCCAGGAGAGTGCAGTGCCGGTGATGCTGGGAGCGGTTTCAAGGTGGGCGAGAAGGATGGAATGGTTGATGACGTCAAATGCTGTGCTCAGGTCAAATAGGATGAGTATGTTGAGTTTGCTGGCATCAGAGGAGAGGAGAAGGTCGTGACTTTGAGGGGGGCAGATTCAGTGCTGTGGTGGGAGCGGACACCAGACTGGATTGATTCATAGAGGTTATTGGCAGAGAGGTGGGCTTTGTGATTGATTTGTGAAGCAACAGCATGTTCCAGTAGTTTTGATAGAAAGGGGAGACTGGAGATGGGTCTGTAGTTGTTTGGGATGTCAGGAATGAATCCAGGGCATAGGGTCCAGGGTGCAAGTGGCAACTTTCATTCCTGCCAGGAGAATGGGTAAGTCTGTGAGGGAGATTGGGGTGAACTGAGACAGAGGTAGGCAGGGTAAGGGACAAAAAAGAGGTGCATTTATTGACTGTGAAGGATTGGGAACAGCTGTTGAGGGGGTTGAAGAGTTTGTTGATTGTGGTAAAAAGTTCTTTGGAGTCTCTGGAGCCAGACTGTATGAGCTGAGAGTAATAGATGGAATGGGCACATGAGAGGGCATCTTGATATTGTTGAAGGTGGTCTTTGTAGGCTTGAGAATGGATTGTGAGACCTATTTTTTGAAGAGTCTTTCTAGCTGATGGCCCTGGGTTTTCATCTGGTGAAGTTCAGCAGTGTACCACGGAGCAGAGTGGTTGAAGGAGACCATTTTGGTTTTGATGGGAGCAAGCTGGCAGGAGGAGAGGGTGTGGTTATGGTAATTGGCGAGGTCAAATGTGGTGTGGGGGTAGGGGGGAGGGGATATGGACATTTTAGTCATAAGAAGGGATGAAAGAGAGGAGGGCGAAATGGAATGGAGCTTGCGGAAGCTGACTGTTCATTTTTGTGTAGGCATGGGGATGGGAAAGTCAATGTCAAAAGTGATAGCTAAGTGGTTAGAGATGGTGAGATCAGAGCCAGTTAGTCAGTGTATAGTGAAACCATTGGAACAGACCAGATCGAGTATGTGTCCGTGGTTATAGGTGGGGAAGGTGACATGTTGAGTGAGGATGAAGCAGTTTAGTGTTTCAATGAAGTCGGTCATTGCTGCAGAGTCTGTTGAGTCGAGATGTATATTGAAGTCACCAAGGAGGAGGATGGAGGGTGAGAGAGAGCAGAGCTGAGTCAGGAAGTCAGAGAAGTCAGAGAAGTCAGAGAGAAATGATGGATTAGGTTTGGGAGGGCAGTAGATTACGGCTATGACTAGGTGTGAGGTGCCACAGAGTTTGAAAGCCTGATGTCCTGTTGGTGAACCATAGCAATGCCCTGGGTGCGAGGTTTGCTGAAATATGTAAATCCATTGGGTGTAGTCAGACAGAGTGAGAGTAAGTCTAGTGGTTGTTGCCAGGTTTCAGTAAGGCAGAGAAAGTCAAGTTTGTTGTCAAGTGTGTGAAGTGGGTGTGGGGCTTCGGTCAGGGGGCATAGCCAGGGAGAGCGCACGTGTGTTGTTTTTATGATGACGTAACGGTGGTGGGACACAACGCTCACGTGACCAGAGTGACGGGACGGGGTGACCGGTCTGGTAGTAAACAAACTTGCGACAGGAACTTCTGTGGATGTATCCAAGAGCAGTCCAAGAGTTTTGATGGTGGAGATGCATTGAGGAGTGGAATTTTTGTTGAGTTTGAGTAGTTTAGAAGCAGAGTATTGCAGTGCCATGCCAGCCGGGGAAGATGTGATGTTGAGGCGGGAGTTGATAGTCGGTAGCCAGGGGCTACTTGACCAGAGTGCCAGACATAACAGGATAACCATATGCATGGCAGGTGAGGAGGGCTGAGCAGCGTAATTGTCCTCACGAAGAATGAACTGAGCATAGGTTTTGGTCCTCTAGGATTAAGGTATGCACTAAGCGCTAGCCTTTCTATTTTTATTGCCAAGGAGAAATATTTCAGTCTTTGTATAATTGAGGAAAAATCTGTTGTATCCAGATGTTTACTCTCTCAAGGGACAGACAAAGTGAATCTATAGGACAATACTCACTTGGTTAAAGTGCTAGATTAGGGCTGGGTGATATGGCATTAAAAATAATATTTTTAGGCTATAGCACAATACACAATATATTTCACAATACCTTGAAATCTCCTGTAAATTACTGTAGACTACTAAAATACAAAATTTTCTAATAAACCACAATTACAATAAAGCGAAATAAAGTAGCTACTGTCATAATAAAGTTAAATAAAGAACTGTCTTAATTCAATAAATCAAAGCAGAATCACTGGATCACTGGAGAATATTAATAATGGTTGCACTGGTGCTTCATAGTCGCAAAATCTGACTAAATAGTCACGGTCTGGAGCGCTGCAGGTACAAAGACATGCTTCCTCTACTCACAGTATTGTTAATCTCATTAAGTCAAACTGTTATCATGGGGCAGTTAAACATGATGATTTATTTACTGTAAGCTGAAAAGAAACTAAAAGCTCTCCAGTCCTTGTACTTATAATATTTACAAGTTGCAGTGGTGCTCCATGGTCACAAAATGTGACTTAATAGTGGTGGTCAGGCACTCTGCAGATGAGAAACAAACCTCGCCTGCTTTGACTCTATTGCTCAGGAGAAAGTGATTTGGATGGGTGGAGGAGTGCGTGTAAGGTATCATGTTAATGAGTCTTTCTTTAAGCATGTGTGTCTGTAAGAGGGAGAGAACCACAGGATAGAGCAAGAGAACTGAAATGCCGAAGTGAGTCTCATGCCAGTGGCTTAAAAAAACTACCCTTTCTACTCGATGATCGCAATATAGTCATTTTATACATACCATGTGAAACACGCCCATCGAGTATGTTTGATATATCACCCACCCCTACTCTTGATACAGCAGAACAGTTAGTCATCTGCATAGCTATGATAACCACCCTTATAGTTATATAGTATAGAGAATTTGAACATGAGGTAGCATGTAAATATAGAAAATAGAACAGAAGGGACCCAAGAACAGATCCTTGTGGGACTCCAAATGCCATGGTGGTTCTTTCAGATTCAAAATTGTTGATACTGACTACATATCCGTCAGATATCTGAGAAAAAATCCATCATGAGCACTAACACACTGTGTCCTTACATTACTGTACTTCCACAACAAGAAATCCCCAATTTAGAACTTGTACAAATGGCCAGTTCAGTCCATACCACAACACATCCAGCTTTCAAGTCCCAAAAGAGGAAAACATATCATTTCCTGATGCCTGGGTAAAACACTTGACTTAAAAAATAAACAATAAGGCTTACCCCTCACACTCATATTGAATCTCACAGCACACTTCCTACCTACACCACCCTCATCACACAAATCCTTTTACATCACAACTGGAACTGAACTATCTGTTTCTTTCCCATAATTGCCTTTGCACTGCTGAAGTCACGACTGCAGTTCCCCTCCCTTTGAAAAGCCTCGTGTTCAATCTTAATTACAACTATGAGTAATTAAGAATTAACACTAAAATCCAGGCAGTTGGGTGAAACCCGCGACTTCCCCCCTTTGAAGTCTTACATCTGAAGGAGGAAACACTTTAGTTTGACAGTTTAGGAGAGAATTAATGATTGAGTCATTTAGTTTTTTAAAAATTTCTGAGCTCTGTGTTGATGAGAGCCACTAACATTTCTCTGTGAGAGTGAGAGAGGCTGTAGAGTGTTGGTCCCATTCATTTTGTGTGGTACAGCAGCAGGCCCTGGTTACAGCCTCATACAGCTGATTATGGGTTGTTGTATAGTGAAAGGGGCCAGTCATCAAAATCATTTGTTTAAAACACAAAACACAATTAAACCTCATCCCAGCAAACCACTAAAACCATTTAGGCATATAATGCTGTAATGAGAAAATACATTGCATGGCTTATGGACGAGCAATTTCCGTGTTGACATGCAGTTACAATCATTCAAACTGTAAATTTGGCAGCACAGTGGATATACAGGACAAATGATTCCTGCATGCCTCATGTCCTTTAGTGAGAGTTATGCATTCTGTACCAAACTGAGGTCTGCAATATGTTTCTGGAGGAAAACATCAAAGCTGTTTTAGGGTCTAGGATGAACGCAAATGAATAATAATAGTTTATATGTATTTATATACTCAAAATCAATCCAAATGTTGTGAGCTAATATATTCTATAAAATGGATGGTTCACACACATCTTCAACCCAACACCACATAAGATCCATACAATCAGTGCAGTTTCAAGGTGGGCGCCTAAGATTATTATATTGGATGATGGCCATTAAAATGTGCTTTTGTAGAACATTACGATGAAGTTGACCTTTGACCTTTAAAAATATATAATAATAACATAAACTGTAGGAGTGAATGTGAGTGTGAATGGTTGTCTGTCTCTATGTGTTAGCACTGCAATAGTCCGACGACCTGTCCAGGGTGTACCCCACCTTTCACCCAATGTCAGCTGGGATAGGCATTCTTGATCAAGATATCCCAAGATATTTTTTTATGAGAATAGGATAGATGGACCAATCACGGGCATACGGACATATGAACATGCGGACATACGGACGGAGGGACAATCCAGAAACGTATTGCCTCGGGCCACTGCTATCGCTGGTGTGGAAGCATAAAAAGCTGTTCAAAGTCTGTACAGGTGTTTAATTGTTAGTCACTATCAGCAAAAGGTGACACTTGATGACACTAACAGTGACACTTCTGCTTTATGCAAATACATCTTAAAATGAAATGATTTTATCAATGGCTGGGTTGTAAGCAATACAAACTTCTTACATACAGCCCAGTGATGTAATGCGATTCCTCTAGGATGCCTCTGCTGGTCCCTGTTGATATAGTAGCCTCTGAGTGATTAAGCTTAGGAAGACTGTGAGATGTGGTTGAAACCCCACAAAAAGTTAGTGAGTAAACCTTGAGTTAATAAACTATTACTGTACAGTACAGAATTGCAAAATAAAATGTGAATGAAGCCCCCTTCATGCTACACACACAGAAAACGTATAAAGGGATTGCCCCCTGTGCCATGAGCACCAAGAGCTTACCCCCATTGGGGGAAGCCAAACATTGTTCATCTGCACACACAGGCCACATTGCGATGACACAAAGCTGGCTGAAAATCGACAACCATGGAGAGAATGAAACCTTTGATCAGAGTAGTCACTCTTATGGCTCTTACTCACATTGGGCTCACCCTTATAGATAATTGTGAAAATAAACTACTGCCCAATTTTCCAAGGACCCCTTGACCTCCCTCAAGGACACCTCTTTGAGAAGCGATGCTTTAAACAACAAGGTCCAGTGGATGGAAGTGCAGGTTGTTGGGGATGTACTTAATGTTTCTGTATGATCTGTGTCTCAATAATCAGTCCATCCTGATGCGAAATCTGGCAGCAGTTTGAATTTCGTCTCTCCTGACTGTGCAGAGTTCAGTGCTGCAGGATTGTTAAACATTTTATTTTGAGGTAAAACTATATTTATAAACACTTATTGGAAACTATGCTGTAAAGTAAGTGCTTGTAAGCAAACCGTTACTGGTGAGAGAAAAGGGATGAGAATTGTGTCTTTTGGAAGCCAGGAAATATCCACTGATGCTCCTCCTGGATCATCTCTCTTCACTCTGCTGGGTGAGTGTCCAGCTACATGCACATCTCCCCATACTCAGCTGTTACAGTGTCAGGACGTAAAAAGCCCCTCAAGACATGAATATTCATTATTTTCTTACCTTGTTGAATATTCTGGGGCTGTCGATCCATGTCCTGGACACACTGAACGCATTAGGAAGCACTAGATGAATTATAAAGCAGGTGCAGAGAGCATGGACGTGCAGTAAAAATAGAGTGTGTCAGCTCTATGACTTGTCAGGTATGAGTCCTAGGATGTTGCAATTCACCCATTCCACAATGGCAATCATGAAGTCCTCAATGAAAGAACTGTGTTTATATGCTAGAAACAACCAAAAATTCAGTCACTCTCAAAGCCACATGTATGCATATTCTTAAATTCTTTACAGGTGCTGGGTGGACCAAAAAGTACCCACGCACTGCTTTCTCTTTCCCAAATCATCTTTTATTCTATGCCTAATACAAGTAGCAACCACTACAGCTGTATGTGAAGATTTCTTTAGATGAAAAATGAACTGTTACAAAAAAAATACTGCATGGTCAATTTATTAAATAATGCCAGTTTGAAACTTTGCGCCTACATTTTCAGAGATGTGAGGCAAATGATATTACTTGATTAAATGGGCTTTATTAGTGGTTATCAATGTTACAGATATGGGTTAGAAGGGTCCTGAGTTTGTTCAGTGCATTGAATGACTGCATTCATTGTTATGCAGGAAAGTCAGTTCATGTAACGGTAACATGAAGAGTGAGAAAGTCCACGTTGGGAGGTTAGGGTGGTGGATGGGCCAAATGTTTACCCAGGGCACCAGGGTTTGTGTCTTGTGTGAAACCAAAAGTCAATGTTGAGTTGTTTAAATATGTGATGTATGTCACATGAAGTATATCACGTGGTGTACATCATGTAACATACTTACTTTAAGCCAAGCCATGATGTTTTTCCTAAACCCAACTATGTAGTCTTTGCACTTAAATCTAATGAAAGTGAAACCTGGCAAATTTTCTCCCAATGCCAAAGGACATCTATTGCTCTCATGACAGCATTCTGCCTTCTAACCCATATCTTTGAACTTGATAACCACTAATAATGCCCAAGAGCTTGTTAGTCTGGCAAATTATGGTCTATGATGCAAGCTGTTCTTGTGCACTGTTCGTACATTTCCTACAGAAAGTAATGCACCAAAATTCATACATATACAATGTAATCACAAGTAATTCATGCATAAACTTCACATTTTGAAAAGCTGCA
Source organism: Cephalopholis sonnerati (assembly GCA_019142605.1). NCBI lineage: Eukaryota > Metazoa > Chordata > Actinopteri > Perciformes > Serranidae > Cephalopholis > Cephalopholis sonnerati. Next base: position 7,475,320 of record JAGQAX010000015.1, on the reverse strand, counting down.
ATCACATGAACGATGTGCTAACAGGACAAAAGAAGGAAGTGGTCCTGATTTGTCCAGTAAGGAGGCTAGCTGGGGTGGTAAATGGATCATAAAACACAGGACTTTCCCTAGGAGACCAGAGTGTGGAACCATGTGAACTCTGACTCATTTTAAGGTACAATCTCACCCTGTTTCTTTTCCTAAACCAAACCTCTTTAACTTTACATAATTATCTAACTTAACATTAAGTATCTAACATCATTTGTGGGGTGTTAATTGGTGGATATCGTACCATCATTGAATGAATATACCCTGACTGATGACCAACAGAGAAAAGTGTCCCAGTAACACTGATATTCAATCAAAAAATATTTCATTTTGGAAAAACCCATTTAGTCCTTGGAATGTGTTGGTGTCAAACTGGTTTGTCAGAAGATAAAGTTAAGGGTCATGTTTTTATTGAGCTATAAGCATTGTCTTATAGCACTGCATACGTGGACTTAAGTAGGATACATACACACCGTATCAGCGGCGCACACACAATAAAAAAAAAAGATGGAATCAAACAGTGGAAGTGTGGTGTAGTTTTGTTATTACAGCGAGGATGACTGGTGTCTACTGCCTGCATCTCACTCTCAGTGCTGTTATCCCAGTTGCAAATTGAACATACTGTGTCCTCTTTTTCTCTGGAGTTTGGACCTGCATACTTGGGTCTTGGGAAATTTGTGTACTTTGTATTGACAAAGACCTAATAACTCTTAAAAATGACATCAAACACTGGAAAGAGAGAAACTACAACTGACTACTTTTTGAATGATTTGTCCAAGCAAAGTTTTGTTGGTGGCAATACCTTGCAGCCTACAGAAGAAAATCAGTTCAAGACACTTCTGCACCAGTCTCAGAATCCATCAGCTATCAGTCTGATGACAATAAGCCTCTGCGGGTAAAGACTAATATTTCAGGAGATCCAGTGTAACCTGCAGGCATCTGGGCCAAGACTACCTCTTCTAAGATAGCATTTCGACTAATGTGTTACACCTCCCCACACGGACTTTTAACCTGCTGCGCAAAAATGAGTGGTCAGTACTACTCAGACCATGGAAACCAGAATGCTTCCAATACCAAAATCATATCCTTTTTCTTAGATAGAGATTACATCTACACTAGCCTTGCTGGTTACTGGCTGTGTTGAACCACTTGCATGATTTAACTGCACAATGATCTTGAAATTTACATTTTAGCCTGTGTTGAAACTCCAGGTATCAGGCCATGTGGACCCCCAGTCAAAGTCCACATCGGCACTTCATATGACCCACATTCTAACTGGGTCACATGTGGTATAATATAACACATGTTCTATGTGTTATAAACAAGTCTGAACAATGTGGACTCTAATACATGGACTGTGATTAGAGCTCTTCTAATGCCTCCATGTCAGCGTCAGCTGTGGCAGTCCCATGTCCCATTCTCTGAACCCGGTATCTCAAGAATACCTAGAGGGAAATGTCCACTTGGACTCAAGGATAAACTCATTAGAATTTGGTGGTCAAAGGTCAAGGTCATTGTTACCTTAATAAGCATGTAACTGGCCATAACCCAAGAATTTATATGTTTAATTATACAAAATTTCACACTAATATCTAATATGACAAAATGATGAAGTGGTGACATGTCATGTCCAAAAGGTCAAAGGTCAACTTCACTGTGACATCGAAATGTTCTGCAAAATTTTCTGGCCATTATTAACAGAAGGGGAGACATTTGGTCAGATACTGAATTGGTGACACTAATCCTGGATGTTCACCTTGAAACTGTGCTGATTGTAGAGATCCTTGTGCTGCTACAGGGAAGGTCTGTATAAAACATTTAAACTGTAACAGCAACTTGATGGGTTTGCAGAGGCATACAACCTCAAAGCAGTGATTCTTGTTTTATGCTATGTAATGAGACGAACTCATCATGTAAGAAGATTCCAAAGGTTTAAGGTGCATGCCTTGGTCACAATTTCTGTCTTTTGATCAGATATCAATTAGCACTTTTCAAAAAGAAAACAACACAGGATTGTGATTAGCTGCAGCTCTGCCTTGCTTTTAGAAATGTGTGGGCACTCAGATATTTGTGTCTTTATCACTGGTCTGAATAAATGGCTGAAGTTGGAAGACAGTTTTACCTATTATAATGCTACAGTTCTTCTACTTGTTGATGTAATGAGGTGCCATTTCTCTGTACATAACAGTGGAAAATAGTGACAATACGAATTTTACAATTAGAAATTGTATTGCCCCAAAACATGAAAAAAAAAAAAAAGTGCAATGTGTTCTCATATAACTGTTCATATAATACATGAAAATCCACACATAATGGTATGGGCTGGAGTGGGGGGAAAATTAATACATCATAGTATCTTGATATGTGGTGTGGCAATATGTTATCAATATATGGACATCAAGTATCAATCTTTTATTATATACGTTATTGATTTTCACAAATACACATTTTAATACAACTTTTGGTACTAGAATAATAAAATTAATACCTTTTTTAGTCCACTACATTGTGCTGATGGTTTTTTCCTAGTGAGGTCAGCAGAGGTTTCAGTCAGTAGCATTTGGCAGGAAGTTAATCAATTAATCAAATGCCTGGGCTTATTTTCTGATTTTTTAACACGGAAAGAAAGAGGGGCTTGGATATGACACATGCAACATGCAAGCAGTGTCATAAGAGAATGAAGTACTCAGGGAATACTATGAACATGAGGGCTCACCTCACACACCACAATCCAGAGATAGTATTAGCAGCTAAACCCACTCTGCTGAAAAATCGACCAACACTGGACACACTTAGCTGGTCAAAACTACAGTCCAACTCTGAGAGAGCTAAGAAAATAACAGTCTATCATGACTTCATGTGCAAAGATGATTAAAATCAGATGAACACATTGAAATCTTATAAGGTAAAACTGATGAATTAGTGCCCGACAAATGACAATATGTACTTAACTTAAAGCTATGTAATTAACACGAAGTTACAGAAGTTAGGTTTAGGCAAGTAAAAGTTGGGTTTCGGAAAAAAAAAAGATGGTGAGGACATTCCGTAAAATGACAAAGTTCACTTAAAGACCACACAATTCCGAACATCGGTCTCCTGGGAGAAAGTTCCAGGGGAAAGTCCTATGTTTTGTGACCCATCCACTACTCCAACCTGCCTGCTTACGAGGACACCATCAGGAGTACTTCCTTCTTTACTACCATCAGTGCATTGGTCATGTGATCGCAGCCTTCCAAAATATGTGGGTTATGCATGAATTACTGGCTCATCATCACATACATTATGCACCGATTACTTTTCATAGGAAAACGTACTAACAGTGCATGAGAACAGCCTGAACTGTATTGTAATGGCTGTGTAGTGGGCACTGTATAAGCAAATTAGTTCACTCTTACCTGTGTTGTAATATCAAATAACACCTTTAAAAGGAGCCCTCACAATTTAATGCCATTTCTTTGCAAAGAATGAGCAATTTTATGTGTCTCTCTTCACACCCTTACAGGACATGTGCAATGTCCAAAAAACATACGTGCATAGATGCTAACTTATCACGTCAAATTATTTTAATGTGATACCATCTCATGCAACCATGTGATACCATCTCATGTGACCACTTATGTCTCTTTATAAAGTGTGCATCAGCACAGGCCCGGCAGCGCAGACTTAACTGTGGCTGCTCTGTCATCTTTTATCTTTGTTGCTATTGAGGACAGCCATCCTCCATCAGTCACAGCCAAAAAGGTCTGATGCTGCTGGCTGTGTGGAAGACTATCTATAAACAAATGGACCATATGTGTGTTATGTGTTTTCTAAGCCAAACCCAAGGTGCTGAGCTACTAACAACCAAAATGTGTATGTGCCAGTCAGTGGTGAGGTCATTTTGGCAAACCTAAATATAGCCCTTGTGTCGGCAGCAAGCACACTGGATGAATAATTGTGGGAGCCTGCAGGGGATAATGATTCTGCAGCATGCCAGTGTGAGAGAAATCTTCCCAGCTCCTTCACAAACTGTGAAAAGCTGAACCCTGAGTGGTGGAGGAAAGAGACATGTCCTCCCAGTATCTGAAAATATGATTTCAGGACAGAGGAGATAGAGAGGAAGAGAAAGCAGTGGTGCTGATTACACGTCATAATATATGTAGGATATAGTGATAGGTATTACTGCATATTATTACATTACCTGTCAGACTGTAGAGAGCAGATCACTTGTCTTTAATAATCTAATCAGACTGACAGAGTCCATAACTTGTACGTCACAGGGACATTGTCTGTTTTACAAATTGAAATGTGCAACTTCAGCAGTTCGTGTACCTTCTATTTATTGGATTTCTACCTTAAAGCTAGAGGGCTGGACTTTTACATATAAACGAACATCCATTACATTCAAGCTCTTGCCAAATGAGTTCACACAATCTGATTACTGCCAGGGAAAGCTCTCTGTATTTCTCAGTATACCAGAGTTTGGCGTCTGGTGTCTGTGACCACTTTCCAGCACAGGTGCACAAGAAGTTATGTGTTTAACATCAACCAGCCAGAGCTAAAGAGGGAGAGATTAATTCATTTATTTTATGTTCTCGTTCTCTTTTTCAGTTTGGTGCTGCTTTTCATTGTTTTCTCTTCTTCATTTGTATTTGTGATAATGATGTTTTTTTTCCTGAGACTATGTACACTGACAGTTTGAAATAAAAATAAAATCCAAAAAAATGAATAAATAAAAAATAAATGAATAAAAAAAGACAGGACCATCTTGCGATGGGATCACACCAGCTGTGATACAGTGATCTGTGACTTAAAAGGAATGAGAGCCAGGGGCGTAAAGTGTGTTTTTGGGGGCAATGGCCCCTACTTCTGGGCCCCCTCCATCTTATTCAGGCCAACATTGAGACACTGAGACAAGAGACAAGAGAATGAGAGAATGAGCAACAGTAACGAGGGAGCTTAAAGAGAGCATTCCTAGGGACGGAGGAGATGCGGCGAGCTCAGCTGCAGGTGTACATTAGTACATTATAAGCACACATTAACAGTGTTTATGTAATATCTGTCACTGCCAGAAGGGGAGACAAAAGTTCCACACCTGCTTTAAACAAAAATTAACAAGTTAAAAACAAGGCCATTTTGTCAAATATGTCTTGTTTTTTCTTCTTATAGAGCACAGGCAACCACATTATGGCACATTGCATTTTGGGTAGTAGCATCCATACTTTTGGATACGCTTCTTCAACAGAGACAAAAAACGAGAATGGACCGTGTGCAACATTTCCTACAAGAGAAGCTAATAGTTTCCTTGAGCTGAACAAGGAAGCAAAGGATTGCTACTTTGCAAAAAAAAATTAAATTAATTAATTAATTAATTAATTAAATTAATCCCGCGAGGGGAAATTCCAAGTTCCAAGAAATTAAAGACATTAAATGGCTCTGATCTGTGCAAACCGGTGATACAGTTAGGCAGTCTAAGTACACTTGTTAGAAAATATTGCAAGTTTGATCATACTTAAGACATAACCACTTTAAAGATGGGTGATTACTTGCTATTTTACTACATTTGTGCTTTTTAAATAGAAAACACCTGTTTTATATTGTGATATTCTCTAGAAATAACATATAGCTAACAGAAAGTAAGTTGTTATTAGCAAAGGTCATTACCAGAAACTTTCAGCTTCAGTTAGCGGGTTTACAGCTCATCAGTTAATGCAAAGTACTAGCATTCTTTTCACATTATTTATAACAACGTCATCTAATAGTACTTGGTCTCTATGCTTTGTGGTGCCCTCTACTGCCCACATAACGATCTTATTCTCTGTTGTTTTTATCTAGCTGGTCAAAACTATCCGATGTCTGTCACAGCAAAATGCAGATTTGAGGCTATGGGGAGAAGAAGAAAGAAAAACAATAGCATTGGTTGTTTCTTCAAACATTAAAAACTAGTCATATTTATGTTTTCCTGTCAAGTGACCTCTTGTGGTTGTGTCTGTCCTCGCTCAAAGCAAAGGCTTGAAGTAGAATGATGCATGTTATAGTGCCGCAAACCCTCCTGGAGAGGACAGCTGGGTGGAAAGACTTTGTATCCTGTGTCCTACCAACAGTCAACAAACGGTTTTGTTCCACAATCTCCCCGTAACCACAGAAGCTGCTCATATGGACATTTTTTTGTAACAACCATTTCATTTTGGGAACTGACAAATAACTTGTTTTATCATTTAGTAGGATTTGCTGAGAAAAACAAACTGACACGACAGTAGCATAATTAAACTGTCCTTTACTGATGGATATATTGGATGATAGCATATGGGTGTGTGCCACGTCATGAGATTTCAGGCACAGATGCAGATGGATGCTATTCCATCAAGCTGACAATATCACCATAAAAAAGGATTGACATTTTCATCACTATAATGTTTTTTCTCAATCTGGAAACAGCCTCCTCGGTGGAATGAAAATTCAAGGGCAGTATTAAAAAGAGGAGAAAGAAGAGGGGGGGTGGGGGTAAATAAGCGAGATGGAAAGATCAAAAATTGAAGGAGATTTGGGCGAGGCAGAAGGGATATGTTGTGTGTGAACGGACTTAGGGGGGAATCAAGCACTGCTTATCGTGTTTACCTTGGAGGAGACAGGGAATGATGAGGACAGCCCACAAGGCCTGTGTTCACTCAGCCATGAAGGCAGGGCCAGCCACTGTTGTTTTTGGACAAATCTAGCCACTGCTCTCTGTCCTTTTCAACATGCTCTTTCCTGTTTGGGCCTAAATGGAAAGCACTCCGGGTCTGTCCTAATATACTGCTCTCTCTCCCTCTCTCCGTCATTATGTGTCTCTCTTTTTGCATGTGTGTGTGTGTGTGCGTGTGTGTGTGTGTGTGTGTGTGTGCCACCTGGGCTCATTTCATCTGGTGAAAACCAACTCTCAACTGGAACATCCTGCAGGGTGATGCACCTGATCTGTACAGACATGCAGCTCTTTCCATGGTAAACCTAATACTGCTATAAACAGGGTCAGGTCAACCAGGCCCAGATCTAGAGTCAATCAACCAGGAGGCTTCTGAAATTATTTGGGGGGCCCTAGCAGTTTGCCTCTAATGAGCCTGAGGCTTGCCACTATACTGGTGCTCAACAAAGTAGTTCATTTTATTAGTCTGAAGTGCTTTTACCGAGTTGAGTTGGTGCTAACAGCTCAGATACCAACAGCTGTTTCCAGATGGAATCGAAACAAGCAGGAATGGTTGTCACCAGTTTGTTTTATCTTTGCACAAAGTCAAACCTCTCTCAATTTCCCCAGGCCTCACTGCTGGGAGACTTGAGAGTCTTCAGTCGTGGGGGTGGAGGGGACCCCAGGCTGCTATTTGGAGGTTCACTCCTCTATAAATGGCAGCTTGTCACGCCTCTAGTGTTTGAGTCCCTGTATGTGAATGGGGAGCTTCAGTGCAGACTACACTGACAGGCAGTGGCACTCAGAAATAAAACAGGTTTCCTCTGTGCACTGCAAAAAATGTAGACGTTGTTCAAACTCAAAGAAATAGAGCAACCAGCTGCTGAAGGACAGTTGCACAACTTTCCCAAGTACACATTGTTTTGCATGTTGTTTTGTTTCTCTACAATGAACGTGAAGTGCAAAGTTAACATGATCCATACAGCCACAATAGCCATATTCATGGGAAATTGTTATATATTGGATTTTTCAGTTAAAGAAGGCTGTGCCACGAGACTAGAGAAAACAGAGGAAAAGAGCTGTGGCATGTGTTTTTTGCTCGAGAGGTAGAAAACCTACGACTACGACAATGCATAGCGCTGCACTGGACCAATAAACACTTCCACTGGTGGCTGTCAAAATGGAAAGGAATCTAGTTGTAGTCTTGCAAATAGTAACCTTTCAAAATCCCCAGTCTTTGTAAAATCTTACAGTGTGTGCCTAAAAACTCACATTGTATTAAGATATGAGAGGGTGTCAGACTTCAGTCTTTTAAAAAGCCTTTTCAAAGTCTTCTAGTATACAGTAGGCTTTAGTTCTATTAAAAGAGACCTGATACTTTATGAGGTTTAATGTTGTTGCATCTTTACTGCCCTATGTTTTGACTTCAGTTTTAGTGTTGTTTTTTTTAGAAATATAATTACACATGTTCACCAGGTTGAAATATAGATTAAATTAAACATTTCCTGAAAACATAGAAAAGTACAGTAGTGTACTGTCTCAAGATCTTCCTCTTAGACTTGTTACGGCTACAACAAGCTCCGCCAAATCAGAGAGGAGGGCAGCCTGTATGTACAGTAGCCTGAGATGCGCTACCAGATATTGCTATGAGTGTGTGATAATAACTGAAAGCAACCTTGATGACTAAATCTATATTTTTTTCCCTTATGGCTGGAAAGTGAAGAGGAAATTGTACACTGAATCATACAGTATGGCACACTCAGGGCCATGTCTAACAGTAAATCATTACACCGTGTCTCATTTTGTTGTCTCAGGGTGCTGTGGCAGGTGCTGTGTACTATGGGATTTACAGTCATCGCAGTTCCTTCCTCTAAATGAAATGTTGCCATGATAACCATGTTGGTTTTGTCCCTGTGCTGGTCAACTGTAAAAGAGGCCTGCTGCTCCGCCACCTGCCACACCATCACCAAATCCTGTGCACCATGATGGTGCTGACCAATGCGAGCCAAAACTGTCAACACACACTGTTCATGTCAACCAAACACGGATACACACAAATGTAAAGGATGATCAGATGAGATAACACACCCGTGCCAAACATAATGGACAACATGAGACAACTGAATCACCTTTCTAAACAATATGGGTTGTAATGCATGTCAACAATACTGTAATTAGATTCTTTTGGGGCGTTCAGAAATCTGGATTTATTTTGGTAGTTAAAGGAAATCTGAAATGAACGCCTGTGAGGGACAGCACAGGGGAGGAGCCGGACATTCAGGGCTCAGCCTAAACCTTGGGGGGGTAGCAGGGACATGCTCCTCTGGGAAGATTTTATGGCAGCCATATGCACGATTTTTCAAGCAATTTCAGAAAATAGAATGCCTAAAAATCTCAGTCATTTGGGACATGATCGTTGCCAAGGAAAACAAATCATCCTGTAGAGCCTACATCTTATTTTGTATCCAGTTGTTCTCCAACTGTCTTCTTCAGTCTGAAACTAGAACACAAATGTTGAGGATGACTTATTTTCAATCCTGCCCCCTAAAAAGAGGCAGAAATTGTCTGATGTTACTATTTTTTGAGTTACATAGCATAGGTAAGGGAGCAATTTGGTGTAAACAGCATTACTAATTTTGAAGCTTTTTTTATTATGTTATGCTGGAGTTCACAGAATGAATGTGCAACTGACAAATCTGCTACATTTGAATCATAGACTGTATAAAATAATAGAGTAGATACCGTGACATCTCCCATTGGTTTGTGAACTCCAGCTTCCATAATATGCAGCTCATACAGGAGGCGCACTTGAGACTTGCGAGGGCCGTGCCGACTAATTCAGGTTTAGCGCTGTGTTTACTTAAATGGGGATAAGATGATTTAATTATGCAGCGTGGACCGAACAGATTAAATCCTGATAGTAAAATGTGCCATTTCAGGAGGTGGTGATGTTCAAAAAATTCATCCAGTGATTTAAGATGTCTCTTAAGGGGTAACTATGAAATATTTTGTTACAGTTCTTTTACTGGAGGTGAATGAGCATTCAATATATTATTGTATGTATCCTAGGAAAAAAATGGGGCAGTACTATGTCAGGGATAAAGCACAAAAAATGGTCAGAGATCTGGGCCAAAAACCAACACTGAGAACCTTTTGCTTTTTTAAGATGGATTATAAATGTGAAAAATATGTTAAGTATTCTCTGGGAAAAGGAAACATGAAGGGAGCATAAAATAACATCCAACAATTTAAATGGTCAGTGACACTATAAACACTGCAACTCTTATTATATTCTTTGGTGATCTGAAATGTCAGAATTAGATGCTGATGCAGGACAGGCCTTGATGTATGCCACAGCACCTTATTAAAATGTGCAGCTTTGCCTCAAAGCTAAAAAAAAAAATCTCTCAGCTGAAAAACTGTCAAGTCATCATTCCTCTCCCTCGAAAACACAGGATGCCTTTGAACTCAGAGGACTGAATTATTGACAGTGACCGGCCCACTGTTTCCTCAGTTAACTCCACGCAGCTCACTTCATCGTAGCTTTGCTCTGCTGCAGAGGGCACGGCCGTGTGTACACTGCACCAGGAGAGGCTTCATAAATGATTTACCAGCTGGTTCTCCCTCAAAGCTCCAGAGGAGACACAGACAGAGCAACACTTACCCCTCTGATGGAAGCCTTTGAGGAATGTTCTTCATGCTAATCAGCTGCTGCTAACTGAATTCTGCAGTGTTTTTGCATGCAAACATGGCCAAAAGTCACATTCTAATTAGGAGTTTTCAGTGTTGAGAAAATAGGACCAGAAAAAACACATACCCACACACACACACTTACACATGCATGTGGAGAATAAAGCTCTATTATTGCCACTCTTTGGAAAAGCCAATCAGCTTTAAAATGTGAAGTAACCATTTTTGCACTCATTAATCCAGAGTTGTTAGAAAGTCTTATTGCTTGAAAGCGAGACATTTTTTTACTGTTCATTACACAACACTTAGCTCCAAGTTTACAGTGTGACTAGCTGACAGGTACTATAATGAGTGCCAATTTATCATGATATATTGTAGCACTCCCTACTGCAGTGGTTCCCAAAGTGGGTGCTGCATCACCCCGGGGTGCCCTGAGGATGGACCAAGGTTGCCGCAAGATGTGCTCATTTACATTTTGTACATTCCACCAATAAATAAGGCAACCATTACATTCACTACATTAACTGCAGCACTACTAAAATCCCCGAATATGCAGTAATGTCACAGGAAAGTCTGTTGACATGACAGATGATATTTTCCTGTTGCTGTAGTGAAGTAAGGCACTTTATGACACATTTCCAAGGTGCACAGCAGTCAGTATTAGTAAAATGTCACCATGAATAGATCTAAATAAAATGCTGATACTCCTCAGCTCCCAATAGTCCGATAACCAAACCTGAGACAACCAAAAGAATTAACAAGTGGTAAGTGGTTTAATGCACACTAAACACTTACTGCTGCCTTTTAGTAAAAGCTTTTTATTGGAAAACCAGTGGGAGGCTTCTTTTGTGAAGCAGATATAGGAAAAGCAATGTTCGTGTCACAGAGTTAGTAGAACTTTGTTTGTGGTACATTAATAAAAACTGGTGTACTCAACAAGAGATGGATATATTCCAACACATTCTCACTCCCAACTTGGCATATACTAACACTTGGTCAGTGGCCCCGCAAGACAAACTATTAAGGTCTAGTTATCCTCCATTCCACTTTTGCAATCTCAAGGACACTTTGTCAATTTATGCTCATTACATGCATTGTGCCTTTTCGAAATTAACTTCTGTTTTCACAGGAACTTCTGTTTGTACACCTCCCACTTGTTAAATGCATACAGTCTCTTCAAAATATACTTAGAATGTATGTAAATAATATTTTTTAGGTTTACTTCCTAAGGTTTAGGCAACAAAAGTATGTGGTTACTTTAAAAAAAAAAAAAAAAAAAAACATCATGGTTGGGCTTATGTGGGATTAATTCCTCTGTGTGGAATCAACGCCATACCATACAGCATAGCCTGACGCGCACCTCCCCAGAAGTGTAACTACGTGTTGCGGTGACACAGACCCCCTGTCTATTTTTGTAAGCTGAAAACCATTTCCCTCAGTGGAAACAAAGCTTTTATTTACTTTTATTTCGCAGATATGAAACAATATACTGTGAAGACAATAAAGCCACCACAAAATAACATTTTAAGTCCTGTGTGTGATTTATCTTGGCTTCATATGGATAGAGGAAATCTCTGCTAGTAGCTAGGCTAATTGATACAATGTAAAATGCTATAGGCTTATGCTAATAACATTAGCATGTTGAATTTGTTTGGCAAAGGTGTTTTGTCGGTGAACCTTGTGAGTTGTAATGGAGCCAAATTTGTGATGTTACCTTTCTTAAATGTTGCTGTTGTCCCTGGCTTCATATGAGTAGAACTAGCCTATAAATTAGTCTAGCTTGCCGCTAGGCTAATTTATACAATGTAAAATTCCATAGGCTTGTGCTAGTAACATTAACATGTTTTATTTGTGGGGAAAATGTGCCCTGCAAAGGACAAGTGTTTTATCTATGAATGAATTAATGAATGAATGAATATTTTTTATTTCAGTTACATACATCTAGAAAAACAAAGATTATTTCACACAAATTTTCTCAGTCTGTAACCAAAAAAGGAATAGGCTGAAGCCACAGGCTTATTGTTGCCTATCCTATTTTATCCAAAGGAAAACCCAGAATATCAACCTATACCAAAGAAAGGAAATGATAATAATAATAAATCATAATCATAATAATAATGATGATTCAATACATTATACTCTAAATCATAATCCTCAATTTGATCATTATTCGTTATCATCCATAATAATTTTACATTTTAAGGCTTTTTAAAACTCAACAGAGGGCTACACAGTTTCAAATCAGATCTGTGTTCATTCCATAACTTTACTCCCAAAACTGAAACACATCTGTATTTACACTGGTTCTCACTTTACATGTTTCATAAATAAACAACCCTCTTAAATTATAATTACCTTATCTCAATCCGATTTGTGTACTTGTAATTGAAAATGTTGCTATTAAGCTATGTTTATTGTGTGTTTACTGTGTGTTTTGGGTGTGTTCAACTACACTTTACAGCACTTCACAGAAACCCCATCGCTGACTAGTGCTTTGACAGTGTAACTGCAGAGTGACAAAGACACACCACCACACAAGTATATGCTCGCAACGGCATAGGCCACGTACATAGGCTATGGAGTAGGCTCTGCATGGAGCTGAAGCACAAGTATAAATCCACAAAATGTCACGTCACTAGCATAATATGCTACACATACTAGCACACTACATTGTCATTAAAATAAATCAATTGACTTGTGATTTTACATGTAAAATTAATTAACAGTGGTCTCCTGGTTGAAAGTCTGGACTTTGTTTGAGACCCATCCACATTCCCTCCTGCCCACCCTATGTAGACTTTCTGACACTTTATACTGGAGCAGTTGCTCGTAGCATCAAAAAATCTGCCGCCCGTTGCATCTCTTATCAATGCTAAAGGGTGTGTCTGATGCCAAGGGTCACTGACAAAGCACTTGTATTTGACAAGTTGGGAGTGAGACTGGATCGTATATTTAATAGTCCCTTTGGAAAACTGCAAGGAGGAATGTATATGTTGGGAAAGGATGTACAATGCAAAGTTAATCAGTGGAGGGGAAAAAAAAATAAAAGCTGAAACAAGACTATGGAAAAATAATCAAGAAGTGGAGCAAAGCAAAAAGTAGTATGATGTGCTGGACACCATACTGGCCCACAAACCTGCTTGTGCAGGCCCCAACAGGGAGCTTTATTTTTGCCTGTATACAGTTCACATTGGTGTGAAATAACAGCAATAACATCGGAGCCACTTCTTCCATTGTTGTCCCTTAACAACTGCTTACTTGACTTACCTACCAAATAACATTACAAAAGTCTTGCTTTTGCCCTTTTAATAGTCACAGGTTCCAGTTTAGAAATACAGTGGACATACAAGAAAGAACTTCAAACCAAAACTGAAGAGTGGAAACAGCTCTTACCTGAGACCATATAGCACTGTTCCATCAGGGTGCAGTCTGATCATACGGTTCTTTACTGTCACCCCATGGACGAAGGACTTTTTGTCATTAATGAAGTAGGTGTCAGGGACCCACAGCTGGTCTGCCACCCGGTTGTCCAGGGTGAGATTGAGAGGAATGCCTGTGTAGGAGAGGCGCTTGTCTCTCCAGGACTGCTGGAAGTACATGGTGATGGTGTAGTCCTGCAAGAATGACACAGAATGAGAGGAGGGTTAGCACATCAACACGGACGCGCTGATTTCCTGTGTGCTGTTTGGTTTCTCCTATCCCTGTGAAAACTGACTTGAGTTTCAGTTTTGTTTCCAGCAGTTGAGTAACTGTATTTACTTCAGATGGTTACTTTAACAACTTTCAACCTTGATTTTAGCCCTACCACTGTACTGAGACTGGTCTCATCAAGGTTTAGAATGGTATTCATGTAGAAACTGATTTAGCAAAGATTTCAATCCCAGTCATAGTTACTGTTGGCTTTGACACCCCTGACCAAAACAGTAATGCTGGGCAAACTGGAAGACTGGGTTGGCCTTTCTGACACAGTCTGAAAGTACTTCACATCCTATCTCCAGGACAGGAATTGTTTGGTCTCAGTAACCAAGTATGCATCTGCATGGAAAAACAGGAATTGTGGCGTTCCCCAAGGCTCAGTCCTTGGATCCTTTTCAGTCATCATTTACATGCTTCTATCAGGCCACATGACATAAAACAATGAAATCGAGTATCATAATTTTGCAGACGATACCTTAATGTGCCTCATTCTTCCAAATAGCAAATATCACCCCATAGATTCTCTCTGTAACTGTATTCAACATATCAATGACTGGAAATCCCTGAATATTCCTCAACCAACAGAAACAAAACTAAAATAACTGTCTCCCTCTCAATCACAACTCTTTATCTTTGAAAAACAAAATCTATGTCAGAAATCTCACAGTTAAACTCTGACTCTAGACCTTAGCAGTCACATCAAATCAACGACAAATTCTGCATTCTGTCATTTTAAAACCATACAGTAGCAAGAATTCGAGGGTCCAATTCCAGGTATGACTTAGAAAAACTTGTTTTAGATAACTGTAACCATCTCTTCTAAGGTCTGATAATATTTGTCATCATCAAAGTTTTGAATGTCAGCTTGATTTTTGTCAAAGTTTTGTTTTTGTCACATGTAGCTCAACACATGGTTTTCAAAGCCCCACCACAGAACTGAGACTGCTCGTATTAAGTATCACATGAACTGGTGATGGAAGGAGTTCACTGTGTCACATTAATAAAAAGCACAATACTTGAAAAGACACCTACAGTGTCGTCAGATATGATAGAACTACTCTTCATCCCTATATGCTTTCTTCACATGAAATTAAATGACTGCATAAAGTGGCTTTGGACTTCAGGTCCAGCCAGGTCCTTTGTAAATCCCATGTGAGAAAGGTTGGACTCCCTACAAACAGAGAGTTCATTACAGAATGTCATAATGTTGTTGCTGGAAAAATGCATGCCATAAATAGTATGAAAAATATGGTTTGATGGAATGCAGATCTAACGGATTATAAATTTAAAGTGGTCACTCAAGCTGACAGTAACAGCCTATAATGCCATGACTGCAACAAAATCTGCTGTTCACCCAGCTGAGTGTGTTGACTTGACGTAGGTGTGTTATTATGTCTACAGTGTATGATTTTGACTGCTGCAGTAGCACCTGAGCGTTTTGGACTCAGACTGACAGTTCTATAATATTATACTGAGGGAAATATCCTAAACTCTTGTTGAGTAGCTATTGTATTCTACAACAGAATACATGTTACAAAACTGTATGGAATGAGTAATACTTAAAACTAAGGTAATGTTGAATAATGTCACAAATACAATACTCACCAAAGAAAAAACACAGAGCTATTTAACATTAATTCCAAGATTAACTTGATAATTGACCAAAATTGAATTAGTTTGTGGTGAGGTTCAAGCATTCTTTGAAACTGGTATCTGCTAAATGTTATTGTGAGGGAAGATGCTCCACTCTCTAAAACCACTGTATGATCAGGAGTGGACTGTAGTTTCCACAACTCCAACAGAGTGATACATCTTTTCTCTAGCTGATTTTATCACATCAGTTTTAGAAGACACATTCTCCCAGTTATTTTCATTCATATGATATCAATCATTTAAGCTTATAAATCTGATATCCTTCAACAAGGACTTTAAGTTTCAACCACGATCTTCAGAAAAAAAGTTGGAATTGTATGTTTCTGCAAAACACGGATATGTTACATTTGTATGTTATTATGTAGTGAATACGCTAACACTTTACATTTCAACAAAACTATGGTCAATATATGGTTATGTTTAGACACAAAGCCCACTTGGTTACGGTTTTAAAAGATGATGTTTTGGCTTAAAATACACTGTTTTGGGGGTACAGTCCTTGCAGGAAAAGCAGTGATGTGTCGCTAAAAACAAAATACAACTGCTCTTTGTCGCACTATCCCTAGAGGAGAAGCAGTGACGCATTGCTAAAAAATAACTACTTTCCATGCAACTATCCCAGGAGGGCAAGCTGAGATGCCTCAGTAAAAAAACAACTGCTATTGTGCCACTATCCCGGGAAGAGAAGCAGCAATGCATTGGTAAATATCAACCACTTTTTATGCCACTATCCCTAGAGAAAAAGCAGTGATGCCTTGCTAAAAACAACCACTTTTCATGCCACTATCCTAGAAGGAAAACCAGCAATGCCTTGCTAAAAACAACTTTTTTTTTTCGTGCCACTATCCCAGAAGGAAAGGCTGAGACGCCTCGGTAAAAAACAATCGCTTTTTTTTTGCCACTATCCAGGAGGAAAAGAAGCTGCGTCTCAGTAAAAAACAACTACTTTCCATACCTAAAAACCTGCTGGAAATACAGCTACAGGTTGCCACAAAACACCCACATTTGGTGCCTAAAAGCCACAGGAGTCACAGGAATGACTCGCTAAATCACAACTATTTTTTTTTTTTGTTAGTCTCGAACAGTAACGTCTTACCTAGGTGATACTTGTGGGAATTAAGGAATCTTTGTTGAGGGGCAGTTCTCTGTATCTTGAGGTGATGACCATTTGGTAGGGGGAAGGTTTCCTGTTTGTGCTTAACCCTTTATCAGGAGGGGGGCAATTTCCTTTACAAATGTAGCAGGGTGGGTGCGAACTAGGATCAAAGCTGAGATTTAGTATAAAGGTCTGCACATTTTCAAGATTGTCAGAGAACGCTTTGGGTCTTCTCTCCATGCTGCATGTATTAACGAGACTTGATTCCTCACACCGAGTCCATCACTTCTTCAGAGAGGAGAATTTCCCTTACATACTCTATCAGCCATCAGCTGATATGTCAGCTTATATACTACGTCACTTTAGAGACATTGATGATACGCATGAAAATGTAACATATTCATGGTTTGCAGGAACATACAATGCCAACATTTTCTCCTAGTGACTGGGCTGGATGTATTTGGATGAAAAACTTCCCACTCACTTACTGAATTGTTTGCTCTGCAGGTACATCACTGTGCCACCCTACTGTAAAACTAGAGGCCATGGTACAGTATGGTTTGGAAAATTGTAAAGACTAAAATGAATTATATATTACAATGTTTTCTTCTTGTGTCTAAGTGACTAATGGGAGCAACACTTTTTAAAATTGGTCCAGTATTGACTGACACCACTGCTGCCAGCGGCATGGAAACAGGCTGTGAAGTGCTTGTTTATGGCACTGACAAATTTAGATTGTTATAAGTGTGGACAACTTATGGAAAGGATTCCAACAGAGGTCTGCCTTTTTGTGAGGAGAAAGATCCTTTTTGTCGAACCAGAAACAGCCCTGAAATCGCTTTCGCCAAACACACCAGACTCCGTTTAAATAAACAATAATTTTAGCGTGAAGAGGCAGCATATTTCAGCCTGCTCTCATGCCCAATGTGTAAAATACCTACCGCCACTTTGTCAATGATCTCGGCGTCAGATACTTACACAGAGAGGTACCTTTTGTTTCGGTATGATTCACACCAGACGATGGCACTTGGTGACGCAGCCAGCAACAACAGTACTGGTCAAATAATGATGCTTTGTCAGCGAACATCTGTATCAGGTACCAACGCACAAAGGCACCTTTTACGATGTTATAAAATGCACCAGTCGGCGGCAGTTTCTAATGCCACTGGCAGCTACTGTAGTATAAAGACTGAGAAAGTCCATTTAGGGCTGGGTCAGAAGGGTGGTAGATGGGTCAAACAAACTCTGGACTTTCACACGTAGGCCCTCTGTTTGTTGCCCGTATGAAACCAAAAGTCAGTAGAGTCATTTGATAACAAAGTTATGTGCTACTATGTGTAGCATGCTATGGTAGAGACGTATGTTGCATAACATATGTCACGTGATGCTACATGACGTTAGTAACAATCGTACTTAGTTTAAGACAAGCCATGATGTTTTTTTCTAAACCTGATGACGAGTTGTTGTTGCCTAAACCAATAATGGCTTTAAAATTAACTTTTAGAATTGGCCGACATGCTTTTTTCTTATTTTGCACAATGAATTAGTATTATATACAGTGAGAAGCACTCTGTTTCATGTCTCCATCTGCTGGTGGGCCATCATGATAAGGGTATGCATGCAAAATATGATGTTAATTCTACTACAGAAGAGTCTTGATGATCATTAAAATTAGGTGGAGGAAAAAGTGGATATAATGATATTGGTATCAGCATATCAGATAATGGCAAAATATCCAATATCATGCATCCCTAGTTATAATAAATAAGGTATTTTCCTACACATTTAAGTTTATTATAAAAAAAAAAAAGACCGTTTGCATATAACGAGCAGAAACTATACATTTCCTGTAAAACCAGAAGTGAATTTTGAAAAGACACAATGCATGTATCAAACATATATTGACATGCGGTCCCAGAATGTCCAAAACTGATGCAGGAGGATATCTAGCGCATTATATTTTGAGGTTTAGGTCCACTGACAAAGCGGTGGGATGAGAACACGTTGCATATTTTCACATGTAACTGGGTTAATTAAGGGTTTGTTTAAGCAAACCAGAGTTAGTGACTGTTGTAACAGTGGAAAGACAAACCAAGGCGTTTCTGTGAGTTTTATTTTGCATCTGTCAAATTATAATGAAGTGTGTTAAGCAATTATAAAATCAGTGTTTATTTAAATGGAGTTGCCCTTGGTTTGATGACTGGTGGATTTTGGTCAGTTTCTCGTAAAACAAAAAGGATCTTTCTCTTTGACAAAAAGGGAGACCTCTGCAGGGATCTTTTTTAAAATGCACTTTTAGTGGATGTAAATTGATGGTGCTCTATTGTCCGCAGGGATCCCATTGCAGCCTGTTTCACTGCTGCTGGCTGCACGATCTCGTTCAGTACTTGACCAGTTTTAAACATTTTTGTTCTGTCTAGTCACTTGGACACAAAAATAGGGAAAATAGGTTCAGGTTGACAAATACCTAAGTTACCCTTTAACAAAATGTCTCCCCAGAATGGATAAATTCTATTGTAAGGACCAGACAGGCTCTTTAGATTATAATCAGGCTCAGGTCATGTGGGTCAGTAGAGTTAGTGCAGTGAGAGGGTCTGCAACATAAGTATTAAGCAATAAGACAACTATGTGTGTATACGTTTCATATGGTGATCCTGTGAGAAGGACAAAGAATCTCTGTGCACCATGATTCACAGTCTGGACTGTCACAGGGCAGAGTGCCGCATCTTTCCATGCAGTCTGTACCTTCTTTTCAAAAATAACTTGTTCCAGCCGCAGCACAGACTGCTGAGGTGGATAATGTTGTGTAACGTCAGTTCTTATTAAGCAGCGGGAACAGTCACTGGCCTGCTCGCTCCAATTCTTTCCACAACTCCTGAGAGAGAGCCGGAGCTCCCTCCTTCACCTGCCCTTCAGTGGCTCCTGTCAACTCATCAGCCTGAACCCTTCAACTGTTCTTGCTGCAGCCCTGTGGTCAGCACATCCATCCACTCCCAAAGTCCTCCACATCTTCACCGCATCATGAAGTCATGAAAGTCCTGACAGGAATATCTGTTTTCCAGTCAGTGTTACCACAACAATTAAGCCTCACATCTTCCACTTTTTTGGGTTGAATAATCTGACAGCTGTCTCCTGCACCACATGCTCCATCACAGCACGCCCAATAATTTTTTACAATGAATTGTAAAATGTCAATACTGCACTGTCAAACAAGTTTTACACTTGATAAACTCAACAAACATGACATTTAAAAATAGAAGTATTGATTTGCATCACCTGCAGCTGTATTGGATAGGGAGCTCTGTTTTCCCTGTTGGAAACACTCACAGTTGAGTTTCTGCAGTGTTACACGATGATGTAGAAATTCTAGTACAAAACACAATACATCTATTTTTTGATGTGCTTTATGTATCAGGGGCTGCATAACATAGAGCTACTGTATTCTTTACTTCACAAAAGCATCAGTATTTCTATAATGTCCTATTGTCTCTTTAGGCATGAAAAAAACTCATTAGAATAATTTACAGAAGAAAATCACAGTTGCATTGTAGTTACATAGCCAGCAATGCATGATGTCCTGTTTAGTGACAGATACACAGATTAGACAGATGATTAATTGTAATGCCCTCCCAAAATAAAAATCAATACTTGGAAATTTTAACGAATGTTAAATGTTAAATGTTAGCATATTTTATTTACCTGCCAGGATAAAAAAAAAAAAAAAAAAAAAAAATACAAATTAACTTATTCAGAATAATAAACAATAAAATAATAAATAACATTGTAAAATAATAATAAAAATGTACATATTAACTATCTTTGAACTAGGGGTGCAGCATGTTGAAATTCTGGGCTGATACTGATACTAATGTTTTAAAATAATAATTTCGCCAATAGCCATTACCAATGTTTTTATATCAGTGTTTCTTTTGTTTTTTTGTTGTTGTTATTTATTCTTCTTTTGTGCCAGGGAAACAGTGTAATTCTATCTGTTTGGATAGAATTAAGCAGTCAGAATAAATTGTGTAGGCTACCATAGCCACTTTACTTGGGTTGGGGAACTTTTGCTCTGATGGTTAAAAGAAAAATCACTTAGTTGAGGCTAAGAAAAGATGGTGATTATGGATAAAACAAACCATTGTTAATGGTTGGTAAGAGGTGGGAAGAAAACAGTGCAGATGCTTTGTTCACCCATACATCCACCCCAACCTCCTTGGTTGGTTGGTTTTGTGGTTTTGTAAGAACGTTGCTCCCCCTCTGTCTTTGCTGCTGTCAGACAATTCACATGATCAAACTCATTTCAGACATTTAAACAAGTAACCAGTGGTACTGTTTTTTCTTAAGAGGACCAGTATCCGGTGTATGGTACAAACCATGACTGACAGTTGATGTCAGGTAATGCAGCACAAAAACCCCTGAAATAAGGGTAACAACAGGATTTTCAGGAGCTTTAACATGGCGAATTGTCTCTTTGTAGTGTTTTTGTTTTGCTGCTCTGTAAGCTGATGTGTGATGTGTGAGCCTCGGGGAACATGTGTTTCTGCTGCTGTCCCTCGCTCTCACACTACATTTCAACTATCACACTGTACAGTGTGTGAAATGCATTGTGTCACAGAACATTAGGGTGGCCTGCATACATTCAACATGATGGTGGAACAAAACTCATGCTCTCTCTTTCCAGGCATTCTCAACTATGTTTTGTTCTTTAAAGTAGAAATCATTGGGAACGTTTTCTGTAGAATGCTATTGTCTTGTGTAGCACTTTGCATTATTCAATGGGTGGCATGGTGGGGCAGTGGTTAGCATTGTTGCCTCACAGCAAGATGGTTCCTGGTTTGAACCTGGGGTTGGGGGTTTGAGCCCTGGGGTGGGGGAAGTCCTCCATGTGGAGGTGTATGTCAGCGTGGGTTTTCTCTAGGTACTCCGGCTTCCTCCCACAATCCAAAGAGGATAGGTTAACTGGTGACTCTAAATTGCCCGTAGGTGTGAATGTGAGTGTGAATGGTTATCTGTCACTATGTGTCAGCCCTTCGATAGTCTGGCAGCCTGTCTAAGGTGTGCCCTGCCTGTAAGCTGGGATAGGCCCCAGCCCCCCAGTGACCCCCAGTAGGATAGGCAGTTATGGAAAATGAATGAATAAATATATATACATATATATGTACACACACACACACACACACACACACACACACACACACACACACACACACACAGAGACACACACTGCCTTGCAAAAGTATTTACCCCTTGGTGATTTTATTATTATGTTGCATTGTAACCTGTAATTCAAATGGACTTTTATTTGGATTTTTTTTTTTTTGTAATGGACCTACATAACATAGTCAAAATTAAAAAAAAAAAAAAAACAACAAAAAAGTGGTGCCTGCATATGAATGTTTCTATAACGTCCCTAAATATGACCTGGTGCTACCAATAACCGTAAAGAAGCCTAATCCCAATTAAACGCCCAGTCCCTTTTATTAGCCGTGGTGCAGCTACACATTGTGATAAGTAAAGGCCTGTCTCAATTAGACGCCTGGTCTGGTTATTGACCACCCACTTGACCTAATGTTAGTTAGCTGTTAAGATCAGTGAATACAAATAAAAATGTTTGAACTTCTGTCAGTATGGAGATGCTACACATTGTTAGCTGGGTTAGATTCTCCACAATTCAGTCATTCAGTTCATTTTACTGAAACCATGAGCAGCAAGGAATAAGTCATTAAGATTTACCAGCATAGAAACAAGAGAGGAAAAAAAATTGGTGGCTCCCTTCCTCTGAAGCTGTCATAAAGTCAGAATATGTGTCCATTCCTCGATTACCCACTAAGTTATTCATGCTCCTCAAGTCTGTAAGGGTCCACCAATTGAATGACTCAAAAGGGTTTTTCATAAAAATGAATCCAAGTTGTGAGTGTTATTTTAACAAGATAATGTGGTGTTGTGTTGGTGTCATAACTCTCTCTCTCTCTGATGACTGTCTGTTGGAGCTAGATCAAATGAATGATTCATAATTAATATGTTATCTGAAGCCTAATTTTTATACTCATAATATATTTACTCATAATAAGTAATATTCATACTGGTTTAAATAAACAGTTTGTATATCCCCATCTTTGCTGAAGGCCTGTCCCACATCACCGGGCCCAAATACAGGCCAATGAGTTCAGTGATTTAAGCAATTAATAGCCTGGGCTATTAATTGCAGGGTACCGCCAAGCAAGTGGCACCATTGGACCAAGGAGCTCTCCAAACAGTGGGGCTGCCCCTAACCAAAAATTTTCCTGGTCAACCAATGGTTGTCATTTAGGGTCATTAGTTGACTTGTCGCCTGCATGTTCATGATATTAATGTAATTATTAAATTATATATTTTGGGCAGGGCAACACAATGGTTTGAGTTTGTCTGAGAAAGAATAGTATAAGTTACATTGTTAACAGTGTGCTACATTACAGAGAAATACAAAATCGTACCGATGAACCTTCATTAATATGGTTGATTGTGCTAAGTGGCTAATGGGCATGTTTACATATCACCTTGGGTTCGTCCTAGAGTTTCACATTTTCTAAATAAATGTTCTGCAACTAAGCGAACAATGAAATCTTGCCGACTAATGTCTTTTCTGGTCGACTAACATGTAGTCGACCATTGGGGAGCTGCCTGACCAAACAGGTCAGGATCAAAATTCTGGAGAAGTACGTTTGAGGGTTGGGTTATAAAAAATATCTGAAACTTTAAACATCCCACTGAGCACCATTGAATCCATTATTACAGAATGGGAAAAATACAGCACCACAACAAACATGCCAAGAGTGGGCTGCCCACCAAAACTCAAGCACCATGCAAGAAGGGTATTAATCAGAGACATATAGACCAAAGATAACCCTGAAGGGGCTGAAAAGCTGCACAGTACAGACTGTCCATAATGTCACTTTAAGACATACACTCCGCTACATGTTAAGAGCTTTGCATAAACTAGTCTGTAGGAGATAGGCCGTCAGGAAGTGCGCCATGCATTGAAGCCAATTTTTGTGATGGTCAAACAATGAAATCACAACTACTGAGTCCGTCATGTGATCCCCTGCAGCATAAAAATACTTTTTTCCCATTGACTTACATTATAAAAGAGAAGTCTTTTTTTTCAGCATCACAACTTCAGTGAAATGATTTGTTTTACTCTCAGGATTTGATCCATTCAGTCTGATAACATTTAGAGAGTCTAGAAGAGCTGCAAGATGAAATAATTGTATCACCATTCAAGTTAGCAGAGGGCTAAACTGGAAGTAGCTGGCGCAGGTGGCGGAAGTCTCCAGTGCGCCTGCTCTGTGGGCCTAATGATGTGATTGTCTGGGTTATTTTAGACGCAGCAGTTGAATGTTTTTGGCGTCATAGCCCACTGAGCAACTTTTATAGGAATGAACAGGGTTCTGCTTCGTTTCTTTATACATCCATGGGATGTATGGCAGGGTTGCCAGGAGTAAGTAATCACTCAAAAAAAAAACAGATCAGAGTTTGTCCAGAGTTTGCCAGAAAGCACGAGAGTGACCCAGCTCAGATGTGGGACGAGGTTTTGTGGTCAGATGAGACCAGCACAGCTTTTTGGCCAGTACTTAAAGATATAGTGCAAAGCTAACACTGCCCATGCCTCAACAAACACCATCCCAACACAACAGCTTTTCCTCAGCAGGGGCTGGGCAAGAGAACCTGCTTCAGTCTGCTAAAAAAAATGAAGCTTGGGATGAAGTTCACCTTTCAGCAGAAGGCCACAGCAACACAGGAGTGGTTAAACAACAAAAAGGTGAATGTTCTACTATAGCCAAGTCAAAGGTCAGATCTCAATCTGATCGGGAATCTGTGGCATTGTTGGAAAACTCTGGTCCCAGGCTTTATCCAACCAACCTGAATGACCTGGAGCAAATCTGTAAGAACAGCCGATAATCACTTTCAGACAGTGTGCAAAGCTAGTGGATGCTTACCCGGAAAGACTTAGAGCTGTTACTGCACCAAAAATTCTTGGATGGAAATCTGTCAGTTTTAAGTCAGGGTTTACTTCTGCTATAGCCACTTGGTCTCATTAATGAAATGTTAGTAAATCTGTGAGTAGATCTGCACATAAAACATCTTGTTACTAAAAACCTATATGCCAGATTTATGAACCCCGCGGGAAACTCAGATTTGATCATAGGCACGTGTGTATGTTAATGGATGCCAATCAATCATAAATTGACAGGAAGCTCCCGCTAGTCAGCAATTAGCATACATCTCCACTCATGAACAGCCAGTGACCTACCATATATGGAGGGGATAATTACTATGGATAGGTGCATCCTGTCAATCTGTGAACGTGGACAAAACAAAGACAGAGAGAGAGAGAAAGAGAGAGAAACTTTTCCAATGCTGAGACTGAAGTTGTGTGTGTGTGTGTGTGTGTGTGTGTGTGTGTGTATATATATATGTATATAATTTTATTATTAGTAATGTGACAGGGACAGGTAAATCAAAGGCTTGGAAGGAGGTAAAAGATGCCATTAACTCTGTGTCCTCCGTTGTAAGAACCATCCAAAAAGTTAAACAAAAATGGCATAAGCACACACACACACACACACACACACACACACACACACACACACACACACACACGAAACACACAACAGCTAAAGTAGGCTCTTCCCAGTCACAGCTGCAGATGAGCACAGTCTGGATCAAACTGAACCGTGCTTTAGTTCATTTCTGGTGTACAAACATTTTTTGGATGGTTTGGACTTTCAGATTAATTACAGGAAGTTTTGGCAGGCTGTAAGAGTAGTGTAGCACCTCAGTGTGAGTGTGTGGTTTAGCAACAGAGAGTGATTGTGGCTGCACTCAGAGCAGACAGGTATTAGCGATCACAACAGAGGAGAAATTAGCAGTAAAGCAGTCAAGTGGTAGTAAATGTACAGTGTAGATTCAGGTTTCCATGAAGAATGCAACATTACAAAATGACCAGTGGTGGAACAAAGCTGGAAAACTCACAAAAATTCAGACACTTATCAATTATTTTCTGAGAGGATGAGAGAGAGGGGAGACAAGAGGGTCGAAGAGCAGCTCACATAGGTGATGATGACAGGACATAGGCATGTCATTCATAGTGTTATAGGGCGCTCGCATAACTGCAATGTGAAACCATTACTAAGTGGATCAAATATACGATGTAACAAAAATGTGAAACTTGGTTTGAACTTTTGGGTGTGTAAAGGCCCTTAGTAAGGAAGCTCTCTCTCACCTCTTGAAGCTGTTCTGAAAGGATTTTATGAGAGATGTTTGGCCTCCAAAACACTACTCTGACCATGCAACAACCTTACCTTTAAACGTTTATAGGCCTATCAGTTAAATGCTGCTGTTTTTGTCTGTATGTACACTTTTAATACTCAAATGTTCATCTTAAAATTTTATTATTCCCAAGCACCACTGTTTATTCATGGAGCGAGGATCATAATGAAAAGGTCCACGCTGTGTCTCACTGGGTTTTATGACTCTGAACTCCTAAAACGGTGACTGAGTGCCATGAAAGCCTGACAAGACAGCATCCAGGTGCCGAGCAATGCCCTGAGGTCTGTGCAGGGGACTGAAATGCACTGTAATCTCCTCTATTATCGCCAATCACATCTCAATTGAGGCTGGTTAAAATACTGTAGGACACATTAAAGCAACTTTATTACATTTAAATAAAAACACTGTACAGCCTGTGATTAATGAAAATGTCCAGCAGCAATGGGCAGACTCATTGTAAAGTGGTCACACTACGACATTGTAATGCAGTAAACTTATTGAGCTTCCATAATCACTGCTCCACTCTTTATTGCAACAGGTTTCTACACATGGTGCTTAGGGGTGTTATGGGGTGGCACTGCATTCACTACACGTGAACCCAGTGGAGATCATCCATGGATGTCATGGTCAAGACAATTTTAGACAGCTCCTGCTGCAGACCATATAAATCAAAGATGTGGACTGGAGTCACATGACTTGGATTCAAGTCAGACGCAAGTCACAAATCTGATTACTTTAGACTTGCAGTTTGACTTGGACTTATACACTAATGACTCGTGACTTCACTTAGACCTGAGGGGTGTACTATGAAGCAAGATTAACGGGTTAGCGAGCTATGTCGAGTCTAAAGCCAGGGTTTTCAGTGTCACGAAGGTGGCTCTCTTTTTACCTGGCTAGATCACCATGGTAACTCATGCTTAGCTCATAACCTGTGCCCTGACCAGGTTATGTTCAGAGTTTAATCTTAAAATCAGCTATAAAAGCGCCGCTGTTTCACAGTTTAGCACGTTTGGAGCTGGCGTAACCTTTACTTTGAAAGTCCAGTGGAGCTGGATCAGAACCGAGCATTTGTACGGAGGGAGAGATCGCACTGATCCGCTGGTGTTTACTTTCTCTCTGAGCGTCTCCGCCTACAGATGTTCAGCTGAGGGAATACGCCACTCACTGTTGAGCCGAGCGTCAGGAGGACACTGAAACAAGCATTACAGATAATCAGATAGGTAATGAGTAAAGTTAATCATTTCACTTTGATGTGGCCATGAATAAATTAATTTCAATGTTTCCCCTGTTATATGGCAGTGTTGCCCAAACACAAATCTTGAATAGGTCTATGCTATTTTCACAGTTAAAAAGGTCTTTGTTGTCATTGTACAGAGACAATAGGCTATGAGATTTACTTGTACAGCACCTAAAAAGTTCACTGTATATTCATACGCACACCCAGCCTCACTTTCAATAAAACACACTCATTCTATAATTGATCAGTAAAATATATGAAAACAATATAAAACACAGTTTAAAAATGACAGTTGTTGCTCTAGTTTATTTTGTTTAAATGGATAAAGCTTCGTATTTCAAAGTACCATAATGTTCAGCTGTCAGAAATTAAAATCAGCCTCCTCTCTTTACTTATTATTAATTATCATATTTGCAGCAACAGTGTTGCTTTTGGCTGTGATCACGCTTTTTTATATCGCTCATACTCTCTCCATTAAAACAACCTGCTCCTCTTGGCTGAAATCAGACCATGTGCGGAAGTAGAATCATATGACGCCAAACACCTCTTTTTATGTGAACGAGCAGGAGCACAAAGCTGAGAGCCAGACTTGACAAACCAAGTTGATAACCACCTTCGTGATACTGTTTAACTCTGTTTAGGGGCTTTAGGTTTTGTTAAGCCAGAACATGAACACAAAGCCTGGCTATGTTGAGCCTCCTTCGTAATACAGGCCTCTGAGCCTTTTGACTTGTAAATATTTGTTAACTAGTAAAAAAGTATGTGCTTCCCATATGATTGTAAGGCCAAGCCCTGTTGTTTTTTCCTAAACCAAACCATGTGCTTTTGTTGTCTGTTGAGGGAAAAAAATGTCAATTCACGGTGTTTAACCAACATAGTGCCTTTATTCCTTCCTGTAAAAACAGAGGTGTATTTTGAAAACAGACATTGCATGTAACAGGCTGAAGTTGACACAGCATCCCAGACCGTCAAAAACCAACGCACCCAGGATACCTTGCATGTCATATGTCGATGTGTAAAGTCCATGACCAAACGTTAGTATGTGATGAGGTCGGAGTGAGAATGTGTTGGCTCGTTGGCTGTTGGTTTAAGTCTTTGCGGTGTGTTCATGTGCAACTTTTTTGGCCAAGGCATAGGCAACATCTGGCAACACAGCAGGGCACCTTCGTTGCCACTAGTTCTCTTAAGTCGGTTTGGTGTGTCTGGGCCTTCAGTTCAGTTAAAGAAAGAAACTTGGATCGGCGCACGGTTGTATTTTTCTGTTTAATAAGAAAAACAGGTTTAGGAAAACAGAGCTCTCAAACTAGTGAGTGTGACACATTTATGGTCTTACTAATATGTGTTGTGTCACCATGACAACTAACACCAATCGCCGTTTTCTTTTGTGCTAGTCAAATGACCATGGCAGACAATGCAGTGTCCTCTCTATTCACTCTTCTTCTATGTTGGTGACGCAAGCAATAAGTTGACAGTGAAAGGGTGTCACACAGAGCAGTTAACCTTTTGAACCTGACTGACGCATTGGTGTAGAGTCACACCCCTTCTTGTTACAGAACCTCTCACTGTAACGGCAAACTGAAATGTCAATTGTGGATAAACATTCATAACTTTAGGAACAGCTGATGTGACTTTAACAGCAGATGTGCCAAATTGTAGCTAACTACACTCACTGTCTCTATTTTAATTCCTGTTTAATCACCCAAAGCTTGATGGGAACCCCAGTGGGTAATTGAGTAGACTGTATTTATATGTGCTTTTATGCCAAAGCATAAATGTGCTTCTCTTTCACGCACACACTGACAGTACTATCTACACACTAAATGAAGGCATGATAGGACATAAAATGTGGACAATGGTACTATTTGAAAAAAAAAAAAAAGTTACAAAATTCACTGTCATTGTGGGATTGTAAACACCACATCTAACATCCCTGGTTGCCTTTGCTTGCATATTGATTGGTTCTGAGGGTGGAGTAAGAGACAAGGACAGGTACAGAATAACAAGAACAAGGCTGATCATTAGCTAACAGGATGGGCGCTGCTCTTCAAAATTTCAAGGTCACTGAGAAAAAAACACACGAGGTAAAGCAATCAGAAACAAGACATAAAGAAGAATATAAAAAAAAGTAGAGAAAGTCATTTATGTTATTTGTATTAGCTCCTAAAAGCCTTGCAGGTATTCTGATGAACTACTTATCAAAATGCTTCAGTTGACTGCAGGTAACCTTTGGAGACAGCTGGCAGGGGAATGTTGCATCACTGCTCCTCTATCGAGCTAATCTGAGGTGCAAAGCTGCAGTTAAGATTCTACTCACAGCTCTCTGGCTTTCCAGCATTCGTTGCACTTTGTAAAGATGCTTATGCATGCATTTCCCAACAAGCTGGAGGGAAATGCTAACTTTCTGAAAAAAAAAGAAAGAAAAAAAAAAAGGCAAGCATGTACTTGAGGCACATCTGAACACTTTCCCTCTGTGGGCATAAAACAACACAAAGACAAAGACAAGGGTGGTTAAAGCATAAAGACAGCCATTGCTACTTCATTAATCTGCTAATTACTTTGACTGGAGCACTCAAAGCCCTAAATCATGAAGGGCATTTTACAAACGGATATTCAGACTCAGATTGCAAGATCACGTGAATTCAGCCTAGTCGCCAGAAGAAAATGCACTGTATGTTTCTGCAAACCACAAACATGTTGCATTTGCACATTTCATAAGAATCACATTAACGTTTCTAAAGTGACCTTGTGTATAACCTGACTATGTTACCTGGAGGTAGAGTGGATGGTGGATGGTGTGTCACCATAGGCTAGATGCGTGCCAAGCTGCAGACAACTGATC
The DNA here is from genome assembly GCA_019142605.1 of Cephalopholis sonnerati. Lineage (NCBI taxonomy): Eukaryota > Metazoa > Chordata > Actinopteri > Perciformes > Serranidae > Cephalopholis > Cephalopholis sonnerati. The sequence goes on along the minus strand of JAGQAX010000015.1, from coordinate 7,445,133 downwards.
ATGACCATATAAGGGTATAGTGCCATGAAAAGTGATTGTTTTTTTATCAAGACACCCCTGCACTTTCAGCAGGGATAGTGCCATGAGAAGTGGTTATTTTTTTACAAAGACATAGCTTTTTTTCCAGCAGGGATAGAGCCACGAAATGTGGTTGTTTTTTACCAAGACATTGCTGTTTTTCCAGTGGGGATTGTGCCTTAAAAAGCAGGTATTTTAAGCCAAGACATAATTTTTTCCTAGCCACACAAGTTTCAACGCATCTGCTGCATAATGTAACGTATCCATGGTTTGCTCAAATGTAAAACACAAACATTTTTTTTGGCGATTTGGTTGCTTTAAATACATGTACAAATGACAATAATAAGAAAGCTGTGTGTAAGATTTAAAGGGAATTAGTGGTATCTAGCAGTGAATACAGCAAATTGCAACCAGCTAAAACTTCTCCCGGTTAGAATTCCTGCAGTGTTTGTTGTTCAGGAGGTTTTTCCGGTAGTCAAATTAAAGGTCTGCTCCTCTCAAAAGCAAATGGACCAGGTGAGTTAAAAGAAAACCAGAATACCGTATGGAATGTTGTACACAGGAGGTCAGCCTGCTAATATGTGCCCACCTGTTTTCTCTGATAAAGAAAGATCCAGGATCTAGTTGTTAAAAAAAATAATCTCGATCAGACTGGTCCAGATTTGGAAATTCCATGTTTTGCTGTCCTGGATCAGCTAATCTATCTTATTTTTGTTTCAGTTTTTCAAAGCGACATTACATTGGATCACCTTGGATCAAGTTTTGAACAACACATACTGAATGTTTGATATCCATATCAAAACCTAAGACTGGAGTATGTGATCTAATCTGATTTCAGAATCCTATTTTTTCTTTTGAACAACCCATTTTCAGGATTTGATCCTATCAGATTGGCCCTCAGGGGCTTTTTGCCAGGAGCTGAGTTGTCCATAGAGGTCTTTTCCTCTCCAAAACAAACAGACCCAGTGATTCAAACCAGTAAAAACACTAAATAAAACAGTTTCATGTTAAAAAAAAAATCTGTGTTTTACCAACGCTCCTTGTCGCAAAGGGGCCTCCAATTACAGTGGCCAGCACAAAAATGCAAAAACATGGATGTCCCTATGTAGCAGCAAGTGTTTGGTTTGTCCTTTCTGGGCTATTGTAGAAACATGGTGTCCATGGACTAGGTCCTGCTCCATATGTAGATGTATGTAAACGGCTCATTCTAAGTTAACGAAAACACAATGATTGTTATTTTCAGTTGATTATACTCTGTATACATTTTTTTCCACCCTGCCAATATATCGTCCAAAATTCTACACACTGGAACTTTAAGCTGCTGTAGCACAGTTGATAAGTTAGTCAGTCTGTCCGAAACTATTGAGCAGATGTATTAAAGAACAAAATGTATGGCAAAGTATTTAAAAACATATTTACCAGACTGTCATGAATTATGATATGGACACTCATTTACTTGCAGAGGATGAGTCTTAGTGTTCTTGGCGTCTAGATAAAAGTGGATAACAGGTTTCAAGTGGATGCCCCATTCCTTCAGATTTGACTTGCCCACCAGGTGCACATGCCAAAAAAATTTTCAGCTTGAATCAGTCCGATTCCCTTTATTAATCGATTTTTTCAAAACAAATCAGAGATGTGAGAGATGATTCAGAGGTCTGCAAATAGCACATCAGAGTCTTTCTCTGGCTGACTCAGCTGACTTCCTGCTGACTGCGCCACACATGAATGGCATGAAAATGTACCGATACAGTTCTTGAGACTTTGTTACTTTTCACTGAACCAATTGACTCAAATTCTGATAATACAAAGAACAATTTTAGAGAGTGAATTAGCATTGAAGCTGTCAGTTAAATGTTCTGTTTTTCTTTTCTTTATTTCAGTAACAAAGGTTTTAAGAAGAAAACTCCAACACTGATTAGTCACACCTCCATAAAGATTTTTTAACTTAGCCTGTTTAACTAATAGTGTCTGCCTCTACACTATACATCCTTCTGTAACCTGCTGGGCACATGTTGCCAAATTAGCAGGCAGATCTACTCTCTAGGTTTTAAGAGAGGACTGGCATACTATGAAATAGTGGAGGACTGTGACATGTTTAATCCTCCCCTTAATTACTGACAGCAACAACTGATTTCTTCTTTGTTTAAAAGTGGTTAACTATTATTTCTTTGTATCTTTTTTATCCTCTGGGGCTCTGGTCGTGAATGCTTTTTTTTTGTGTTTTAAATCCTGAATCCTGAAGCCCTGAATCTTTTAGGTTTTTAAAATACCTTTGACTTTGTGTCATTTCCCCTTGGTGTCTCTGACTGGACCAGTGAAACAAAAGAACAAAAGTTCTATTGCTTCTTTAATGCTGTTTATGCCAAATTCATATTCTACCTGTGATAGTAACTTAACAATAGCAACATCAAACAATTTTTCCCTTTTTTAGGTAGCAGGAGTGAAAATTAGTCATCCTCAACATTCGTTGTGTTCTGGTTTCAGAATGATGACGACAGTTGGAGAACAATCAGATACAAAATAGGATGTAGGCTCTACAGGATCATTTTTCTTTTCCTCAAGTACTATCATGTGTTTCCCAAGTAATGTACAGATTTTTAGGCTTTCTATTATCTCAAATTGCTTGAAAAATAGTGCAGATAGCTGCTGTAAAATCCTCCCAGGGGAGCATGTCCCTGGATCCCTCTAGCTTTGGGCTGAGCCTAAAATGTTTACAATGACTAGCTACGCCCCTGGCAGGGCAATTAGTTTTCAGACCTATATTATGACCAAATTATTCCTTCATTAATATCAATACTGAGCCCAGAAACACACACAGAACAAAATATTAGAGAAGTGAACAGTCTCTTATTCAAAAATAAAAGCACTGTATGAAATTGTTTGACTCTGTCTCTATGAGTTTTAATGACAACCTTTGATGAAGGGAAGCTGTAACTGTAATGGTGAAAGTGGCAGATCTGTTGAGAAATGGAGATAAAGACTTTTTTTTGTAGCAGGGTCATTTTAGGTGGCTAAAATACATTTTGCTGCATCCCCTGTCCAAAGCTCTGCATTGTTTAGCTTCTGTTCTGGTAGACGTGGTGGCAAAGCAACACAGTACATAAAATAACAGCAGAAATGTTAGAAAGGTCATTTCATTGTGTTAATTTACATATCTTTAAACGTAACAGTTCCGGCTGAAAATGCCACTAGATATAAACAAGTTTGGTGATTTTAAGTTTCTTTGCAATTGAAATCATTTGTCTGTTGTGTACCCGTAAGTATTAGCACAGTGTCACTGTGATTCCATCTCTTAGAACTAAGAAAAGTTCATCCGATCCAAAAGCATCTAATTCCGAGCCAATATTTGTATGTGGGGCCGATGTATGTGGTCAATGGGCAGACAAATGGGCCCTATTTGGCATTGTTCACTGGTTCCATATTGGTCCCATGCCAGTTGCCCACATGGGCCCCACATGCGTCAAGCTAGGGCTACCTGGCAACAAAGTGGGTATGGGCCCAAAATGGACATCTTATCTGGGGCCCATCTGGTTCACAAATGAGCTTAATTATAGAAAATAAACAACAATTAGAAAAAAAAAAAACAATTACCACAAGGAACAGAAAGTACAATGAAGTGCTGCGAAGTTGTAGCTTCGTTAGCTTGCCACTAAGCTAATACCAATGAAAACCGTCTGATTCCCACTGTCCCACTGTTGTTGTTTTTTTTAAATACATTGTTTAAGTATTAGTACTTAAACACTGACCACAACCACTGTGTAAAATTGCCATTCATAGCTAGTAGCTAACTTATAATATTCCTACGCATCCCGCCAACACAGGGTCATCCTCTCTGAGGCTGCTCATTCCATCTCTAAAGTCTCCAAATATCCCTTCTGTTTTGCTCATTTAATTCTGTACTTTAACAGTCTTTAGACTGCTTCTCCACTTCTATCGAAGTGATAATTTTCCTGATCAACAATCTGCCATAAGCCGCAGCTGCACTCATCTCTACGTGAAGAACAGAGAGAAAAAACTTGGCACTTGCACACTCCTTCCCTTGCTGAGTTAAGCCACTAGGGGGCGCCAATGGACTATTCTTATATTGTCATAGCTCTGTTGACTATGACTACCCAGACTACATGAGTTAAACCTCCTTTCAGGGTTGAAGAATGCATGATTGCAGTATTCCAGTATTCCAAGTTCAGCAGCCATTTGTCGCAAAACTGTTCTCCAACCATGTGCAAGATGTTACAGCACCAGGTCTTTTTCAGTAGCACTTCATTCTGAACTACTCAACTGTGGCTGGCCTTTTTTGTCTGTAAGATAGTCTTAGCAAATACTCAACAAACTTGAACAGCTGCAGTGATAAAAAAAATTTTGCAACCCTGACCAAACAGTAATTTGTAATAGGCACAGTAAATATCTCCAAAGACCTGTTTCATTCACTCAATAATCTCTATAATATTGAGAATGACTTGCTTTCACAAAAGCAGTGTCAGGGCTCTAGATCCAATATCTGTTTACAGTAAGACAGGACAAGATACAAGCGTCCTGCTCTGTGTTGCACAGCAGTAGAGCACTGAGTAATAAAACAGACAGATTAGCCATTTAGCCCGCCACTGGAACTGTTAGTGGCCAATAATAAACTGGAGATGACATCACCTCTTATGAGGCAGCAGTGAGAAACTGCTGCCTCATGAAGCTGGGAACACAGAATAAGGAGGACAACCTATGTGTGTGTGCTTGTGTGTGTGTGCGTGTATGTGTGTGTTGGGAGCGGGTGGGGGTTACAGTACCATTGGGGATGAAGACTTTCTAAGAGACTATTATTAGAAACAGCTGTTCCCCTCAGCACCCGCTTTGCCATCATCGCTGTGGCACCTCGGTGTTTCCGCGGCAGAGCGATGGCCTTAACGTGAGCTGAATACCGTTATGCATATGAGCTGTGCTAAACCACGGAGGCAGGGAGAGGCAGAGCTCCGCCACTGCTGCTGGACCGCACTGCACCGCACCGCACTGCACTGCACTCCAGGCGGACAGGAGAAGAGGGCCAGCAAATGCCCTTGATTTGCTTTCCTTTCCTCAGTCTGTGTTGAAATGTGTGAAAGACGATCTCTTCTGTGTTACCATATCTCTTCTCTTCCTTTCTCTATATATGTCTGCATATCTATCTGTCTCTCTGTCCACATTTTACTGCAGCAAACAAACAAGCAGCACAGCAGAACATGGGTACCTATGCCATGCTATCCCCACTGCAGTGTGCTCCTGCCTGACCTAATTCTTCCCTACCCACAGCCATCTCTGGGTGCAGCCCGGAAAATATCATAAGAAAGGGGGTGGGTTAGGTGGTGGGGTAGCAGTGCAGTACTTCTGCATCCTACTTCAACTTCTGATCTTAGAAAAACTGCAGACAGTAGTGCTCGGCCAGTGATACTGATCACTTGAGTTCATATAATTATTGAGGAAAAACATGATAATTTGCATGTGGGCTGGCAAAGGATTCTTTGACGATGTGTAATGTGAAAGGCGTCACTCGTGACAAACCACCCAACTCTGCAGTTCCTCTGAATTCGACGAAGCTTTTTTTAGCCTCTTTCAGCTCTTTGTATTGGTTTTACGACCCACAGCGTTACTGTGTTGGTTCACACTCACCGCTCTCCTCAATCTCATTTTTTAGCAGGCAGCAGTTTTTAATGAGAAATGTCTGACGAGCCTGGACACAAGCCCTTTTTGCACAGAGACTGCACTATTGACAGCAGCGGCCCTAGCACGTTTGGTGCCCTAGGCAAGTTAAGTTGATTCAAAACACACCCAAAACACATTTTAAACATGACGTAATAGCAACAATTTCAAACACAGGCACACAAATTGGCTGTATTATAACTACCAGAATTCACAGAAAAAGCACTTGTCTTTTGCTGGACACATGCTCTCAACAAATACAACATGCTAATGTTATTAGCACAAGCCTATAGCATTTTATATTGTATAAATTAGCCTAGCAGCAGCAGAGATTTCTTTCACTCATATGAAGCCAGGGACAACAGCAACATTTAACAAAAGTAACGTTGCAAAATTCGACTCCATTACAGCTCACACAAGTTACTGACAAAATAATTATCTTATACTAAACACATTTTCCAAACAAATACAACATGCTAACATTATTAGCACATGCCCATGGCATTTTACAAACTAGCAGAGATTTTCTCTATCCATATGAACCCAAGATAAATGACAAAGACTTAAGATGCTATTTTGTGAGGGTTTTATTGTCTTCACAATTTATTGTTTCTTCTCTGTGTAATAAAAGTAAATATCTGTACAGGTTGTGGAGGTCCACAACCTGTAGTTACATTTCTGGAGAGGTGCATGTCAGGCTACGGTGCAGACCCTACGTCGACACAGAGCCTACACTGTAGGTACGGCGTCGATTGGACCCAGCAGTATAAATCCTGCTTTATAGGAAGCGGTCCTGACTTGTCCAGTCAGGAGGCAGGCTGAGGTGGTGAATTGGAAACAAAACACAAGACTTTCTCCAGAAGACTGGTGTTTGGAAACATGTGAACTTTGAGTCATTTTATGGTATGTCCTCACAATGTTTATTTTTTTAATCCTTATCACAGTAACTTTACCTGAATAAACCGAATTATAACTTTACGTTATTAACGCAACTTTATCTTAAGGACGTAATGTCATTCAAGGGGCGGGAAGCAATGGAAGCAAAGGTGAGAAGGTGTTGTGTTTCACAGCTCGTTGTGCTGCCCCCAAGTGGCTAAATCACAATTAATGCAGCTTTAATGCTCCAAGTGTTAGGGTTTGTACCTTTTAAGGATGTTCTCTACCTTTCTCATGTGTTATTCTCAACAAATGCAGACAACAACCAACAACGAACTGATCATTAAACTTGTGTGTGTATTCAGCCTGATCTTAGTCGTGTAAGATCCGAGCTTTAGAGCTTAATTTTTTTGTCCAAAAACTACTAAAAACACAACAGTGAGCTACACTGTTGCACTGGATGACATGTTCCTTAATTACCATGAACACTCACACACACACTGTAGTTTATTTTGACTCAATCCCACACCGCCCTGCTGCCCCAAATACAGCTCCAAATAAATCTGCCGCTGAGCACACTTCCTAACAAACACACCATTTCCTCCTGTTTGAATAAAAGCTGTACACATTTGAAAATTTGAGCCTTTAAAAAAAAAAAAAAAAACTATATAGAAGAGAACAATTTACAGGAAAATAAAATTAGACATATAGCTAAAATAAAGAACAATGAATCTTAACAAAGAGATGGAAAAAAATAAACATGAACATATGGAAAATAGGTGTGGAAATGCAGAAATATATAATAATGGTAGATGATGGTCATACACTGATGGCTGAGGCTACCAGTGTATGAATGTACCCGCATTCACATTAACGGCATGGCGGGGTTCAGTATCTTCCCCAAGAATATTTCAACATTCAGACTAGAGGAGCCAAAAAATCCAGTTAGTGGACAACCACTTCTACTTGCTAAACCACAGCTGTGAGTAGGGCAGGGGGCCTATTTATAGGCAGCCCCCTCACTCTAACATCTTTCTAGTAATCGTCAGGTTCTGTTTGTGCAAGTGTGTGTATTTTGGGTCAAATATATTGAATTTCCACAAAGAGATCAATAAAGGATGTCTTCTTCTTCTTCTGGTCCTCACAAAAGCTGATATAAGACGTCACAGTGACAAAGAGTTCATCAAGGTCTGTAGCTGCAATCTTGAAAACACTCCATATTTTCTGCCCGTAAGTTTGGAGAAGATGAACCAGATGATGATCCAAGAGTCCCAAAGGTGCAGGGGGGACAGAGCAACAGGTGTCCTTTATTATTGTGTCGCAGTAGTTCAGTGTTTTTTTAACCCCTTGTGGAACACTTTATGTGCTGACTCTCCTTTGGAAAGCTTATAGTGCTCTGTGAAAGTTATCTGGTCAGCCTGGTGCAGATCTGTGTTTTTTCTTTTGAGAAGCAGCTTGCTTGCCAACATGAGAGCCAACATTGGGCAGATGTACTGACAGGTGCAGTTCAAAATGCCCACTGTTGCAGTATCCCCACCTGTGTTTGCTGTAAGTCCCCAGAGAGCTGCTGCCCCTCCGATTCCAATCTCTGCAAAACTTTGCGGTTGTTTTAAAAGCGGTGAAAACTGACAAGTGAATAGACAAATGAGTTCTTCTCTGGTGAATATAATTGGAATGCGAGAGCTAAAAAGGAGCAAATAAACGAAAACTGGAAACGCAGTGCAGCACCAAGGCTCGCTTATTGTTATTTCTATTACTATCAGTTGGCTTGGGACGTCAGAAAGAACTATCCAAAGACTACCCATCCAAAATCTAGGGACATTTTCAAGAATGCAGCTTAGATGGGAGAGCAGGTTGACGATTAATCATAGGGTTGATGAGAATGTTACTGAATATCTTTGTGTAAACATTATTACTCTTGTTTTGAGTATCCCTGTTGTGTTTTGTGCATAATTTCCTGGTTTCAGAAACCCCGATAAGCCTGTTATCCCAATTTGAGAAACCTGACTCTGATACCTGGAGAAACCTGGGTAGTATGCCAACTGCATAGTTATTTTGTCACGTTGAGTTTCTTTCGCATTTCGTCAGCACAACGAGGATTATAACGATCTAATAGACGATTCATTTTAGTGTCGCTTTCATCTTCCATTGCTGCTGATCTGATGATAAAGGTCAATCAAGCACAGCAGTAAATTTGGATTAAATAATTGACATGGGACAAAAGGCTCCTCTGACTCAGCAGAAAACTGGATCCATTTTAATGTCATAAAGGTCTATTTTTAGATAACGTATACTGCATCACAAGAGATGTACATACAGTGTAATATAATGACAGATGACATGATAATTCACAGCAACACAGACAATGAAACTCTATGTCTGCCACCTATCAGGCCTTTTGCTGCTCCAAACCAACCAGCATGCTCCCATCTCTCCCCTTGTTTCCATGCCAACCCCAGCTTGCACTTGCATACAGGTAGAAAGTGAGTTTTCAAAAGTCAAGGTTGTGGCAGGAGTGAACACAAGGACAAGAGGAATGACTCTCACCACTAAGAATTGATTTGCTCATGGAATGCCTGTGATTCAGGGGGTAGAGTTGTGCACTAATCGGAAGATTGGCAGATTGACCCTTCCTCCACCATGTCAAAGTATCCTAGGGGAAGATACAGAAGGCAGTGGGTCTCCGATCATGGGGCTTGCCATGTTGTACCGCCATGTTTCTACTGTAGTACAGAAAGGGCAAACCAAACACTGACTCTAGACAGGGCCATTCACGTGTTCATGCTTGCCACTGTACTCAGCAGCCCCTCTGCAATGAGAAGCATCAGAAAAAGAGATTTTTTTTTTATGTAAAATTGCTGTATTCAGTGTTTTTACCTGTTTAAGTCACAGGGGCTATTTGTTTTGGAAAGGGAGAGACGTCTGGACCAAGTTATCGGGGAAAAAAGGTGAGCACACATTAGCAGGCCCTGGCTCGCTGACCGTCTCCAACATGCCAAACAGCATAGGAGAAACACTGAAACTGCTTTATTCAGTATTTATACTGGTTTAAATTGCCTGATCCTTTTGTTTTGGAGAGGAGGAGACCTCTGCGAATAATCCGGCCCCTGGTATCAACCTCCTGAATGTCTGGATCAGATACAAGGTGAGCACATATTAAGTTGAATATAAGTTGGGGGTGTAAGAGCCATGGTAAAAGCCTCCTGAACAATGAACATTGAAGGAATTCTAACTAGGAGAAGTTTCATCTGGTTGCAATCTACAATCCATACCACTAGATGCCACTAAATCCCCCTCAGTTTTCCACACTGTACCTTTAAATGCTGATGTGACTGGCCTATTGTAGCATAATTTGCAAAACAAGTTCTAAATCGCGGTTTATATAGGCTGTTAATAAAAGCAGACATTAAAAGTGATATTAGTGTTCAGCACAACAACTCTGAATATCGTTGTGCTGATTTTTACACCCCAGTTCAACTTGGGTTTATCAGATATAATGAAATTGTACTCCCCAAAATGATTGCTAAGATCTGGGAGCACAGCAACATCACTCCAACAAAGTCTGACAGGGCAAGAACCACAAGTAGTCAAACAATCATGGAAGTTTATCCTGATTATCCAAAGCACTTTATTTGGAGGTCAGACTGAAAGTGACTGCCTCTGTACAGTAAGTACAGTAGATCAAGGTTGAAGCAGGAAGTCTGTAAACTCTGATGGAGTTTTACAACGAACAGTTTGGGTCAACTGATCTTTGACTAACCTAGGGTTTTTTTTTTACTGCTGTCCAAGGAACTGTTTTTCCAGACAGTATTGGACAATTATGCAAAACCTTTGATTAAATTCAGTGATAACATTCTAAAAATTCTTTCTCTGAACAATATCTGCAGAGGGCGACTACCACATAGTTAAGGGTTATAGTAAATAGACCATGGTCAAGCTATGGTTAGGCAACTTAAATATCTAAAGGCTGGGAGAGACAGAATGGTAACTTCAGCCTCCAACAACATATTCTCATAGAATGGTTCGAATGATTTCCTACAAATTTGCACCCCACAAATGAAGTTACGTCCTTAACGTAGTTACATAATTAATGTGAAGTTATGGAGGTTTGGTTGAGGAAAAGAGACATGTTGAGGATATACCTTAAAATGACTCAAAGCTTATATGGATCAGAAAATGCGACTCCAGGGGAAAGTCACAGGCAAAAGTCTGTTTTTTTGTGACCCATCCATCACCCCAACCAACCTCCTTTCAAGTGCTGAGGACTGCTACCTTGTTTACTCCTGTCAGCGCATTGGTCATGTGACTGCAGCCTTTGAAAATAGGTGGGATATGAACAAATTTTGGTGCATTGCTTTTGGTAGGAAAACATACGAAAAATTTTCCTGTCTTCACAAATGAGTCAGACCTCCTACATGCCCTTTCATTACCACAGCCTCCATACCTTCACTTTCCACCTTACAACATAATGGGCACACTACTCCCTGCATTCCTGCATATGGTGGCAGTGGACATAAATCATGCGCAGAGAACTCCAATATGTGTGTGGGCTCCCAGAATGCTTTTTAAAATATCATATTCTTCTTTCTGACTTAAACACCATGGAGGAGCTATAAGGTTGCAGCAGATTTTTCCCCATTGATGACCCCATGATTTACACAAAGCGGGATCATATTTGTTGCAAAACCCACAGCCTCACGTTTTACCAGCTGACTGAGCTCTCTGCCCAGCTCAGGTCAGTCCTGCTCTTCATCTCTCTTCTCAGAAATGCCATCTCTGACCACGTGATCAAATGGAACTCCATTAACCTCCTGTCTAATGGCTCTGTCTGTCTGGACAGGCTAACACGTGAAAGTCAGAGCTGTTAATAGGCTCAAACAAAACTGGCTACTCCCAGAAGGGAGACAAAATGCTGGCTGGCAAATTTCAAGCTGTAACCAAGACCTGAAGTGTTATAAAGTTTAAAGGTGGCATATTATGCAGAATGCTATCTATTTTAATGGCTTTTCAACATAAATCAGGCTGTTCTCATGGCTCTGTTGGTACATTTTCCCATGGAAAGCAATGCAACGAAATTCGTTCATACCCAGGGTAATCATGAGCCAGTTATTAATGCATAACCCATGTATTTTGGAAGGCTGCAATCACATGATCAGTGCAGTGATGAGAGTAAAGTAGGAACGGGTCACAAAACACAGGACTTTCCCCAGAAGACCAGTGTTTGAAACCATGTGAACTTTGACTCATTTTAAGGTATGTCCTCACCATATTTCCTTTCCTTAATTTAACCATTGTAACTTTACTTGCAGAAATCTAACCTCCGTAACTTTACGTTAATTATATAACTTTCTGTTAAGAATATAATGTCATTTGTAGGGTGCTAATTTGTGAGGATATGTGAGGATACATTGCATAAACATCTGTCCTAGGTGTGTCTCTCCCCAAAAGGTGAGAAAAGACCATCCTATCTCTTTTTCTTCTGCTCCATCTCCTTTAGAAAACATGTTTAACAATGAACTAATCAGATGTGATACTGGATATGACATCCTATCAAGTTCATGTGCCATAGAACCACTTCCAGCCAGGTGACCATCCCTGCCCATGAGCTACCTGCTGAATTGACCTTGCTGTCCACCACTGTAATTTCTTCACTTTTGTGGACCCTATAACATGGCAAGTGCAAAGCATGCTTCTCCTTCTGTTGTTGGCTGCAAGAGCCAGGCTGCAAGTCTCCGTGTACTCCCATCATCTGAGGATATCAAGACGCAGGGGATCAACTTTTATGTTGACTGAAATGTCCCCACAACAACTGAGAAAGTGTTTCTCAATAAGTGTCATTACACAGCAGGATTCAATTTAAAACTGAGGCTCAAGGATGCTGCAAAGTTTGCAACTCTTATGTTGTTTAACTGTTTATTTTGCACATTAGCCTGTTAGCTGCTACTTTGGCAGGCTTTGATTGTCGGGCCCATGTGCTGGAGGAATGTTGGAGTATATAATACTGAGCGAAACTGTGAGAACATTAAAGGAACAGTTCACCCCAAAATCCAAAATACATATTTTTCCTCTTACCTGTAGTGCTATTTATCAGTCTACATTGTTTTGGTATGAGTGTTGAAGATATCGGCTGTGGAGACGTGGAACTAGATGGCATTCGGCTTGTGGTGCTCATAGCCCCAAAATAAATATTTTTGAAAAACTCAACAGCAATGTCACTGTCCAGAAATTATGACCCGGTTTCACCTTGTTGTGACCAGTTTTCATGTAAGAACTATTTTAGTCTAGTGCCATCTAGTGCCATTATACTGGAGGGAAGGCAGACATTTCTATGTCTGATATCTCCAACACTTGGCAACTCACACCGAAACAATCTATATTTCTAAATAGCATAACAGCTAAGAGGAAAAATATATGTTTTTTTTATTCTGGGGTGAACTGTCCCTTTAAGACACGTACACGAAACCATGCCACAGTAATGTAACACTGCACTGACTGCAAAAAAAAAAACATACCAGTGAACATGATCCAGGTAGCAATCACACTTTCTGTAAAACCTATTTGGTAAAACCATTTTGTGGTATATAAATGTAACCTTTGGGACACAAGATTGATGTGTTCCCATTTGCTATCAACAAACAACTGACATATTTATTTTTTAATATTGAGACTCACTGTAGGGATGACTGAGTATTCAGTATTTTTCCAACAATAAAACATCATTCAGATTCAGGTTGGTTATATTTGTTCAGGGTAATAAAGTTCTGCCTTTACCTTAACACACTGCCAACATTATTCATTGGCTCTACCTTCTCTCAAAAACAACCCTATGAAAACCTTTGACAGCTAAAGCTATGGTTTATCCAGTGTAAAAGCAACACTGTTTCTGGAAATAAATGTTGCAGTTGTACTTTTCAAATGTCATGTTTCAATACTGCAAACACCACAAATAACATTCCCTCCTGCATCGATTGGGTTGGAGGCAGAAAACTCAGAGACAGATAAATCTGGACAAATAAAAGCAAAACTATAGCATGGCTAGATACCAACAGAGCAGAGTGAGAAACTATGTTTTATTATTAGTGTGACCCAAGCCTTTAATGTTATACTATCAGATTTCTGTCTGAATATTCTATTTGTTTTTATGTGTCAACTTGTAGTGTTGTTACGGTCAGTCTTACTATGTCATTGACAGTTTTATGTTACAGCAGTTATTGAATTACAGACCTCTATAAAGTTAAACTGCCCATACTAATGTAGAGCATTAGAGCTGTGCAACCTCTGTTGAACCCAGATCTGAATGAGCTGTTGGAAAGCAGGACACATTCTGACACCTTGATATGTGCCGTCTGCAGAGCTTCTTCATAAATCCTAATCCTGAGGTGGTGTCGGACACATCACTCTGCCGGGCAGATCGATAACAGCTGCTGGGAGGACGTATACAGATAACACAGGAGTCTCTCTGAATGCAGCACAGTCCTGTGGGGGATCTTTGGTCCGTTCTCTTTTTTTTTGCGAAATCAAGTCAGTAAAATCTGGAAGATTAATCAGAAGATCAATTAGATTATGGCATATGTCCCTTGAGCCTTGTCAAGTATAGGCTGCTGTAGGATTAAATGTTACCAGTCTAAAGGCAGATTTATAGTTGTGCGTCAACGCAGAGCCTACGCTGTAGCCTACGCACATGGCCTACACTGTTGTGAGCATTTATACTTTTCAAAACATAACTAAAACACATATTAAACATGGCTTCATAGCAACAATTTAAAACTCAAGTACACCAAGTGACTTAATTTTAACTTGCAAGAGTTACAGACAAAACATTTCGCAAACAAAACAAAACAAAACAAGACAACATGCTAACATTATTAGCGTAAGTCTATGGCAATTTACATTGTTTAAATTATGCTAGTTGCAGGCATTGTTTTCCCCTACTCATATGAAGCCAGGGACAACAGCAACATTTAACAAAAGTAATGATACAAAATTCAGCTCCATTACAACTCAAAAGGTTCACCAACAAAACAACTGTCTTATAATAAACATGTTTTCCCCACAAAGACAACATGCTAATGTTATTAGCATACACCTATGACATCTTACATTTTACATTTTTTTGTGTAAAGTAACTTAGCAGCTAGTGGAAGTTTCCTCTACTCATATGGAGCCAGGATGAATCGCACACAAGACATAAAATGCTGTTTTGTTTTTTATTGTTTCTTATCTGTGAAATAAAAGTAAATAAAAGCTTTGTTACCACTGACAAAAACGGTTTTCAGCTTATGACAATAAGCAGGAGGTCTGCATTGCTGCAACATGCAGTTACATTTCTCGCTAGGTGCACGTCAGGCTACAGCTTAGTGTGATTTATAAATCTGTGTCAAATCAATGTCGTATGTGATGCTGTAAGTTACGCCGTAACCAGAAACGTAGCTACGTGTCCTGGCAACACAGACCTTCTGTCTATTTTTGCAAAGTGAAAACCATTTCCCTCAGTGAAAACACAGCTTTTACTTACTTTTATTTTACAGATAAGAAACAATAAATTGTGAGGACTAGTTGTGAGGCTCATTTATACAATGTAAAAAAGGAAAACACGCACACTCCAAAAAATATATTATAGGAAAAGTAAAGAGGTGCACGGCCAAAAACAACGTGTGAAACAAACAGACCAAAGGCCAGCAGCACTCGTGTCGTTCTTCATATATTTAATAAGCACTGGCGTAACACAGACCGGTCTGTGTTACGCCAGTGCTTATTAAATATATGAAGAACGACACGAGTGCTGCTGGCCTTTGGTCTGTTTGTTTCATTTATACAATGTAAAATTCCATAGGCTTGTGCTAAAAACATTAGCACATTGCATTTGTTTGGCAAATATGTTTAGTAGAAGACAGCTGTGTCCGCGAATCTTGTGAGTTATAACGGAGCAGACTTTTGTAATGTTACCTTTGTTAAATGTTGCTGTTGTCCCTGGCTTCATATGAGTAGAGGAAATCTCTGCTAGCCGCTAGGCTAATTTATACAATGTAAGATGCCTTGTGCTAATAACATTAGCATGTTGTATTTGTGAGGAAAAATGTATCCAGGAAAAAGACATGTTTTGTCAGTGAATCCTGCAAGTTATGATGAAGCCGATCTGTGTACTTGTGTTTGAAATCGTTGCTATGAAGCCATGTTTAGGTGTGTTTTGAATCAACTAAACTTTACAGCACTTCACAGAGATCCCATCACCGTCTATTGTTTCGGAGGTGTAACTGCAGAGTGACACAGACGCACCACCGCAAAAGTATAAATGCTCACAACAGCATAGGCCACACTGACGCAGAAGTATAAATCTTCCTTTAGGATAAGCATCTATGCAGAGCCCATGGTGTATGTATGGTGTTGATTCAACGCAGAAGTATAAATGCTGCTCAGTTTTTCTTATATAAGTCGGTCCAAAATAAGTCTTCATTAGAGAGCAATAATACCAGGTCTGGTGATGCACCACTCCAAAGCATTCTAGGTACTAGCTGCTGTTACATGGATTAAATGACTACTAACAGACAAAACTATCAGATCCATTGACTACTATGTAATCTTATTAGTTGGCTGTCAGTGTAATGCATGGACAGATGTTGATGACACTGAAGGCGATGTGCACATTTTCATTAACAGCTGATGAGCTGTTTATTGCTTGTGTGCTGATGCTATTGATTGATTTTGGCAGCAGCAAGCTTTCTCGAGCCTCAGGGACGGTGTCTATCAGAGGATGTGTCGTTAAAGCACACAGCACTCATAGAATTCATGCAAAGACATACTCAAAGATCTCCACAAAATACACTGCAACGCTGAGTCAGACCGATTCATTGTGGTTGCCATGATAACAAATCTGCTTTTCCTCATCAGCAACAAAACGACAAACTGTTCTGCTGGAGTTCAGCTACAAAAAGGCTCCAGAGCAGTCCTGTATATGGGCAATGTGGAGCTGCAGGAAGAAAGAGACTGATATCCAGCACAACCAGTGGACCAGTTCAAAGTCACAAAGGTGGAGTGACCTGATATTTTTCTCTTTAGGACCATGCAAAGTAAAGTAGAATACAGAGTTCCTGAAATCTCTCTTACGTTGAAATGTCAGAGAAATAGAAAGTGTGTTTCTGTTAAATGTTTTGCCATCTCCTGAGGATCGCACTTTGTTACCTGTGCCTGCTACCGTGGTAAAGCAATGGTATTTGGACACATTAATCACAACAAACAACATAGATCCATATGACTTGGCAGCCCAAGGCTGGATCACAGACCCTGCTGCACTACCTTTGCTCACATGCATGGATATTGCAAACTATCTGGATTAAGTACATATACTTTGGTAGTAGAAATAACAAAGCACCTACCGCACAAGATGGTGTCCCTGTCCCACACAGCCACGCGCACCTTCACATTCCCTACAGGTAGGTCTTAGTTTAGTCTTAGTTTAGCTCGTAGGCTAGCTAGTTAAGAATCAATAAGGTCAGGACATCATTGTGATGAACACCTTACACCAATATTGCATTTAAGAAAACCAAACCTGAGACCAGGTCATAACCAATACAAGAGTGTATCAAGACTGAGACAAGACCAGGACCAAGGCAGGGTGATTCCCACACTGCATGACACACATAAGATAAAATGTGGAGCATGCAAACCTTAGGCAATACTGGAATTAATTTAAAAAGATCCACATTACTATAAAAACACCCACAGAAAACAAAAGATTCTCCTTGATTCATCTCCTTCACTGCCATAGTGTATATGTAGAATTGTGCCATGAGATACATATTAATATAAGAATCATTGCAGGGGTGAACTTAATGTGTGGGAATTTCCTTTGTTTTCTATGAGCAAACAAATACAACCACTAAGGAGCTGCAATCAGCGTAACCCTCTTAATTCAATACTCCTTTTTATGCATCTGTGAAGGCAATAGCTGCAGCTGGAGGCTATCTGTCTGTCCATCCATACATCCATCCCATTCTTGTGAATGCGATATTTTAAGAGGGCCCTAAGGGAATTTCTTCAAATTTGGCACAAATTCCCACTCGAAATGAAGAATAATCTGATTAGAATTTGGAGGTCGAAGGTCAAAGGGCAAGGTCAGTGTGACCTCACAAAACATGTTTTGGCCAAAACTCAAGAATTCTTATGCTAATTATGACAAAACTTGACAAAACACAAATGTCTAATAGGATATAATGATAAGGTGATCACATTTTATATCCAAAAGGACAAAGGTCAACTTCACTGTGATGTCATAATGTTCTGCAAGAGACTTTTCTGGCCAGTACTCAACATCTCAACTCAGGAACAGAAGCAGAGACATTTGGTCAGATAATCTAATCTTGGCTGTCCACCTTCAAGCTGTGCCGATTGTATAGAGCTTCTGTGCTGCCCGGGGGAAGATGTGTGTGAAGCATCCATGTTTTCACAGACATGGATGTAAACTGTAAGAGAAACTTGACTGGTGCGTAGAGGCATCCAACCGTGACACGGTAGTTCTAGTTCATATAGGCAATATAATGATATCACTGCAGTTGGGGTCTTGACCGGTCTTGAAATAAAATCCAGAGCCCTCTTTGTCTGAGAATGAGACAAGACCAAGTAAAAATACGGTTGAGTCTGAGAAAGCCTTTAAAAAGTGGTCTTAAGGCTTGTCGCAAGTACAACAGCCTTCCTTAACACCAGTCACATAGTGTCAGGAACAATCCCTGTGCAATAACCACGCATGCATCCACTGTACTTGTGAATTATTTTTTTTTCACACTGTTTTTTTTAACATGTACAGTATATAACACCACTGTCACATCAAATCTATGCATGCTCTGTCATATCCACCCACCTCAAGTAAAGCAACCTGTTAATGATGTGTATGTATATCATTTAGGCTTTTTTTTTTTTTTTTTTTTGGAGAAAGCAGGAAAAAAAGGTTTATGAACAGGCATATAAAGACATATTGCAACAGGGCTGAATTCAGAATGTTCGTAAAGCCTGCCCATGACAGAGTCAGGTCTCATATCTGTGGTTAACGTAATGTTACCAGTCGCCACAGTGATTTCTTTATCCAGTTAGGAATGTGCACCAGATTTAGCAGAGAAGCTAATTTCCATCTGTAGTCCTTAAATACAAAAACAATCAATACAATAAGACAAACAGACATTAAGTGCACCATGACCAGTAGCAAGATCACAAAATACAACACAAGAGTAAGGTGCTAAAACCTACAACCAGAGCAAAGTGATTGTGGGACAGTATAAAGTGCAAAATTCACAAACATATAAATACCCATTACCTACTCATAATATGAAATGAACAATTATTATTATTGATAATTGTGTATGCATCTAAGGTTCACAAAACAAGAGTATTATCTCAGCGACTATAAAATACACCATCAGTTAAAACAACAGTAAGAAAATATATGGAGTCCTTAGAAAAAATGACAAATGCGAATATCAACGATGGTAAGTTATGTGATACAGAAAAGTTACAGAGACAGTTCTATACAGCAATAATGGTACTACAAGACATCCGATTACAGGAATAAAATGAAGTTTACTTCATCGACTGTACATTAGATATTCCCCATGTTTGCCCAGTTAGAAATCATAGACAGTGTCACCAGGTTCAAGTTAATACTGACAAGACTGGGTGGATAGGAGCCATTTTTTGTAGCTGCAAGACAAAAAGTGATTAAGACCATTAGGTTAGGACTACAGTATACAGCTAAATACATTTACTTACAGTAAGATAACCAAGCATTAGTCAGCTTTGTGCAGCAGATGAATTACAGATTGCAACAGAAAAGAAAAGAACACCACCTACAGGACCTCAGCCTTCACTGGACAAAAACATGGATGTCAGAATACCATTCAAAGCAAACCATTTCTAATGATCCACTGTGAACTGTGTCACATACTTAGCAGAGAACCCCTTGTATTTGCAGGGAATGCTGAGATAGACAGTGACATCCACAAGACAAATAACAATGTATGTCTAGTCATAAATACATGCTGCGGTCCTTTTTGCAGGAACCGTTGTGCATCACCCAGGCAGAAACCATGCCACAGACGATCAGCCTGCATGCTGAGAGAAGGAGCCGGACAGCGAGCAGCGAAACCTCATGTCGCATCACTGTCGCTTTAACTCACCAGCTGCTCTTGCTTCTGACAGCACAGCATGTCTGATGACTAAGGCCAGTACGGGCCTGACAATGATCTGAAATCTCCCTGTAATCTGTTCACTAACTGCCAAGTTCAGTAGAGCTTCACAAGCATACAGGGCCTGTCTGCCAGCTTCATGTCAATGTCAGGGACAAGGTCGCTTGATTTGTCACACTGTGACATGAGAAATGTCCTCAGGGAAATCTGAAGGAGGACGCTTCTTCCACCTGGCTCTTTGTCCATATGTAGACAAGCAGAAAGGTAACATTCACAGGGATAAGGCAGGTTGGTCAGGCTGTTCTCATGCACTGTTTGTACAAATACCTATGAAAAGAAATGCATCAGAATTTGTATATAACCCACGTAATTAGAAAGGCTGTGATCATGTGATCAGTGTGCTGACAGGAGTAAAGACGGAAGTAGTGGTAGACCAGTGTTTGGAACCATGTGAAACCAATTGAATTTGAGTTATTTTAAGGTACATCGCCAACATGTTTCTTTTACTTAACCTAGCCTTTGTCACTTTACGTTAAGCACATAATGCTATTTGTGGAGCACTAAGTCATTAGATATCATATGGACTGTTGTATGTGCGTTTACGTAAGATACGCAAACCATTCTATGAGGATACATCGGGTTGGTCCGTCCATCAATTCAACCCTTTGATCCTGAACAAGAAAGGTACACTACTAGACAGATGGCCATTATACAGTATATGGTATGGATATTGATGGTCCCCAGAGAATGAATCCTGTTGATACTAATGACTCCCTGAGTTTTGATTTGGCGCAACAGTCAATATTTTACCCCTTAAAATAAGATTAACTGAAAGTGGCTTGAAATATTCAGGGTCTCCAGAGGATGAAATCTTTTGTTTTCAGTGACGCCTCACCTTTCCTTCATAGCCAACATAATCTCTGGTGCCACAATGTTTACTTGCAGTGACTTGCCATGAATCACACTGAGGTCACTTACGCTCCATTAGGATGAACCCCTTCCATTTTAAATACTCAATAAACTTTACTGTAATTCCACCCTTAGGCCAAACTTTTCAACTTCATGTCATAATCTAACAGGCAGATTGCCATGAATGTCACTAAGTATATTTATACTTCCACGGGGATAAACCCTTAAGAGATAATACAAACTCAAGGTCTGTCCTCTGGGGACATCGTCACTACGACATTTGTGGTACCTCCTATTGTGCAATGCTATGAACATTGCAGTGTCTAGAGGCTGCTATTGGGGTTCAAGACTTATTTTAGGCTTTGGCTGTGTTTTGTAACTTTCCAAAAATGCCAATCCAGTGAGGTCCAGAGGTGTAAAATTAGACAGAGTTTGACTACTTTTCATTTTTTTGTGTGTGTACACTGAGTGCAGAAGTGAATGGACTCGCACTGGTATGGTGCCTTTCTGGTCTTCCAACCACTCAAAGCACTTTTACACTACAGAGTCACATTCACCCATTCACACACAAATTCATACACTGGTGGCCGAGGCTACCGTACAAGGTGCCTTTAAAAGTCACACATGTTCACACATTGATGGCACAGCCATCCGAAGCAATATCGGGTTAGTATCTTGCCAAAGGACACTCCCACACGCGGACTGAAGGGGGCGGGGAGCTAACTGCTGATCTTCCCATTATGGGATAAGAGCCATCTCTATGAAATAATTTCATCATCATCCTGTCATTCCTACTTTTTTTTGCCTTTGCCATGAACTTTAAACATTTAGCTCTTTGTGTCCTGTTTAGTGACCCTCTATGTAAAATGGTTGCCAGAGGCTGTCACTTTTATGGTCATCATGTCTTCTTCTGTTTACTGTAATTGGATCAATGTTTGTAGACTAATGTGTTGTTGATTTATTGATGATAAAGAGCTGCATGTACTTGATAGTAGAGCCCTGTGGTGCCAAACGCTACACTGACTGCATTTCCATGGATATTACCTTCTGGTCATTGTTGTGCTGGCCATTAACCTCACGTTACCTCTGAACATACAGATTTTCCAGTTTCTTAAATTAAGACTTTTTCTACACTGACAACATCATATACTGTAGTTAATCTGTATCAGATTGTTTCAACCCTTCATTTAAGTTCTGTGATGTTTACACTGAGTGAAATGTTCAAACATATGTTTTTTTATCGCTGTAAAATTCCAGCAAATGAAAATATTCTACGTCACAGTTTAGCGCAGTTGACGTGTCCTTATGTGATTTTTTAAAATAATAATATCAAAAACAATCATGAATCATTAAATAATCATTCAGTACACATTCACACACATTCACACTGTTTGCCACTTGTTGCTGTCTACTAAATTAACTCTCAACCTGGCTACTAACAGGTGTTTGATAAAAGGGCACTGTGGTACAGATGGATATTAAACATGAAAACATGAAAATATTTGTATTTGTATTTGTAATATTTTTTCAATAAATAAATCAATCACCAATCATATTTTTGTCACATGTCATACAAGGCACAGCTTTGGTGAAATGCAATCCCATCAGCTCCTTGACATTGTGCATTGTAATTTATCCCTTGTTTGTCTCTTCTGACATCATTGGCTGCTGCTTTATATTGGTCCATGTTCTGAATGGTTCTGGTAATCCACAATTTCTGATTGTGGAATGATTTAACTATAGCTTTGGTTATTGTTACTTTTGTTGTTTTACAAATCAAAACCACCACAGACTCAGTGAATTCATTGATGTCATCAGTGATGTTGACAGGGGTGTCCCTCCAGACTCTGATTGGCTACATCTTTTACGTCACTGGGGGCATGCCTCATGGTTTTACATATCTTGACTTCAACAAGATGGCCACATAGTCGCTCCTCCTGAGCGCAGGCAGTGATTCTGCAGTTGCCTCTGAACAGCATTTAGCAGAGATCAAAGGTGTTTATTCCCCTTGTGGTGCAGGACAAGCGGGAACAACTCATTCAGCAAAATACTGATTAATGGTTAAAGCATGCAAAATAAAAAAAATTGGCCCCAACACATGTGCATCATTATAAACCCATTTTCACAAATCCAGCCTGACAGATGTAGTACTTTTGGAAACTTTGGGATCTCCAAAGTTAAGATAATAATTCTGGGTTTTGACCTACATTGGGCAAGGTATCCTCTCCGTAATGTTACTGTTTTTTCTTTTTTTCCTATCTTTCCATCCATTTTCTGTTACCGGTTATCCTTAGAGGGTTGAGGTGGGGCTGGAGCCTATCTCAGCTTACATGGGTTAGAGGATGGACAGTAGGAATAACAACACTTTTAAATTCTAAGCGCCTCTCAAGTATTAAGGTGTTGTAATATTTGCTTCATCAGGTTTGACTTAAAGTTTACTTGACATCATCATCTTCATCACTGACCCTGCTGTGGTCATTATCAAGTTATCAGTTATTTTGTCATTGGCATCATCATCACTACCACGTTCACAATTTGCTATAATCAATTACTGTGTTTTTTCCTAACCCGATGAAATCCCAGATCTCTGGGAACTAGGTATGTCAATGGTTAAACATTAATTTGGTAACCACCAAGAATATTTTTTGACCGGTTACACCTACAGGCTAATTTTGCTACTCTTCAGTTTACTGCTCCGCGCACAACCCAGGTCTTGTAGGAGCTAGTTGGCTAGCTGTGCTGCTCATTAGGCCATTACTCCTAATAACACTATCCCTATATACAGCCATGGTCCTGACCCTGCAGCGTTGCTTTGGAAACATTGTGCCCACCCTCTGGTCTCCCCCAGCTTGCACCTCAAGACCATGAGGTTGGGCAATCGGCATGTTTGCATATGTTAACACTTACAGGAGTGGCATCAGAAAATAAAAGGTAAGACATTTACAATAGCAAATGTTAAAATTTCACCACTTCTAAAGGGATAGCACTTTAAAATGGTGCTAAAGCCGACTGAGTCAAAGGAGTGCTGGACGAAATAAAAAGGCCTTTTGTATTTCACGTCATGTTTTTTTTTTTTTTTTTTGAAAATAAACCGTTTGGTTACTGAATTTAAAATTTAACTGAAAATGACACCCCTAGTGGCTAGTCAGTCACAGAGCTGATGCACAACCATTTACATTCACATTCACACCTATGGGCCGGTCCCCATCAGGTCAAAGGGTACAGATGACCTCAGCTAAACGCCAAGCGTGGCCCATTAAAAGGGTTGACCTTTAAATTGGATCAAAATACAATTTCTGTGTATTTACATGATAAATAAATGTATTTTTATCAGTAAAGCACATTCCAATAAGCCATCTAATGCTCCCAACCCCTGCAGGTATTGTTGGTAAATGTTGTCCCCCTGCCTATATTTCCTAATGGCAGGTCTGCCTATGGGCAATTTTGAGTCAACAATGAACCTAGTCAACTTAACCTGCATGTGTTTGGACTGTGGAAGAAAACCCACGGTGACATGGGTAGAACCCTCTCGCTGTGAGGCAACAGCTAACCTCCTCACCACCGTAGCACCTAGTTTTTTGTTAGGAGGCTGAATTGTTAATATCAAGTGTATCTGATACAAACACCACACTACTGCTTAAACTACGAGGTGTGAACAGTCTATGATGATCGTAACACTTGTTTTCCTATATTGACTTATATTGAATGAGTATTAAATCAGCTGACTTGGCAGACCTTGTGGTACAACCCTCTGTCACAAATTTTGTTTAAGTACAGCTGGATGATGTCGCTCCCCTGCTGACTGCAAAGAGCTAAAGGAGAGTGGCTGGGCTGGATGAGATGCCTTCAGGCCTGTGGCCCAAGCAGAAATATGATGCTATATTTATTCTTTTCAAACATGAAAGAAAGAAGCTTTCATTCAACAGAACATCCTTTGTCATTGCAACCTTCACTGCATTTACAGTTTTCAGCCTTGCGTCCATGTATTAGTCATAAAGCAGTATGACCCCCGCCTTACTTCCTGCGAGTGTTTTCTGTGGCCAGCTGTAGCAGCCACGTTCACTTTTGGCATCCACTGACAGATTTTGAATTTTGGCTGAGATAAGTTTGGTTCTCTTCTCTCTCTCTCTCTCTCTCTCTCTCTCTCTCTCTCTCTCTCTCTCTGTGTGTGTGTAGGCAGGCTTGGGGACGTCACTAAAGCTCATTCGGCTATCAGAGTTCCAGGTAGGTACAATTACTTTTACAGGGTCCACTGCTGAAGAAATGCAATGGGAGAAGTTCACTCAGTGGTTCCATTAGAAGCACTGAGTGAACAATGAGTCTGATGCCAATGCCAGGGCATCTTCAAAGTAAGATTACATGACAAAGCCATGGCAAGAACAAGAAGACAGCTGATAAATAAGTATTTGTGTAACTGAATGCCGTTTGCATGAACGAGCAAGCCAGCTCTTACCATCAGTTTGTACAACACTGACACTGAACTAAATTTAATGCTATATATTTGTCACTATTTTCTACAAAAAAACAAAAAAAAAAAAACGAAAAAACAAACAAACTATACCCTCAACTATTTTGTTTTAATGCTCAACCATTTGGTAGGACATATTTTGAGTCGCTATATCTTTAAAAAATGTGCTAAATGTGTTGAACTTAACTCAGCCTGGCTGAGCTACCTCTGCCATTCAGTTTATGTTATTCTCTTGTCTTGTTTTTATGTCTTAAATCAATCAATCAATCAATCAATCAATCAATCAATCATTTGTCACATGGAAATCATACAGGTACAATTCCAGTGAAATGTGATCCCATCAGCTCTTTTAATTTATGCACCGTGATTTAGTACAGTGTGTGTGTGTGTGTGTGTGTGTGTGTGTGTGTGTGTGTGTGTGTGTGTGTGTGTGTGTGTGTGTGTGTTCTTACATCGTTTTGCCTCCTACAGGAAGTTGGTAACAAAAAAAGTCACTCAAGACATGAGGGGTCTGTCTGGTGGGATTTTCAAAAGTAGCCATATTTTATTCAACATGTTATAGTTTTAAAAGTCTTACTGAACAGATTTATTTACGTTAATACAAAAAATTAAAGTCTGATAAGGTACATTTAAAAAAAAAAAAAAACAGTTCATTTGTCCATTTATGGTATAGGTAGCAAAGCTAAGCTAAAGTAATAAAAATCAACTATTTGCACAAAATAGAAGCATTCATGATAATTCATTGATGTTAGATCATACATTCAATGTTCTCCATTACATATATGCTAAACTAATGTTTATTTACTGTCTAAAGCCATGCTCAACCAAATGGTTGAACTGTCCTTTTTTGGTAAAGGCAGTGATGCTAAGACAATACTTATAGTTTTTTCTGAAATAAAAAAGGATTAATATTTATCCAATCCATTATTTGGATTCCACCCCTTGCCTTATCTTAACCTATAATAATACATCAGATTTTCTTATATTTTTCAATTATTAATCTGAATCTGCAAAGTAACCGGTAACTAAAATGGTCAAATACAGTACACAGTAAGGTAGGAAATGGTAGCAGTTCCTAGGAATTCTGGGGATCTCTTAATTTCAGTCATTTTGTCGCACAAACTGTTCCCGAAGCTCAGTAAGAAACAAAAACAGATAAAATATCTTTTGTTGATACTGCATCTATTTTACACTGATGTGAGTTTGAATTGGTATGGGATATGATCTAGACAAATATCACCAGTCCAAACAATTTTATATGTGCAGCTATAGAGTTGTGAAGTGGGATGTGGGTTTTTTTTCCCCAGAGTAAATTCCTGTTTTAGGTAACTGCTGTCAGTGACATGATATTCAAATAGTTAAAAAAATATATTGAGATGGTCAAATGTCAATATTCACATTATGGATAGGACTAAGTTATTGATTATAGCATGAAGCATTCCTGGTCAACTGAAAGTTAAAGGGGAAGGCAAACAAACATGCAGATTAAAACAGATAAGGTTTGTTTTGCTGTTACAATTGTATGTTTCATACATTTCATAACACTGTAAGTGCCATTTATCAGTGATGTTTTTTTTATTGTTAGGTATGAGGTATGGTATGATTTGCTATAGTACAGACAGAAATATATTTCAGTGTGAATTTGTGTAGTGTATTTAAGAGATTGTTTAATATGTGATGTTCCTTTGTTCCTGTATATATTGACCTGTGAGAATCTTTATTGTGGTCCTGTGCAGTTACTGTACATATGTGACAAATGAAGAGAAAGTGAAGCTTTTATTGTGAAATGTTCAGTTTGATCAAATAAATGAATGACAATGGAGCAGCACAGTTGTTTTACTGTTCATTGGCATTGCTATGTTGCTACCGAGCTGACTCAACGCAAAGCAGTCTCATGTTGTCACTAACGTGGTTATTTATAGAAGCAAGTTAATATGAAGATGAAAACAATGCAGACTAAAGATAGCCACTCCAAACATAGTATATGACCTGACTTTATCATTGGGTCATGGTGGATGGTGTGTCACCTAGGCAAGAAGGCCACAAAGCTGCAGACCACAGTTTGAGACCAACAAACAGCAACACGGCTTGTTTTTTAGCGAGTCACTGCTGTGTTTTCAGTGGCTTTTCAGCCCCCAAATGTTGGTGTTTTAAGGGAGCATCACTGCTTTTTCCAGCAGTGATAGTGCTATTTTTTTAAGCCAAAACATGATCTTTTCCTACCCAAGTGGTTTTTATGCCTAAACCTAACCCCATGTTAACCACAGTGTTGTTAACCATGTGAAATTTCAATGTACACAAAAACATGCTAATGTAAATGTGGTTTGTAGAAATGTAAAATGCCAACATTTTTTTCTGGTGAGTGGGTTAATTTTCAAAATGTAAGATGGAATAATTATCCAGATAACAAAAATAACTAATAACAAAACACATAGGCTCTCCCAACATAGATCACAGCACAAACCCAACCTGATTCAAGCCCTGGGGAATTTTGAGAAATTACAGCCCAAACCCTGCTCATCAGCTCAATCAGATTCGGGCAGAGAATCAAATGAGATGCACTGAGATTGTGTGATGGTGGTGGAAAAACACTTTCTCCCATCAGAGGTGAGAACAATGAAGTGCACCACCCCATCACAGAACAGAAGTGTGAAGAAAATTGTGGTGCGTCCTAACAGATGAAGGAAGACTGAAAAATGGTGGCTGGAAGCTGCAAGAGAGGTGATAGACAAAGCAGAAACTGAGAGGATTGGTGGTTAAAGAGGGACAAGAGGAGAGTCGAATTTGTCAGCTGATCTTCAAATACAAACTCACTTACAAATCATGTATCTCTGTATGTATAAAGCCTACTGGAACGATCCTGGTTTATGGTAACTTGGGTGTTATTTTTGTAGTTTTGCCCCCCATATCTATCAGTTTTTGATATTATTGTACTCATTACGTTCATTTGTTGAGATCTGTGACGTCACTACATCACAGTGTGAGGGGGATGAAAGTCAGTCAGACGATCAGACGAGTTATAAATAAACCAACCATTTATCCAGATGAAACCACTTTATTTGGAGCTAAACCTTAAAGTGAGCGCACCTGAAAAGTTGCTATAATGTCTCAGTTTCAGTTGTGTTAAAACATGAAAATTGAAGTAAGAATTTGCCCCAATTGCCAAGATTTTTACACACAAAAAATACAAGACACTTTTGACTTTAATCACTACTATATAGACATTTTTTTGAGAACAAGACAGGTTTCCTCATACTTTGGATTTGACGTGCATGTAGCATGATGAGCATAATCAGTTTGTCTTTTCTTCCCTGCCAAAGCGTTGTCAATCCCATAGGGCTACTTTAAAGTTTACATGTCATTTTGTCTCTGAATAAGTACTGCTACCTGAATCTTGAGAGCCTTTGTGTTGTAGTCAAGACCATTTTAACCGAGATCAAGTCATGACCAGACCAGAGTGTATCAAAACTGAGACAAGACCAAAACTTTGAGGGGTTAAGACCTAGTTAAAACCAAGACCAGGGGATATCAAGAGTAAGACAAGACCAAGACTTTGGGGGGTTGAGACCAAGCCAAACTAAGACCAGAGGGTATCACGACTCAGACAAGACCAAAACTTTGAGGGGTTGAGACCAAGTCAAAACCAAGACCAGAGGGGATCAAGACCAAGACCAGACCAACGAGGAGTCCCACAGTGAAAGACACACTTAGGGTACTTAGGAAATGTGGAACATGCAAACCATAGGCTCCCACTGATTTGAAAGATCCACATTCCAATAAAAACGCACAGTAAACAACTTAAGTTTCCTCTTCATTACCTCTTTATTGCTATATATAAATTATGTGTAAATGTGTAAGTGTAAAATGAGAAATGTGAAAGCTGGTAACAGTGACAAAATTCACTAATTAGGAATGAGTCAAGTTATTTGTTACATTTGAAGCAGGACATTCTTCATCCAACGGGCTGTTCTCATGCACTGTTTGTACGTTTTCCTACAAAAAGTAAGGCATAAAAATAACAGTCTTAAATACTCATGGGCCAGTAATTCGGGTATAACTGACGTATTTCAGAAGGCTGCGATCATGTAACCAATGCTCTGATGGGGGTAAAGAAGTAGGAGGTTGGGGCAAAGAATGGGTCACAAAACATGACACTTTCCCCAGGAGACCAGAGTTTGGAACTATGTGTAGTTAAACCCATTTTAAGGTAGGTGTCACCATGTTTCTAATCCTTAGCCTAACCACAGTGACTTTTTGTTAAATGTGTAACTTTACGTTAAGTACATAGCATCACTCATGGGGCGCTAGTTCATAGGATATCATATGAACTGTTGTATGAGGAAACATTGCATCCAATGACAGTAATGAGAATAATTCAGACAATGCACAGGCATTTCAGTGACATCCCCACAGTTGTTATCTTGACTAGTCTTGATACAAAATTCCGAGTCCTCTTTGTCTGTGACCGAGACAAGACTGAGTTAAAATGCGATTGATTCAAGGATGAGACCTTCAAAAAGTGCTCTTGAGACCAAGACCAATCTTGAAAACTACAACACTGCATCAGAGGACTCTTGTTTCTATGAAACAAGAAAATAAAAATGAAATAAGTTTTAATGACATATTAGCAAACAGTTGCTCATTTACACATCCAGTAGACTCAGAGCAACACAAGCATCCATTTGGAGTCGTGTTTGTATCCATCTGACAAAAGTAAGTGCAATATTCACCCTCTTTTAGCTCTGTGTTTGGTCTCCACCAACTACTAATGAACAATATCTGTCTCTTTAGCTACAAAAGGCTCCCCTGTGTTCATCAACTAGTCCTGTGTCTAGAACTGTGTCTATCTGCTGTTTGCCACTGAGCAGGTAGTGTACAAGGGTTTATCACTCACTAGCCTCTTCTATACTGCTTACTCAAGGCAGGAATTTCATGCTGCCTTGCTGTTCTGTATAAAAGGTACAATCATGGAATGGTGGGACAGAGTTGTCTCACCTCTAAGTCAGCATCGGAGGTAGTAACAGCCCTGAACCAATGTCTGTATAAAAGGGATGGCTGGCAGAACGAGATCATGGGTGGTAAATGATTGTTATTGCCATGTTTATATTGTTATTGTTTATAAAGCACTGTGGACGTGCATGTTATATGTCAACCTAGAGGCCAGAGCTGTTGTCTGTTTTGCTTGCGTGATGCTGTCTAAAATCACACACTGGAGTAGGATGATACAAAGGCAGCATAAAGAAGCCACGTGGTAGCAGCCCTATAGTGCAATCTCTGTGTTAAAAGGGCTACTGAAAACAGCTGCCTGTCGCTGCTGGTGAGAGCCGTGAGAATGAACCAAAACAACCAGCTGAAAGATGCAAAAAAATTACATAGAACTGAGGGAAACTGCACAAGTGGTGATAGTTCTCTGTGAGTTTGTCACTATGACTGACCCCCTCCACATTACATATAGTCGTGTGATCACTTTTTAATATAAAAAAAAAAACGGAATATTGCAGTTTTAATATTAAAGGGACACATGTTTGACCAGTTAAAATATCTGCTGTGATGAATTGTACATTCAGCTTTAATTTCACTCCACATTTCCCTTCTGATCATCTGCAATGGTGTACCCCCCCCATACTGGGAGCCACTGCTTTTTCACCAAAGATGATAAAGAGGCAGAAAATATGATGTTGTTAAGGTCTTTCTGTATGGAGCAGTTCGTCGTTGCTGTTTCAGCGAC
Organism: Cephalopholis sonnerati; assembly: GCA_019142605.1. NCBI lineage: Eukaryota > Metazoa > Chordata > Actinopteri > Perciformes > Serranidae > Cephalopholis > Cephalopholis sonnerati. The sequence continues at coordinate 7,414,298 of JAGQAX010000015.1, read as the reverse complement.
ATTTTTCACTCTTAAGTTTCAATTTGTCACTTTCTATGTGTAAAAGATTTCCCCCTGGCACCAAGATTTAATTTAGACTGATAAGGTCTATCTACAATATCTCCTCTATGGCAGTGAAGAGAAAAGGAGGAGCTGAAACAGACACTTTTTAAAAGAAATTTGCACTTTTACACTTTCCTGAAGCCACACTTTAAGATTTCTACCTTAAATCAATACTTCCTGTATGTCATAAGACCATTCAAGCTTCTGGTTAAGCTTGGCTCTCACTCAAGTGGCATCCTTTGCCAAGAGCTTCCATAAAACAGAGCAATAACAAGCCCCCCCCATCCTTCTTTTCATTGAGATGCATAATGAGGCAGGGCACCACGGTCCAATCAGTGACCTATAAAGACAGGCATGGGTAACACGGTCCAATCAGACCACGGCACTGGGCTCCATCCATTTCCCATCTGTAATTTTGACAGCTCCAAGTCGAGCTGATAAACAATTCATAACCAAGGCTCACAATCACAGCACACCATTCAGTCCACAAACCCCATTCACTCCATACCAGCCTACAAAGGCTAACCACAGTACCTACTCTAACACTGAAACTAAGAAAGGTGGCTACAAAGTGTTTTGACTGTTGAGCCAAATGTGTTATAGGTAGAAAAGTAGTAATGCACTTTTTTTTTTACCAGGTATTCAAAAAGTTATTTTTATGCCTATACAACCATGATCAATGATTTGACCTATGTCCCAAAAAATGCACTAAAATTGTAGTTACTGCACGCAGTTATGCAGAATGCAGTGAGTGCCTTTTCTTTTTCAGTATGTGTAAAACTGTTTTATTTCTTACTAGATTCGATTTGTATTTGTTTCATTTATAGTTGTCTGTTTTACAGAGAAAATTCTAAGCACCTCTCAAGTATTATTGTGTTGTGATATTTGCTTAATCAGGTGTGACTTAAATAAAGTTTACTTGACATCATCATCATCTGCATCACTGAACCAGTTGTGGTCGTTGTCACATTATCAATTATTTTGTCATCAATCATTCCCACATTCACCATTTGTTGTAATATGCCTACTGTGGTTTTTGTTGACCTGACTGAATCCCAGATCTCTGGGAACAAGGATGTCAATGGTCAACCATTGATCAGCTAAAATGAAAATGTTTTTGACCAGATAGGCATCACCCTATAGGTTAATTTTGCTACGCTTAAGTTTACCACACTGCGCACCAATCAAGTCTGGTGGGAGCTAGCTAGTGTTAGCAGTGCCGCTCATGCATTACTGCTAGTAAAACCATCCTGACCCAACAGTATTGCTGTGGAAACATGTGCCCACCCTCCACTCTCCCCCCAGCTCTCCCTGTTGTGTAAGCAGCTCCATTTTAAGCCATAAAACCCCTTTAGCATTGTTGACTGTATTATCACCATTAGCTCTGTTATAACCATTAGCAGTGGCTAGTGGTGCTAACATAGTTAACAGTGCTAAAAGGGTTTTGTGGCTCAAAATGAAGTTGCTTACTCAACGGGGCACCCTCAAGGGGAGACAGGCCGGTTGACGCAATATTTACGCACCGGAACAGTGTTAAAAGCTGTAATCGCCAAATGAGCAGCACAGTTAGCTAGCTAACATTAGCTCCCTCCTGAAACGGGGTGGTGCACAGTGCAGAACGGCCAAGAAACCAGTGGAGACTGAGTTTGGGCTGTGTTTCCACATGTTAACGCAGCTGGTCGCCCTGGTTGTCAGCAAAGCCAGCAGACACTAAAATAAAAGGCAACACTTTACAACACACAAATAAAAATTACATTTCATCCCCTCTAAATGGATAGTGCTTTGAAATGCAGAATGAGTCAGGGGAGCACTGGACTAAAAGGACAGGCCTGTTGAATTTCACGTCTTTTTTTTTCCCCCTAAAAAATAACTGGTTAGTTATGGGTTAATGGATGTAAGCCTTCCAAAACTAAAATGAACCAAAACTGATATCCCTCCTTGGAGCCCAGGACAAACCACACTAACTACATTTACTGTGGTTTGCCATGGATTTTGTAGTTACTGCAGTTTTTGCACCCTAGTTTCTCTACAACAGAACACGACTGAACCAGGAAATGTTGTCACTACATAGAACTGATATATAAGGTTTCATTTCAGTCAAAGCTCAATTTTGACCAAACTTGTAGTTACTGTGGTCAGCCTTTGTGGGGCAGCATAGTCTAAAAGTGAAGAGCACTTAGCAAAAACTGGTTTCAATATACAGATAGCTGCCCTTGCCCCTGAGACAAAATGACACATTGCATTTTCAGGCTGCCAGAGAGGACTGAATGACTCCAACAACATAACAGTTATTCCAGTGCTGAATGTGAGCGTATTGTGCTTTGAATTTGAGTTGTGAGACAGCACATACACTCAGCATGCTAATGATAAAAAAATCATGTAGCAATAGTCTTTGTCATGCTACCACAGGAACTTTACAAGCATATCATAACATGTATCCATAATCACAGGCTCTGCTTTTGTTTCTGCATTCTGCTCCCACTGTGAGGACGAGTTTTTGGAACTATATTTGGGCTCTGCTCAGGAGCTGTTACTAAATCTAAGCTCTTGATACTTTCAGGGCTGGCTGGCAGTGCTGTCCATCATAATTGGTCAAGCATATATGACATCACATTAAAACAAGGGCAACAACAAACACAGTGACCACCATTCTGCTGCATCTTTATGGAGCAGGACAGCTACTTTAAAGGCATACTGCACCTGCAAAAGGACCATTTGTAAATCAATGCCTCAACCCCTGGTTGTGTTGAATTTGTGAAGAAAACTCTGTTTCTCTCACATGCCACCACGCCTCATAAAGAATCCAAAAACTGAGAAACTTATTCATGAGTTGAAGTCATTGGGGTCTGTGCTTAACAGCGGCAAAACTATATTAAAAAAAACTGTTTTCAAACTCTCATATAACTTGTGCAGTATAATCCAAGTCTCATTTACCCAGGTTTATGCTCCGTACTTCACAGACAGATGAATTTTGACTAAAACATTTCAATTTAAAACAAATCAATACAGTCTGATGAATGACTGCTCATATGCACGCACGTGTCCAGGCATTCTCAGGGCATGCTACGCATAGGCAGAAGTGTCTTAAATAGTGTTGGGCAAGCTTCATGGAAAATGCAATAAGGTAAGCTACCAGCTACTCTACATCAAAATGAAATTTCAATACATTGAAGCTATGCCAAGAGAATTGTAGCAAGCTAAGCCGTGAAAAATGGCAAACGTGGCTTGGTACTTGTAAAACTACTTTTATTTTTTGACTTTATGTCAAATCAGCATCTTCTCAGTGACCAGAAAAACTGTCAGCCAAAATAATAGGCAGGCAAAAAAAAATGTTCAGTTAAACTGTTTACTATAAAATAACAGACTTAAATGAAAACTTTCTTCTTTTCTTTTTTTTTTCTTTTTTGGATGACTTTGTGACATTTAAACATGTCTTCCAATAACATGACATCAGTCGGCCTATTGCTTTCTCTCTTTCTCTCTCTTCTTCCTACTTAATGCATTTCTCTGTTTTGGCCTCTTTCAGTAGGCTTTCTGGCTATATCAGTAATTCATATATATAATTCCAAAATATGTTTTTCAGTCAATAAAAAATGAAATAATTAAAAGACAGTAATATAAACAATAAAAATAACATACCTAAATTAAAACTTCTTCTTTTTTGGGGCATTAGAACATGAACATGTCTTGCAGATAACACGTGACATCAGTATGTCACCAAAGTCCTTCTAAGGCAGGTCGTAACACTCCAACGCCATCTTTGATACGAGCCAGGGCAGCTATTTGAACTTAACGCCCTGGTTCTCTACTTCCAGAGCTCGCTGGGACATAAAAACTATATGAATGGCATCAGCAAAAAAGACTAATCCAAATCCATGAGAAGACTTGCCAGTTATGTCCCTTAATAAGGTTTAAAACCGCTTTTTTCTTCCTCGGGTTGTTCAACTGCGACTCCAACAACGTAAGACGTCACTGGTGCGTGATTTTTGTTTTGAGGGGTGGGGAACCCTGGAGCGCAGCGTATTTAATAATCATGAGGAAGCAAGCGAGCGCACACACAGATACCTGTGGCTTCTACAGGTGGTGCAAAGGATCTTTGCAGCGGAGCGGTCGAGATGACATGTAAACAGAGGAAAACAACTTATATTTTCAACTGTGTCTGTTTGTAATTTCATCCCGACTATAACCAAGAACGTTTGTTGTCTGGAATAAATAAAGTCGATTGATTAAGTCTGTTCTTTTATTATCTCTGGTCGCAGACTGAGAGGCGTGCAAATTCACAGGCGGAGCGAGGCAGCGAGGCGTAGCTTTCCAACCACACTTTCACTGTGACCCTCCCTACTACTGTCAGTGGTCCCTCCCTCCGGAGTCCTCTATGCAGCAACTTGACCAAACTGTCGTAAAGGTGGTTAGGCAGGCTTACATCACTACAATATGATTGACAAAAAAAATCACCAAACAATTGGCTTTGTGAGTGGCGGAAGAGGTGGGACATGTGCGTACAACTGCCATACTGCTGTTGCAAACTACCCCCAGTCATTTATATGGAAGTGTTCAGTCTCCTCATAATAAAGTCTCTGATGTCACTCTCTGCCTCCTCCCTTCCTTCTTAATACTGCTCTCTGTCTCTCAGCTCTTATCTTGGCCCTTGTTGTGTTTATCTATATAAACAGTCCATGGGCAAGACAAGTGAGTGACGCGTCAAGAAGTGCAATGTAGCCAATCAGAGGCAGAGTAAGGCGGATCTTGCCGAGAAAAACTAATAGCAAAAGCAGCAAGCAGAATTAGCATGTGATACAGTATGTTTCCCTCATCTACATTACTCTGTGCAGCGCTGGTGTCAGTCACATTATTTATCCTCAATTTTATTATCCTTACTTTTATCCAGAGCTCCGCAGAAAAAAAGTCTGCTGCCCTTCAGAGCTTTTCCTGGGAAAAATAGCTTGTAACTTTTAAGGGCGCTACCGTGCTACTTGATCAATTAATCAGCTACCCTACTGAAAAGCTACTTGACTCAGAAAGTAGTGACGTTACCACCATGCTACTGAGAAATGCAGTTGAGTTAGTAACATCGCTACTTGTAGTGACACTACTGCCCAACACGATATAAAAAGTAAGGTTTTAGTGAAAACGCATGAGTTCAGGAAGTACTGAGCATACGACGGGATAGATGAGTCTTGGGTTATACTGCATGAGTTGTGTTAGAGTTTGTAAACTGATGTTTTGATGTAGTTTTGCTGTCGTTAAATGCACACCCCATTTACTTCTACTGTTTGCCTTTTTTGGATTCTCCATTCACTGTGGAGGCATGTGAGAAAAACAAAGTTACTAACATTGTGTCATGTTGCATGACATACATCATGTGACATACGTCACTACCATAGCATGCTACACATACTAGTACACTACGTTATTAATAAAATAATTCGACTGACTTTTGGTGTCACACAGGGAAATGAACAGTGGGCTCCTGGGTAAAGTCTGGAGTTTATTTGACCCATTCACCCTATATGATTTTCTCGCTCTTTATATTGAGGTAGGTGCCCAAACTGCCACCAGCCAGTGCGTTTCATACAACCGCAAACGGTGTCTCTGAGGGTCAGTGTCTGACGCTAATATCCACTGACAAAGTGGCGGTATTTGACAAGTTGGAGGTGCACTGTAATCTAAGTCCCAAACATATGCATTTTGCTAAAAGCACACCTCAGTACTTTGAAGAGAGCATAGAGAAGTTTCACTTTCAGTTCAGTTTAAAAAGTAAGGTTTTGGTGATAATGCGTGTGTTTAGGAAGTACTGAGCGTACAGCTGGATAGATGAGACCTGGATTACACTGCACGAGTTGTGTGAGAGTTTGGAAGCTGATGTTTTGATATAGTTTTGCTGTTATTGAACACGGACCCCATTTACTTCTATTCATGAAGAATGTTTGCCTTTTTTGGAATCTCCGTTCACCGTGAAGGCATGTGAGAAAAACAAAGTTTTCTTCATGAATTCACGTTAACATGAGGTGAGTAACTGATATACAAATTGTCATTTTGAAGGTGAAGTATTCCTTTAAAACCAAAACCAGAACCATTCAAACTACGTTAAAAATGTACGTCTGCAGTAGGAACTGATTGGGCTTGTGGCTGACAGGAGAGAGTCTGAGAGTCCTGACAGACAAACTTACACACTGGTTTGGGTCTTTTCATGGGAATTGCTGACATGAAGAAAAAAAACCAAAACAAAAAAACAACCGCCTCCATTTCTCGTGAACAAAATAAACGGTGCAGTATATCTGGATCTAATAAGAGACTTAAACAGGAAGATAAAAGGAAGTAACAAGACAGAGATTGGGCTAAAGCTGCAGTAAAGCAACAACCGTTTAAATGCTCATTATGAGAATGTATTAGTAGATGTATACACACACTGTCTGGCCGACCTCACACAGTTAATTCTGCTATAAAACACTGTTGGTGTGTATTCCCTGGGCACCTTGGCAGCGCTGCATTGTACCCTGTATTAAGTGGTCAAATCATATTCTGCAGACACTCTGCTTTTCTGGGCCTCCTTCCTCCTGTTGACTCACTGACAGCCGTTATGTAATTACTGCACTGAGGCCAAAAAATGGCCAAAGCATGCACACAGACGTCTTATTTTCTTTTGTCTTCCCCCCCTCCTCTTGTGTCAGTTTCCCCCCCGCCGCTAGCCGGGCTTCTCTGACACCGGGCTTCTCCACGCATGCTGCGGCCGCAGATGCGTGAGCGGAATCACTAAACAGCCCTCTCTCATCTCGTTCTCCATGTCTGTCTCTCTCTGTCTTTTTAATTCTAAGCCTCCGCCGGTTGTGACACCGCGGGGAAGTAGGCTACTTGATGCATACGGATTGGCTTTGACACATTGCGGATCTCTCCATGGTGCTGAAAAGGGAGCGGAGGAGGAGGTGGTGGAAGAGGAGGAGGAGGAGGAGGAGGAGGAGGGGAGGGGGGTCTTTTTAGTTTGCTTCAGGAGCGGCGCTGCACCAAGTAAAGAGGCGAACCGGACTGACACGGATTTCTCCTCTCCTCTCTTGTTTGTTGGAGACTGCGCCGAAAAACTCGCCCGAAAAACTGTCACGTGGAGGCAGCCTGTGTCTCATACCGCATCGCACCTCGGGAGGATGTGGATAGGTAACTTACCATGTTGACTTCAGACACCATGTCAATGCTGGCGATGTCTATGCTCATGCCAACATCCACAGGGGCGCCTATTGAAAATATGACAGCGGAGTGTTAGTACGCATTAGACCCCAGCAGCCCTCTGAGCATCACATCACATGTTAGTTCCATGAACACTGGCGGCTTTTACCTCCAAAATCAGGCCGCAGACGGATGTCATAGCCCTTCAGCAGCTTGTCCACGGTGGCTTTCACATATGACATGTTGCTAGGTTCGTTGGCGCTGTGGACAGAACATTTCAATTCAGGAATATGACATGTTTTAGGGGCCTGTATGAAACAACACATGACACATGATGTTATCATCAGATCTCACCTTTGCGCCCCGCAGACTACAGTCGCCAGCAGGGACAAGCAGCAGACCCCCCAGCATCCGCGGTCCAGAGTAGTCCACATCACTAACTCCGATCCTGCCAACGACTTTGACACAAGATCTCAGGGATGCAACTTAGGCTGCAAAATTATTCCAGGAGCAACGCATGCGCGTCGTTTTATCAACATCCAAGCGTCAGCGGCAAGGTGAGACCAATTTGGATGAAAATGTAGCCGCGATGGGGGTAGAAAAAAAACAGCCTATAGGTGTGGAGACTTCACTTGGAGAGTGGAGGTTGGCGCATGAAGCGGCACATACATTCTCCCAGCCCCTGTGGATGTCAACACACAGACAGACCACCCTCCGGCAGCACTCTCAGCTTTTTCCAGCAGATGCAGCAGTGTCCGGAGCAGATCTGCGTCAAGCTCGCCTTCCCGCTGCCGCTCAATTTGGAGACGTTAAATAATGAGCAGCGAGCGCGGCTCCCCGGTCACCTTTAGTAAGCCGGAGGAGGAGAGAGAGGGAGAGTGTGTGTGTGTGTGTGTGTGTGTATGAGAGAGAGAGAGAGGGAGATAGAGCGAGAGAGAGAGTGTGTGTGTGTGTGTGTGTGTATGTGTGTGTGTGAGAAAGAGAGAGAGAGAGAGAGAGAGAGAGAGAGAGAGAGAGGGCGTCATGCAACACAAGCACGTCTGAGGAGCTGCGCATTTTCGGAGCTCCGCCAGGCAGCAGCGGATCCCATTCACTTCGCGTCACGGGCTGCACACCAACTTAATTAATTGTTTAAAATCCCAGAAAATGCATTAAAAAATGCAACGCACGACTAACTGATGAGAGAGGAGATAAGATACGTTGTACGGGAGCTGAAATGGCTTCTGCTCCGACTGCAGGGCGTGAAGGGAATGGAGAAGAACTCTTCTGCATTTAACCCATCAGAACACTGGCAGCAGAGTTACACAGTTAGCTATCAGCTATTATCGTCATGGCACTCAGATTTTGTTAGTGAATGAAATAAAAACGATTCCTCATACCTTCCTGCCACTCCTGGTAACATCTTTATATATGAATACCTCAGGAACTCCCTAAAGGACCAGTGAAGCTTCTTTAACAACTCCTGACACTGAAGGATTTCCTCAACTCTGACAATCGACACACCTGAACCACCAGAGCTTCTCCAAGGACCCCACAACTCTTTTCAGTTGGCTACCCACTAACCTCCTTGACTATAATAAATGTTAGATTGTACTTTTATAAAAATAGCCCCTGGCTCCTTCTGGCAACCCAGTCGCCAGAATAAATGTTGGCATTGTAAGTTTCTGCAAACCATGGGCAGTGCTGAGGAAGCTACTTTAAAAGTAAAGGTTTGCAAGCTACCAACACATTACTTCATACTGGAAGAAGCTCAACTACAGCAAAGAGAGAAATCTAGTTTGGATAACTAATGCAAAAAAGTAGGGGAGATGGGGGTTGGTTGTCACAGTGCTGATTACTGCCACGCTGTTGATGTTGATACTAAACAGTTGGCCTGACATCCTGCTCATTTTGCACTGGTCATTTTGTGGAACATACACAAAACATTGAGACAAGGAGATATTTTGTAATTTCTATGGGTCAGAGAAACTTTTCATGTTGGTGTTGTTTTTGTATGAAAAGCTTATACGTTATTACTCCTGCTGATTTCAACACAGATTTTTTTTTATTGTTGTTTTTATTTTGTTTTTGTTTGTTTGTTTTCATGTTTTTTTTTCTCTCCACATCCACTCCTCTCAGTAGTGTAGTGATACCTGAGTGGGCACTATAAAGCTTTTGTCGTTTTGACATGAAGACAACACAACGTGTTTCGAGGTTCAAGACATCGGATAACTTGCCCATCTCCCCCAGAGAAAAAGTAAAGTGTAACATGTTGGGGGAAGGGTGCAGGAACCCAGAAAAAAGGGTTCTGTATTATCTAGTAGGCTTTGCTATGTAGTTATGTTGTTGTGGCCTAATGTAATCATTTAACATAGTAGTAGTAATAGTGTAAGTAAAAAATAGTACAAGATAAACATTTTGATTTTTTTTTCTTCCCCCATTTGTGGCGTCCCCTATGGATGATGGCGGCCTTAACATTTGCCTACACTGCCTACAGTGTATGCCACGTCCAGCACTGCAGATGTGAATGTCTTCCTCAGTCTGGTTGTCCACAGACCCCTGGTCCATGACCTTTGACCTCTTCCCTGTTACCTGTTTTGCTAACTGTATTTTTAATTTGATTAAACACATGTATAATTAGAAATATGAACCATGTGGGCTCAGTGTTGTTGGTGTTTTGTTTGGATTACCTCACACATGGTATTGCCACAGTATTTACAGTGTAATGTTTTTGCAGTCATGGGCTCTGCGCTGTACAAATGAGTGAGTGAAGCTGAGCAGCAGCAGCCTGGTTATCTGCTGGCTGTTGGGAGGTTCACGGTGCTGAGATGAAGCAGTTCTGATGGCAGCAGTTTCCCAGAAGGCAGCGGGGCATGTTTGGAAGCTGTGTGAGAGGCGGCAGTAGTGGAACAAACTCTCACTCACCACCATGATGCTGCAAAGAGGTCAGTCTGTTTAGAGAATGTCCAGGCTGTTAAAATCAAGAATTAGATTATGATACATGTTTTGTTTTTATCTCATATTTGCAATATGTGGATTTATCAGTGTTTGGTTAACTGTAAAGACATATCTCCATCTGACTACTAGAAACCTTGAACAATTTTCTGTCATATGTTCCCATTGTACTGTCTACTGGATGGATACGTTTCTAATCACAATGATCTTTTGGTTTATGAAGTACTCTTAAAGCAAGGGGCACAAAGTGCTTCTCAGAGAAACAAAAGCAAGAAGCAGTGACAAGACACATGGAGCAGTAAACACAACAGCATAAAAGGAATAATACTCTCTAGGGAATGGAAGACAGAGGAGGTTAAATGTGTGTTTCAGGTGATATTACATTTTTTTGTGTGTGCATTTATGAAGAGCACAAAGGTATTTTAGAAGACAAGTGGGCCTCTGGAGGCTCTGGAGGCTCCTCAGGGTCAGCTGTCTGCTCTGTCCTGGGGGTAAACCAGCATGGCTACTGTAGGTATACCATTTCTAAGTTCTTCACACATGCACTGACTAAGTATATCTTAAGTTGATGGTTCCAAACCTGTAGGTCCCAGACCCCATGGGGGGGCCTTCTTAAAGGGTGTAAGAAATCTTTTTTTTTAACATTAAGTATTACAGTCCATTAAACATGTGTGATTATTAAAATAAATTAACAAATAAATAATTAAAACTACTGCAGAGAGAGAATCGTCAACACATTCTCATCCCAAGTGGTCAAAAATCGTCACTTTGTCAGTGGACTTTTACGTCTACATGTTATGTGCTAGGTATCCTTCTGCATCTGTTGTTGATGTTCTGGGATGCCACGACCAACACCAAGACATCAACAAAAGCATATGGTTAGGTTTGGGAAAACATGGTTTGACTCTACACTCAAATAAGAAGCAAACGCTAGGCTTCCAGGCATGGACCCTTAGACCACCACTCCTACCTGCCCTATCAACCCCGTCTCATTCCAAAGTCGTCGAAAACTGCCGCTTGGGGAGTGACTTCCAGTATCAGACACTGACGAAAAAAGCCGCACTTACACGTCTACATGATGATTCCCATTTTTTGTTGAATGGTGCCTGGCAGCATCAAGGGGAGATGCAGCCAGTCAACAAAGTACGTTAAGGGGGGCGAAAAGTCAGTATGGCGGGCAGGAGGGGTGCTGACTGGGTCCAACAACCACCAACTGTCACCCGGGAAGCTGGTGTTCACTTCCTGTATGATTGTAAAGCCAAACCCTGTTCTTTTTTTTTTCCAAAACCCAACCATGTGCTTATGTTGCCTAAACCTAACAATGTGTGTGTGTTGTTGAAGGAAAAAAACATTTATTCGTGGTGTTGTGCTGTCGTAGTGTGTTTATTTTGAAAGAGACTGTGAGCAAACTGTACATTTCCTGTGAAAAATGGAAGTGTATTTTTAGAACACACAATGTGTGTAACAGGCTGAAGTTGACACGGCATCCCAGGCATCAACAACAAACACACCCAGGGCACCTTGCATGTCATATGTCAACATGGAAAGTCCATGACCAAGCATCAATATGTGACAAGGTCAGAGTGAGAGGGTGTTGGCCCTATAGGGACTTTAAAGCTCCTTATATTACCTCATGACTGGCAGTGTTTTAAACTGATGCTGTCCTTTGGCGTACCATACCATTGCACCAGATGCTGCCCGGCATGTTATGAACTGATCCCGCAGTCCACATATCATAACACTGGAAAAGGTGGCTTTTAGCATTGGTGTCTGACACTGAAATCAGTGACAAAGTGACGACCCTGGAAAAAGAACAGGCTGGAATCGTATAAAACGTTCCCAAAAACTGCCAGGAAAATTAATCTCTGATGCAATATTCACAGGAAATAATCAGCTCCAAATTTATTCAAGTCACTAATTTTTTTCACAAACTTCCTGCAGTTATTGGATTGACTGATTGGACTATTTGTACAGTATATCAGTTGTTCTGTACTGTTGTTGTAATGCATTGAATATAGTTAAAAATATCCATAAAATGTGTCACTTAGTCAGAGGCTGTCAGTTTACTCAATAATAGAAAGGGGGTCCCTTAAGGAAAAAAGCTGGGAACCATTGTCTTAAGTTTAGGCTCTGCTGTAAGAAATATGAGCGTCCTTCAAACATGCAGAACAGTGGCCCTTTCATGAATTCATAATCTAGCATTATGACTAATAACAGCATTACACTATCATGTAATTACTGTGTAGGTGCAGTTATGAAATAATTAATGAAACCACTACTGGATGGCTGTATTCTAAAGTACTGCATTTTTTCCTAAGCCTTTCATTGCTACTCACACACCTTGTCTCTGACTGTGTTCTCATTCCTGCATTATACTGCCGCTACAGTTCTGACTTCCAAACTGAGCATCTACTTTGTGCTCTCAGTTGGATTACAGTCTGAGGTCAAAAGCAGAGGTGTGGACTTGAGTCATGTGACTTGGACCCGAGTCAGACTCAAGTCACATATTTGATGACTTATGGACAAAATAAAAAAAGACTTGATACCTTCCCTCAAGTAACTTATAAAGTGTGCCACGAATCAATTAATCTCCCTTCATTTCCTAAATCAACTAACAACATTATTCATGACCAGCAAGCCAACACAAAATTTCCCAGATCTACTTTGTTTGAACCCGACAGCATCCAATCAAGTTGCAGGAGAGAGCCAAGAAGAACTAATGTTACAATACTGAGCGCCAGATGAAAAAAAAAAAAATCCAAAGATAATTTTGTTTGTATACAAAAACTACGCAGTGGTCAACATAGAAAGAATTGCAGAATACAAAACATGTTGGTAAAAAATTACAGACAGAGACACAAAAACTTCCAACTTCATTCTAAATTTGAAGCTGCACCAAGAACAGTATGCTAAGGCTAATATTAACAAAGTTAGCAATCTAATATTTAGCTAATGTTAATAGCTAAGTAACAGCTAAGTAACTTTTTTAACAAACTTGTTTTACCAAGTAAATACAATTTTTAAAAGGTAATCTTGATCTTTGTAAATGTAACATATTATTTCTATTATGCTAAAACCACATTACATTTGGTAAAGAGCTCATTATGATTCCTTTAGGACTCAAAACTCAAGGTATAGCACTTCAGACCTGACCTAGGACTTATACACACCTGCTGCAGACTGCTGTGCACCACCCCAGTGACTGGTTCAGTCTCAGCCTGGTACCACTCATATTTCCTGCATTTCTTGTTTTCTGTTTGAAAGGGAAGGCTGGTTAACCAGACAAGACAAATAATGTGACAGTGGTAAAATTAATCACAATATTAAACAGGGGGTTTCAAATTTTGACATTAGATTATGATGTCTCCCGCTTGTAGTAATCACTTTACTCCATCTAAGTATGAATAAACAACATTTTTTGACTGATATTTCCATTTTATTCTCATAAAATTATATTAGGTTATAGTTTTACTTGACTATGACTCACAAAAATCCAACATCATTATGACTTTTTGCACCTATATCTCATAACTTTTTGTGGTAATTTTAAAAAAAAAAAATTCTGATAAAATGACAACTTTATTCTAATAACATAACTCCATCTCCCCATGTTTAACACACACACAAACATGTACCCAAATATATAAATTATAATAGAATACAATTAAAATAAAACAATATATACAGTTACCTTTATGTATACTTATATACCTATACATGTATACACACAGAAAGTATGTACAGTGCAATTTCAGTGAAATGTAAGTATTATAGTGGAAGACTTTGGTTATAGTGGGAGTGAGGGCAGTAGTATGATAATGTGCAAAACCAGAATAACAGAAAGTGCCATGATTTTAATGATGGAACATGAGGTGCAGTTCAGCAGGATTTATACTGCGCTGTAACCTACGCCCAGAAATGTCACTACACGCAATGGGGATGCAGACCTCCTGTCTATTTTTGTAAGTCAAAGCTTTATTTACTTTTATTTTACAGATACAGAAACAGAAACAATAATTTGTGAAGACAGTAAAGCCTCCACAAAATAATATTTTAAGTTGTGTGTCTGGCTTCATATGAGTAAAGGAAATCAACACTAGTCACTAAGCTAACTTATACAATGTAAAGTGCCATAAGCTTGTGCTTATAAAGTTAGCATGTTGCATTTGTTTGGAAAATGTGTATAGTATCAGACAGTTGTTTTTGAACCTTGTGAGTTGTAATGGAGCTGAATTTTGTAATGTTACCTTTCTTAAATGTTGCTGTTGTTCCTGGCTTCATATGAGTGGAGGAAATTGCTAGCGGCTAGTTTAATTTATACAATGTAAAATGGCATAGGCTTGTGCTAATAATTTTAACATGTTGTTTTTGTGGGGAAAATGTGCCCCGCAAAAGTCAAGTGCTTTGTCTGTGAATCCTGGGAGTTATACTTGAGCTGATTTGTGTACTTGTGTTTGAAATTGTGGCTATTAAGCCATGTTTAATGTGTGTTTTGAATCAATCAAACTTACAGCACTTTACAAGGGTGTTCTTTGGTATCCTCCCTGGGGCACCAGCCCTCCTGCAATTCCAGTTGTCGAATACATATTTCAATGACAAGTAGTTTTTGTTATTGTTGTGTTGCATGTGTGTGCATTAATTTCAGTTACTCTCACATGAATCATAATGAAATTACCAATAAAGAAGCACTGCTTACAGTCTTTGGACCGTATGCTAAAGGCCATGCTTTTCTCTGCCCAGTGACAGCTTGTGTGTATTATGTTTGGATTTTCCTGGCTCCCTATTGGTTAAAAATACACACTGGAAATTACCAGTAATATCACATATTTGTAAATTTCAGTACATTTTATGAACCTAAAAATGAACCTATGTACTTAACAAAAAAAGGTGAAATAACTGAAAACATGTTTTATATTCTAGTTTCTTCAAAATAGCCACCCTTTGCTCTGATTACTGCTTTGCACACTCTTGGCATTCTCTCCATGAGCTTCAAGAGGTAGTCACCTGAAATGGTTTCCCAACAGTCTTGAAGGAGTTCCCAGAGGTGTTTAGCACTTGTTAGCCCCTTTGCCTTCACTCTGCGGTCCAGCTCACCCCAAACCATCTCGATTGGGTTCAGGTCCGGTGACTGTGGAGGCCAGGTCATCTGCCGCAGCACGCCATCACTCTCCTTCTTGGTCAAATAGCCCTTACACAGCCTGGAGGTGTGTTTGGGGTCATTGTCCTGTTGAAAAATAAATGATCGTCCAACTAAACGCAAACCGGATGGGATGGCAGGCCGCAGCAGGATGCAGGATGCTGTGGTAGCCATGCTGGTTCAGTGTGCCTTCAATTTTGAATAAATCCCCAACAGTGTCACCAGCAAAACACCCCCACACCATCACACCTCCTCCTCCATGCTTCACAGTGGGAACCAGGCATGTGGAATCCATCCGTTCACCTTTTCTGCGTCTCACAAAGACATGGCGGTTGGAACCAAAGATCTCAAATTTGGACTCATCAGACCAAAGCACAGATTTCCACTGGTCTGATGTCCATTCCTTGTGTTTCTTGGCCCAAACAAATCTCTTCTGCTTGTTGCCTCTCCTTAGCAGTGGTTTCCTAGCAGCTATTTGACCATGAAGGCCTGATTCGTGCAGTCTCCTCTTAACAGTTGTTCTAGAGATGGGTCTGCTGCTAGAACTCTGTGTGGCATTCATCTGGTCTCTGATCTGAGCTGCTGTTAACTTGCGATTTCTGAGGCTGGTGACTCGGATGAACTTATCCTCAGAAGCAGAGGTGACTCTTGGTCTTCCTTTCCTGGGTCGGTCCTCATGTGTGCCAGTTTCGTTGTAGCGCTTGATGGTTTTTGCGACTCCACTTGGGGACACATTTAAAGTTTTTGCAATTTTCCGGACTGACTGACCTTCATTTCTTAAAGTAATGATGGCCACTCGTTTTTCTATAGTTAGCTGATTGGTTCTTGCCATAATATGAATTTTAACAGTTGTCCAATAGGGCTGTCGGCTGTGTATTAACCTGACTTCTGCACAACACAAGTGATGGTCCCAACCCCATTGATAAAGCAAGAAATTCCACTAATTAACCCTGATAAGGCACACCTGTGAAGTGAAAACCATTTCAGGTGACTACCTCTTGAAGCTCATGGAGAGAATTGAAGGCACACTGAACCAGCATGGCTACCACAGCATCCTGCAGCGACATGCTATCCCAGCCGGTGTGCGTTTAGTTGGACGATCATTTATTTTTCAACAGGACAATGACCCCAAACACACCTCCAGGCTGTGTAAGGGCTATTTGACCAAGAAGGAGAGTGATGGAGTGCTGCGGCAGATGACCTGGCCTCCACAGTCACCGGACCTGAACCCAATCGAGATGGTTTGGGGTGAGCTGGACCGCAGAGTGAAGGCAAAGGGGCTAACAAGTGCTAAACACCTCTGGGAACTCCTTCAAGACTGTTGGAAAACCATTTCAGGTGACTACCTCTTGAGGCTCATGGAGAGAATGCCAAGAGTGTGCAAAGCAGTAATCAGAGCAAAGGGTGGCTATTTTGAAGAAACTAGAATATAAAACATGTTTTCAGTTATTTCACCTTTTTTTGTTAAGTACATAACTCCACATGTGTTCATTCATAGTTTTGATGCCTTCAGTGAGAATCTACAATGTAAATAGTCATGAAAATAAAGAAAACGCATTGAATGAGAAGGTGTGTCCAAACTTTTGGCCTGTACTGTATATCGTCAGTTTACTGAAATTCTTGCATCTAAATCAATCTTTTAGGAGAGTGAACACAATACTGTTTCAAAGTAAATATGTGTCATCTTGATTAGGTGTTAGAATATTTGCATATGTGTGATATTTGCATAGCCTTTTGAATAAACGTGTCATTAGCCTCACCCAGTGGGTTTGTAAGAAGGCCATTAAAGCTGTGTGCAATTTGAGAGATGACTGATTGGATAATGTGGGGCATGTTTAATGTGTGTGAACAGGGTTATTTTCCTCTGTGGCAGTGCTCTGCTGCTGACGACAGTAATTATGATCATGTGCATTATGATGGGCCTCAACACTGTAACAAGTGTAAAGCATCCAATAAAAAGACAAATGATATGGCCATTGTTAAAGATGCTGGTTGCTCATTTCATTATGTACAGTGATTGTCAGTTTTGGATTTGGTAAATTTGGTTTAGAAACATGAGGACAGGCTGACCGACAGGACTGCCACTGATTAAAGATAAATTATCTATCAGCAAATCAAATCTTATGAAAGCAATATCTCTAGAAAGTCTTGAGGAAATGACTTCAAATGTGGAAAAAACATCCACCTGGACTCAGTGATGAACTGATTACATTTTATTGGTGAGAGGACAAAGGTCAAGGTCACTGTTACCTCATCTGTCTTAGTCTTGTGAACGCAATATCTCATATCAAGGGAATTTCCTCAAATTTAGCATAAATGTCCACTTGGATTCAACCATGAACTGATTGCATTTGGTGGACAAAGGTCAAGATCACTGCAACCTCATTTATTTTATTCTTGTGAACATGATATCTTAGCAACATTTAAAGGAATTTATTCAACACTGGTGCAAATGTCCATTTGGACTCAAGAATGAACTGATTGGATATTGGTGGTCAAAGGTAAAGGTCACTGTGAATTTCTGTCTGTCTCATTGTTGTGAACAATGTCTCAAGAAGGCCTTGGATTTAACAATGAACTGATTAGATTTCAGTGGTCAAAAGTCAAAGTCAAGGTCACTGTGACCTCATTTATCTTATTCTTGTGAACCCTACACCTCAGAAACACCTCGAGGGAATTAATTAAAATTTGGCACCAACATCCAATTGGAATTAATGAACTGAGTAGATTTTGGTGGAAGAAGGTCAAGGTCACTGTGACCATGCATCTGTCTCCCTCCTGTGAACACGATATCTCAAGAATGCAACAAGGCACAAATGTCCACTTGGACTCAACATGAACCGATTTTGGTGGTCAAAGGTCAAACTCCAAGGTCACTGGGATATATGTAGATATAGATATAGATATAGATATAGATATAGATATGTATGTATGTATATGCACGTGTGTGTGTGTGTATGTGTGTGTGTGTGTGTGTGTGTGTTTGAGTGTGTAGCAGATTCAGCATTGAAGGACTTTTTTTTTCATCAGTTGAAATGCCTACCTTAAATGAAGCCCAGAAAGACACTTTAGAAGGCATGAGATCAGCTGTTATCATTTTACTAGTTTCCATTATTAATGTAATACAAAAGACTGTTGACTGAAATTTTAGCAAACAGACTAAAGGATGTGATTCCACCTTTGATACATCCAGACCAAGTACGATTTGTAACTTAGCTGAAAACTTGCACAAGGTGTTGCACCTAATGTGGAAAACAGAGATAAAGGAAAAGCCTGTAGCCAACTTCTCCCTGGATGCAGAGAAGACTTTTGACAAGGTGGACTCCCCTTTTTTGTTTGATTGCCTGCCCTAGAGACTTTGGCCCATCATATATGCAATGGGTACAGCTAATGTATACAGATCCAATGGCCATTGTTCCTACCAATGGTATCATATCACCCATGGGCAGATCATAAGATAATGGGCCTCTGGGTACAGACATCTCCTACATATGTGCAATACACATAGCCTTTGTGATGGTTTTGCATCTTTATTAGTCACTATGCATCTTTTTGTTGTCTTTTGGTGTCTTTGAGGTAATTTTGCATCTTTTATTGTTATGTTATGTTATGTTATGTTATGTTATGTTATGTTATGTGTTGCTTTGTTATCATTTTGTGATTTTGTGTCTCCGTCTGGTTGTGTGGCGTCTCTTTGTAGTCATTTTGTGTCTGTTTGTGGTTCTTTTGCCTGTTTTTGTGGGGTTTTTTTTTGTGTCTCTATGCAGTTCCTTTGCATCTCTTCCTGGTCAATATGTTTTATTTGACATACATGTTCTCACATACATGTACTGCCAGATGTTTTACTTTACTTATGCTCAGCTCACTTATAGTTTTTCTCAAAGGTTTCTTGAGTTTTGTGTGAATGTAGCCTCTTTGAGTTTCTGATCAGTCATCCATTCATTCTTATATTCCATCTGGTTTTCCCTGTCACCAACTCTCTTGTCACCCAACCACTCTCCCTTGCCCCACCAGGTTCACTAGCTGCTCCACCCACTTACTCCTCCTGCTCCCCATTACCTCTAATTACTTCAGAAGTATATATACCGACCTGCTTTCAGTTATCCTCTGCCAGATTGCCTTGAGCAGTGAGCTAAGCATTCCAGCATTATTTTTTCTTGCCTGCCTGATTTCCTGAACTTTGATATTGTGCCTGCTAGTGAAGTTTGCTGTGAACGTGACGTAGGCAGATGTTTCCAGTCACCTCTCCATCAGCTCTGCTAAATTTGTGCTAAATTTAGGCTCTTATGTCTATTTTGGTGGTCCCTCTTGTGATGGCATGTGGCTGTAGTCACCAATTAGGATGAGGAAATCAAAACTCTCCTGTCCTGCGACTGTGCTAGTTAGCCAGGTTGAGGTTTTCAAATGTAAGCATTGGTAAACATCAAGAATGGAGAAGATGGGCAGAAGCTACAGTCGCAGACTATTTAAATCACTGTAGAGATGAGCCCAATGTGAGCAAGAGTTGTAACAGTAACTATTCTGCATATAGGTCTCACTTTCACCATGGTTATCTCCTCAACTGTTGACCATAGGACTGCTGCTAATGATTATTTTCATTATCGATTAATCTTTATTTTTTTTTGATTCATCATTTTTTCAATAAAATGTTAGAGAATAATGACAAAGGCCAGGTGCATTTCCCATAGTCCAAGGAGATGTCTTCAAATAGTTGTTTCATCAGTCCAACGACCCGAAAATCCAAAGACTAACTAACTAACTAACTAACAACTCTTTGCATTTGACAGCTCTGGTTTTTCAGACATTGTCAGAAAAAATAAGCAAAATCTTTTCAGATTACAGTACAGAAGCGAAATCTAATCATATGGGGTTCTGTGACCTAATGTGTATTAGTTTAGGGCTTAGGGTTTTCAAGGTCCACACAGTTTATTCAGTTGCATGCAAAAGTTTGGGCACCCCTGGTCAAAATTTAATTTATTGTGAGTAGTTAAGTAAGTAAAAGGATGACCTGATTTCCAAAAGGCATTACGTTAAAGATGACATATTTCTTCAATATTTAAAACAAGATTGCTTTTTTTTCAGTCTCTTACAGTTTTAAAATAACAAAAAAAAGGAAAAGGCCCTGAGGCAAAAGTTTAGGCACCCTGCACAGTGCACTCAGCAACACTTTTGCAAGTATCACAGCTTCTAAACACTTTTTTAATCAAGCAATTCTTGTTTCAGGGATTTCACCCATTCTTGCTTCTAATTCTGTGAGATTCTAGGGATGTCTTTCATGCACTGCTCTTTTGAGGTCTATTCACAAATTATTAATAATGGGGGACTATGAGGTCCATGGCAAAACCTTTATCTTACTAGATCCATTCTTCCCTCTACCCATGAAATGTTCCCAGAGCCACTGGCTGCAACCCTTTTTTTCTCCAAACATACCTTTGCTCACTACATCCAAAAAGTTCTATTTTAACTCCATCAGTCCACAGGACTTGTTTCCAAAAAGCATCAGGCTTGTTTAGGTGTTCCATTGCAAACTTCTGACAATGAATTTTGTGGTGAGGACACAGGAAAGGTTTTTTTCTGATGACTCTTCCATCTATTTGTACAGATGCCACTGCACAGTAGAACAGTGCACCACCACTCCAGAGTCTGAGGAATCTTCCTGCAGATCTTTTGCTGTCAAACGGGGGTTTTGATTTGCCTTTCTTACAATCCTACAAGCAGCTCTCTTGAAAAGTTTTCTTGGTCTTCTAGACCTCAACCTGATCTCCACAGTTACTGTGAGCTGCCATTTCTTAATTACATTACAAACTGAGGAAACAGCTACCTGAAAACACTTTGCTATCTTCCTGTAGCCTTCTCCTGCTTTGTGGGCATCAGTTATTTTAGTTTTTAGAGTGCTAGGCAGCTGTTTAGAGGAGCCCATGGCTGCTGATTGTTGGGACAAGGTTTCCGGAGTTAGAATATTTATAAAGCTTTGAAATTTGCATCACATGGTCTTTCCTAATGATGACTGTGAACAACTGTGAACATGCACCTTTTTTTTCACTCTAAAATTGTATGAAACACAAATTAATACACTTATCTTGCTTAAAATGTTAAAAAGCATGTTTCATCTTTAACTTCATGCCTTTTGGAGATGAGTTTATCTTCTACTCACTTAACTATTCACATTAAAAGAAATTTTGACCAGGGGTGCCCAAACTTTTGCATGCTACTGACATGCCATACTTGTGTTTAGCCACGTCATCAAGCTGGTCTACTAACTCGGTCAAGTAGTTGTCCGATAGTCACACACTTCACAGCAGGAAACGACACTTCAAAATAAAAGCTCTGTGCTAGAAATGCACTGTACTTCAAAAGTGTGTTTTTTACAAAGTTGACACAATCGCAAGTCACTTGCGATCTGTTCAGTATGGACTCGCGACCCCCTCTTTCGGCTGTGACCCACCAGTTGGGAAGCACTGGTTTGGGTGCCCTTCCAATAAAGAAAACCTGAAAAAGTGCCCTCTAGGGTGCCCCTCCAGTGAAGGAAATGTGATGAAGTGTCCTTTAGGGTGCCCCTCTGGCGAAGAAAATGTGATAAGGTGCCCTCTAGGGTTCGCCTTCAGTGAAGAATATGTGGTAAGGTGCCCTCAAGGGTGCCCCTCCAGTGAAGAAAATGTTATGAGGTGCCCTCTAAGGTGCCCTCAAATAAAGAAAACCTAATTAAGTGCCCTCTAGGATGCCCCTCCAATTAAATTAATGTGATAAAGTGACCTCTAGGGTGCACTTCCAATGAAGAAAACTCGATAAAGTGCCCTTCAGGGTGCCCCGCCACCAAAAAAATGTGATAAAGTGCCCTCCATGATGCCCCTCCAATAAAGTAAATGTGATGGAGTGTCCTCTAGGGTGCACTTCCAGTGAAGAAAATCTGATGAAGTGCACTCTACAGTGCTTTTCCAGTAAAGTCCCTTCCTGTGATGCCCTTCCTGTGCCCTTCCCGTGAAGAAAATGAGAAGATGTAGTGTCATATAAGCTTCTCTACATGCTAGAAAACTTTCTGCATAATGGTCCCCCATACTGCACACAGCTGATATCCTTTTTATTATATTTTTTATCACTCCAGGCCCCAAAAACAGCCTGAGCCTGCTACTTAGACCCCAAACTGAAGCAATGTGTAATTTTCTGTTTTGTCATGTTTTTCTGAGCGGTTAAAAAGGGCCCAAAACACAAAATCAGGGTTAAGTTCAGCATATTTTAAGGTTACATGTCATGTCTTGTGGTACACAAAAACGTTGAGGGCTCAAACACCATGCGGTTTTACTGTAGTCTGTGCTCTAGTACCATCTAGTGGTATAAAATATTCAATACAGTTTCATCACAGCAACTGATTGAATAGTTTTTTTCTACACATTGTTCATATTATCCCTCCATATCCTGTATTTCATTTATCTCTGTCACACACTTCCCTGATATAAGAAAGCATATTGTGACAAGCACTGAGCCTGCATACTGAGGGAGGTACTGTTATTCCTGTGCATCACAAAGTATTGACTTGAAACCTTAAATATGTTGAACACATATTTATGTATGTAAAAGTATTAGTTGAACTCACTGTCTTAAATTTTAAGACTGATATCTGTTTGTAAATAAGTCAACACTTAATACAAATATTCCTCACCTTTATTATTTAGATTTAGAAAGATGTAAAGATACTTTTGTACTCTCTCTGTGCCTGCATATACATCACTGAATAGTTTACCTGTGCAATAACCTGACAGAGATGGTGTGTAAATGTAACCAGACAGTATGTGGTGTTCCTCCTGTTGACTCTTAGTGGCGAGCAAGAGATCAGAGTGAGAGCACACACACACACACACACACACACACACACACACACACACACACACACACACACACTGCCAGCTTGAATCACTGTTCACATCTAAGGTTGCCCCATCTTCCACAGACAGCAAGTCTCCTCACATGAAAACACACACAAGTAAAATCGCACATGCATGCATGTATACAAACACACACACACACACACACACACACACACACACACACACACACACACACACACACACACACACACACACACACACACACTGCCTACACAGAGAACATTATCACCCAGGGCAACAAACTCACACACTACAATGTCAGAAACATGACTCGTCTGTTCACCACCTCATGCACAACCACAGAAACACATAGGTTTATTTATGTGAATATTCAGAGTCACTTGTATGAACCACGATTTTAACTTCCCCTCCAAACATGATGTTGTCCTGTAATTTTGCTCCTGGTACTAAAATTGGTGTAAATAAGTGTATGGACTATAGTTTTCAAGAATTTGAGGTTCCCTCAAACAGAATGATCATTATCCCTTTTCTGTTCCAATGCCTTAAAGAACTAGTTCTGTTCTGCCCTTTGGCCCTTTATAGCTAAGCCTATGACTTTCTTGCAAGGCAGCAGAGAGCTTTCAGCAGCTCAACTACAGACTTTAGTTTCAGTTTTAATAACTAAAAGAGATCTGGTGAATTATTTGATATAGGCAAGGACTTGAGTCTGAAAAACTAAGCATACATTAAAGCCTAATGGTTCACTCTTGACCTTGGAGACAGTAATCGGGCATAAATGTCTTCCATTTGCTGATGAAGGCCATGAAATTTGTGTGAAAGCTCTAGAATAAATATGGCATGTTTTGTTTTCTTAAATTGTATGAACTGGGACAAGAGCGAGCTCTTGCCAATTCGTATTATAGATTATGAACGGCTCCATCAACTTCTCTGTAGGATAACCACAGAAAAGTTTAAGTACCTAGGAATAATTATTACTAAAAATTTTAATTTATTGTTTAAAGCCAACTTTGGTCCCCTGATGGATACACTCAGGAATAACATTCAGTTTTGGAGGACACTTCCAATTTCTTTGCTAGGAAGGACAAATGCTGTTAAAATGATATTCCTCCTGCAGCTGTTATATCTCCTCCAGAACATACCTGTCTGTATCTCTAAAACATTTTTCAAACGTTTAGATTCCATTATTCTTTCATTTATGTGGGATTATAAAGTACATAGAATAGGACAAGCTCATCTTTGTAAACCCAAGACAAATGGAGGGCTGGCTCTGCCAAATTTCATTCATTATTATTGGGCCTCCAACATCTGCTCCATTGCCTATTTGTTGGATGACTCGGCTGTTTTGCCCATTGGGTTAGAGATGGAACGAGAAGATTGTCTACCTTTCTCTGCTTGTGCAGTCATTTTGTCACCTGTGCCATTAAGCAAAGCCAACTATAGTAACAAACCAATTATTTATAACATCATACTCATTTGGAAACAACTTAAGACACATTTTGCACGGCTATGCCTTGTGTCCCAACCTGCATAACTTTTGGTCAGGGATATTTAGAACATTCTCGAAGATGCTGGGGGTGGGGTTAGAACCAGACCCAGTACTAATCACTTTAGGAGTATCGGTAGGCACAAGGAGACTACAGGTGGCTCAGCAATGCTTATTATCTCATGGACTTCTCACTGCTAAAAAGCTCATTCTTCTTTTTTGGAAGAAGAAAGAAATGCCCACTGTCAAACACTGGCTCACTGAGTTAACAGAAACTCTGCATGTAGGAAGAATTAGATTTTTTCTGAGAAACAAACTTAGGGAATTTGATAAGATTTGGCACCCCTTAATCTCCTATTTGAAAGGCTAAACTAATTCAAATCCTGTATATGAACTACACTATGCGTAACATTAGGTAACACTCCAGGGAAGGGGTGAGGGCCTGAGTGGGAGGATGGGTGGGTCAGGTTATTTTTTGTTTTTTTTTTTTTCACTTAATCATTCATTTATTTATTTTCTTTCTGTCTATGTTCTGTGCTCACTTTATAATGTGAGGACTATTTCTTTTTTTTTTTTTTTAAACAAATGATGAGTAGTCCTCCTCACTGTTGTTCACACTGTCTGTGATAAAAAGGAAGAGAAAATGTTTTTCTGGCTGCCATGTATCATGATGCCACTCTTCACAATAAAAATATCTGAAACAAAAAAAAATTGTATGTGTTATGTCTCTTCCTATCTTAATCTTTACATGACCCCTCAGGTTTATCATGCAACCCCCTTGGGTGTCTAGGCCCATGGGATGGGAACCACCTCCTTAACCCTTACATACTGTTTAGTCCCAATTTGACCTGTTTTGACATTTGACAGCAGTAAAATTCCTTTCTTTTCTTTTTTTTTTTTCTTGAATTTGATGCTAAAAAATGACAATGTTTAAAAACCTTACACCGTAAAACTTCAATTAGTAGCCAGGGCTACTCAACAGGCTTATATTTGGGACAGGGGTCTATATGGGACAGGCCTTTGATTACTTTACCCAAAATTCTTCCTCAGCAAAGATGGGAAATATGATCAAATTGTTTATTTGAACCCGTATGAACATTACTTGTATAAAAATTAGGCCTTAAATAACACATCAATTATGTGTTGTGTCATGAAACTTGTTTCATGGCACCTGAGGATAACAACACCTGGCATACCAACACAACACCACATTATCCTGTTAAAACAATATTCATAACTTGGATTAATTTTTATAAAAACACGTTGGATTCTTTTGATTGGTGGACCCTTGCAGACTAAAGGAATATAAATAACTTATTGGATAATCAAGAAATGGACTCATATTCTGACTTTTTAACAGCTTCAGAGGAAGGAGTCACCACTTGGTTTTTTGTCATGCTGGTCAATCTGAATTAATTATGGTCTTTTCTTGTGCTCATGGTTTCAGTGTGGTTTTATACAGGGTACATATATATAGAGTACATATATACATATATACAAAGAACTTTTATAAAAAGGAACTGCTTGGCAACCAGACCAGGTGTCTAATTGAGACAGGAGTTTATTTGTCAAAATGTGTAGCTACACCAGGCTAGTAAAAGAGACTGGGCATTTAATTGGGATGAGGCTTTTTTATTGAAGTTTTATGCTATCTATTATATAGGTGTTACAAATTTATGCTATCTATTATATAGGTGTTACAAATTTGTGTACACTGAGGCTGTTTCTATTGAAATGGATCTCAGATCCACAGGTGTGGTTCAACCCAAGGAAAATGGGGGTTTTAGGGAATTTTGAAACTGTACATGTTATGTCTGTGTGTATTTTTCCAGGACATAATTCTAATATATATTGCAGGGGGACAAAATTTTTGTTTCACAATGCTCTAAAATAGAGTTTAAGAGGAACCATGTCACTGTCATGAGAATTGCCTGCATTCCCACCACATTTGTTGAGGTTCCCACCAAGACAGACACCTGTTGGCCTTTGAAGTG
The DNA here is from genome assembly GCA_019142605.1 of Cephalopholis sonnerati. Classification (NCBI taxonomy): domain Eukaryota; kingdom Metazoa; phylum Chordata; class Actinopteri; order Perciformes; family Serranidae; genus Cephalopholis; species Cephalopholis sonnerati. The sequence goes on along the minus strand of JAGQAX010000015.1, from coordinate 7,387,706 downwards.
TCACAGGGGAATCTTGGAGCACGGTCTCACTCTGAAGTCGTCGAAATCCAATGCTTGGGCTGTGACTTGCGGCATCAGAAGCCAATGAAAAAAGGCGTCCTTTAATGTCGGCATGGTAAGTGGCCGGTTTGCCGTTATAGTCTCCCCCGGCGGCATCAGGGGGAAATGTGGCTGGACAAAGGATGAAAGTCAAGGTGGTGAAAGTCCAAGTGGAGTAAGCGGGAGGGGTGGTGGATGGGTGCAACAAACATCGACTTTCACCCAGAGAGCAGTGTTTGTGTCCCGTTCTAAAGCCAAACCCTGTTCTGTTTTCCTAAACCTAACCATTTGTTTTTGTTGCCTAAACCCAACCATGTGTTTTTTGTTGAAGGAAAAAAAAAGCTCAGCTCGCAGTGATGTACCACGGTAGTGTGTTTTTTTGAAAGAGACTGTATGTAAATGTTAAATTTCCTGTGAAAACAGAAGTGTATCTTTAAAGAAGAGAACACGGTGTCCCAGAATGTGTACCTTGCACATTGTATGTGGATGTGGAAAGTCCATGACCAAGCACGTCAATATGTGACAAAGTCGGAGTGAGAATGTGTTGAATCTTGAAACAGTGAAAGGGTAAAACAGAGGCATGGTCCTATATGGTGGATAGGATAGGATGTGATATTGTGGGATAGTAGACTGTTTTACTCCATTAAGGGGTGGTGTCAAGCCTAAAAATTACACTCTCCCTGCCCTCTGTAACTTTTATCAATTTATCAGTGTCAATAGATCTGTGGTTAAAAATTTGATATAGAAACTTGTTGTGAGTGGATTGGCTGGGTCAAAACTGGCCCACACCATACTGTGAGGGTGTAAAATATTAACAGTATGTAAGGGCTAAAGAATTACTTTACAGAGGTTTTTAAAAAGTGTATTATACCCACTGAAATTTAGTGTACCTACCTAATATTTCTACTGTCACTGGAACTGTAGTACTTACTAGCAGAAAAACAGTCTGTAGATATTTAGCAGCAGAAACAAAGCTGCTCCTTCTCCACTAGACTATAGAGGCAGCAAAAGTTTTGGAGAGGGGGTCCATGGCTCCTAAAATTTACATTTCAGTGCAACTACACTACATTAGCAAATGTGTTTTGTAGAAAACATTCTACTTGGTCCTGCATGACCCTGTCCTGGTTTAATGAATAATAACCTAATCGCTGTACATTATACCTTACATAACAATGAGCTGTCAGCAATTTACTTTGAAAATGTACTTTTTTTTTTACGGTTTCTTATAAAAATGAAAGCAATCATAACACATATATAATGCTTCCTGTTGTCGATGTTTGGAGATTTTTCAATCTATATGTTGTTTGCAAGTCAAACAACAGAACTGACTCAGAGACAAAGAGACACACACAAAGCTGAAAACATTTCTTGTGACAGACCTCCCAAGGAAAATGTAAAAGACAGAAAGGTCATGATGTCAGTGACAGCATTGGAGAAGCCAGACTTTGGCTTCAGTTCTATCAGAATCAGTGGGGTGGCATGGCAAATCACATTATCATCATCATATTCTCGTATCTTCAATTTTTCAACTTTGACCGAAAATATCCCTCCACCAGATTAAAAAACACACAATACATAATGTTGACTGATGTGTTTTTTGTTTTGTTTTTTTCAAAATATGCGCATTTGTTTCATTTGTTATTAGTCTCCAAACAGATCATGGCTCTGTCCAGCAGCTGCATAAAACTCAACCGAAGCCCTTGCTGGGTCCAAGATAGCTAGCCTACTTACTGTTTGCAGGTAGTATGGTAGGCTATATGTTTTTCATTATCAGTAACTAACCTACCTTCAAATGATATCTACAGTAATAATATTCACAAGGGCTAATGATAGATAATGTTTTCTATTATTATCAAGAAGTGGTGCTAATTGCCAAATTATTATAAATCTGGACCTTCATCACTCACTGGTACTTGTCACTTTGTTTATTAATGAGCTAAATTAGCATTTGCACTTTGTTTAGCTAATGTTAGCCAGCAATATCTCTGTTGAGTTGCCTTACAATAATCTGGACTGTTAATGTCAGTAAGAAATAATCCTTGTGAAGGTGTAAATGAAACAGACAGAGCTGCAGTGTGGGTGAGTGATAGCAAATGTTACAGCGTCTCAAACTTAATCATTGTCATATGTGTGCTAGCTAACGATGTTAGGTGACTAACGTTAGTACGAATGTTAATCACTGAGGCAAATTGCAAGGTATTGTAACTTACAGTCAAGTCCAACTTTGGCAGACATTTACGTAATTGACAGACCATATCATTGAGTCCAGCTAGAATAATAATCAGAGCCAGTAGGAACTGATCTTGTCATAATTGCAGTCTGCTCAGCGATAACAGGTTGGGCCTGCCCTGTTTATTTACGTATCATGATGTAATGTCACCTATCTTGGTCCCAGTAGGGACTTGAGTCAGACATGTGATCTGTTTGGAGACCAATATCAAGGAAGATAAATGTGCAATTTGTACAAAAAACATCAGTCAACATCACATAATGTGTGTTTTTTAATCTGGTGGAAGGATTTTTCAGTCATAGTTGAAACAACATAGATGTGATGGTGCATAGTGTGATTTGCTGTGTTCGTCCCATTGACTCCAATAGAACTGACACCAAAGTCTGGCTCCTTAAACGCTGTCACTGATGTCATGACCTTAACTTCTCTTATATTTTCCTTGAGTTCTCCCTGTTCTCAGTGTGTTGCCAGTCTCTATGGCAACTGCTCTGACACCAGGCAAAGCATGAACCACTCTGAAACAGGACACTGTGTGCATTTGTATATGCATGATTCTGTGTGTGCGTGTCCAGGAATACATATGCACAATTAGGGAAAGAGAAGACACATGGGATCCTTTCCATCATGCTAACCTATGCTTCCTCGCCTCCTCTCTCCTCCTGTGACCCAGAAATCATTGCCCCTCCACCATAATGGAGGATGTTCCAAGTGCTTAAATGCACCTTGAGGCTCGAGGCTTCTAGAGGTGCTCAGAGGGAGGAAACACCAGTGTGTCCTACATGAAATTCTTAATAAAGTGGTGGGACTATGGAGCTCCCCCAGAGTCACAGCCAGATTTTTTTGTTTGTTTGTTTGTGTGTGTTCTTCAACATATAATGCTGCACATCCATATGCTTCTTTATTTACAGAGCTTATTCCCACATTGCTTAGTTTGTAGTGTCCTGTATCAGGCTGTTTTCATAAATAGTTTGTAGGTTTTCTTATGAAAAGTAATGGACTCAAATTCATCCATATCACACGTAATCATGAGCTGGTAATTCATGCATAACCCAATTAATTTGCAAGGCTGCTGTTATGTGACCAAAGCGCTGATGGTAGTAAACAAGGACGCAGTCCCGAGCAGTCTGTAAGGAGGCAGGTTGGGGTGTTGGATGGGTCAAAAAACACAGGACTTGTTAGCATGATGAAATGTGAGTCCAGCAAACTCTACTAAGGCTTGTGTGTGTGTGTGTGTGTGTGTGTGAGTGATCCTCATGAATAAGAAGTTTAGGATAGCAACTAGCTAATTTATCTCACTGACACTGAGATGCAAGAACAATCTGTAGGCTTCTTTGCCATTGTGGAACCAGTACTCAACCACTCAACATCTGTTGAGTGGCTGCTGTCTTGATGCTTTCAAATGAGAACTGTTGGGCTATTTAGTGGCAGCAATGGATGGGGAACATTTTGGGACAGATCTTTTGAGCAAACATTTTAAATCTCATCAGGTTTAATGAAAACTTAAGGCCCTGACGCACCAAGGTGATGGTCGCCCATTGGCGAGCATCTGTCGCCCCAGTCTTAGTGGTGTGTCCCACACTGTTGCCACTCATCACCACCCATCGGCTTTTTTTTCTTTGGCCGATTCAGCACGTTGAATTGGGATCATCAATGGCAGAGTCCATTGGTGAATGAAATCACTCTGTAATTCAGCTCAGCACATAAGAAGAAAAATGAAAGTAAGGAAAGTAAATAAAGAGCTAAAGTGAAAGAGGGCGAGGAGTCAGACCAAAACAAACTTGTTACATAAGGTTATTTTTCTTTAGCCAATGAGCTCTTTAGCAGAAACATTTCCTGATGGTTTGTGTTATTGTTCACTGGCGCACAGTAAATATGCTCTGTACTTTCAACACTGGATTGTGTCATTAATGTGCTAACTGGCTAACTAGCATAAAGACGGTCTTCTGGTTTCCATTTTTGAATAACGAATACAAACCACCACCGTCTGCTCCTTTTCAAGCAGCCATAGAATGTGCATGCTGGTCTGCTGTTGGTAGTCAGTGCGGTGTGTTCATGTGCAACTTTTTGGCCAAGGCACAGGTGATGTGAGACGTTTATTGCTGCTATTTCTCTGAAGTTGTAAATATTGGCAATTTAGGATTAGATATAGACTACTTCTTTTTTTTTTAAACTTAAGTAAGTATTTTATTTTATTTTATTTTATTTATTTTATATTCATTTATTTTATGGATTTACAGATACAACTATGGTATGAATGGGGCAAAATCAACAAAGGGCATACAAAAAAAAGATAGATAAGATAAGATAAGATAAGATAAGACAAGACAAGATAAATATACTTTATTGATTCCCCAGAGGGGAAATTCAAATGTCACAGCAGCACAAGACAAAAAATCAAATAGAATATTATTAAAATACATTAAATAGAATAAAGACAAAAATAAAAATAATATAAATAATAAAAATATAAAATAAAATAGAATTGCTACATAAGATGAATAAAGTGACTAAAATGGCAGACAAAGTGTTGAATAAAAGTGACAAGTGGCAGATAAGTGTCATATTGACCAGATGCAAAATAAGTCAGTTCAGAGCTGGATGTAGCTTAAGCCAAACTGCTGTTGTACAGTCTGATGGCGGTGGGCACAAAGGAGCATTTGAATCATTCAGTGTTGCCCCTGGGTGGGATGATCCAATGGCTGAATGAGCAAGCTATGTGGCGAATTTAACATGATACACACACATATATAACATAACAAACCACAAGGAAGAGAAAAAAGATAGGACCAAAAAGAAAAAAATAATCGTTCAAGTAGTTCTAATAATATTATCTTGCAAAAGCAGTGAACTTTGGGAGAATTTGTTAACTATAGCACCCATGTTTCTGTGTCTGTGTGTGTGTGTGTGTGTGTGTGTGTGTGTGTGTGTGTGTGTGTGTGTGTTGTATGTGTGTGCAAGGGGAAAAAATAATGTTGATAATAATAAAAACAATTATGTCTCATTATTATTGTAAATAGTTTATTTTTCAAAGCATCCCTTAAAATGCTGTCTCCAGTTTATTATGAAGCAAAGTGGACACACAGTGCAGACTCAGTACATTCCAAGTGCTGGAGATGTGATTTAAGCAATCAGACATAGAAAAACATGAGGACATTATATCTGAATCAAGTATCAAATCGATGATTTCAAATTGATTTGCAAAGACGGTGTGTGTGTGTGTATGTGTGTGTGTGTGTGTGTGTGTGTGTGTGTGCGTGCATGCGTGCGTGCGTGTGTGTGTTCTTCCTTTAATCATTTAATACAAGCTACTTGACTTAAAATTGAATATGTCACAATCTTAACCACAGACAAACATCATACAAAATAAGTAAATCTCTCCCAGTCCTCATCATTTCTCACAATGAGTAACCTAACAGAATGAAATGTCTCAGCAGTGGTGCTGTTGTAAAGTTTCTGAACACTGAAAAAAATGTTTTTAAAACATAAAAAAGAATGTATGTTATTTTGTGAGGAGATATAACAGTTGATTAAAAGATGCATAAATCTAAATAATTTGCATTTGGTCAAGTAAATGATCATATTTTAAACTAAATATGTGCATAAAAACATATCAGGTAATAAACTTTTAGATTATTTAACACAGCTAGATGAACCACTCAGTCAAACACTTCCTAAGTAAATAAATAGTTTCATTTTCAAAATAAAGAGTTTGATAGAGGCTTTGTGCAGAAGGTAATTCATTAAAAGCAGAATATCCATAGTAGTGGTTTTTATCATCGCCTCAGTGCTTGAGTGCTGTTCTGACATATTTGACCATAAGATGGCGCCCTAAGTTTGCTTATCTTTTTTCATTCCCTCGAAAAGTCTGGAGAATCGGTGGTTAAAACAACTGATAATACTGGGTGAAGGTTTCTTTAGGGGCTGTTTAATATTATAATACATCAGACACATCACAGTAAAACTGGAGCACGTAGGAACAGATTCTTCAGAAATATTGATTATTTGGTAAATTGATGGGTTGTTCCTAATGAGAAGATCATTACTGCTCTGAATGTGACAAATGAGGAATAAACATGCCAGAGCCTGCAGGAGTGTCTCATATTGGCAAGTGGTTTATTGTCAATGATGAAAAATAAAGGGTAATAAAAAGTAAGAGGTACAGTAACAGTGAAGAGGTTTGTGTTCTTGAGAAAACCGAGCCCAGGTCTGTACATGTCAACACTGACAACAGTACACTAATGCTGTCTAATGATTTCCAATTACTTTACTGTGAATCCCTAAATATTTATTTTAATCAAGCTGACAGTGGAGGTCCCTTTAAATAACTCTGCTGCTCCATCTATCAGAAAGTGTGTGTAACAAAGAGCAAGTCAGATTTGATGCTGGGTATCAGGTCCTATGGGTCCAGGGTTGATGTGCCCTAAGACCACCTCCAGGTCGGTGACCAGCCTCATCCACCTAATGCCTGTTTAAATGACATTGCTGTCCTCCACTGTGATTTCCTCGCTCCTTGGACTGTTGTTGGCTGCAAGAACCAATAGAAAAGTCTTCAGGTACTCCCATCGTTTAAGGTTGTAAAGACTGAGCGGATTAATGTATATTTTGACTGAAAGGTGCCCATAACAACATGATACCCTTTTCCTATCAAGGGTCAGTACACAGCAGGATTCACTACAAAACTGAAGGGCAGGATGGATTGATGCCAGCTATCTGGTACCCAACTTCAAACTTGTGAGATGTAAATTTTCCCATTTCAATGTAATTTTACTGTTTATTCGGGGTTAGCGTTAGCATGCTGCGCAGCTAATGTTGCTAGCTTTGATTGTAGGCTCACGCACCAGTGTTATTTTTGTCATCTATTTTAGATTTAGTCTTGGTATTGAGAAAAAAATGCTTATTAGTTTGTCACATTTGAGTCATTTTTAACCTTCATAGTTTTAGTCTAGTCTCGTTTTAGTCAACTTTTTGTCATTATGTTTTCCATATGTTTTTTCTAATCCTTTAACTTATCCAGTGAGGCTACTTCATGTATCAGAAATTAGAATCAAGGTGACAGGTTGTATACAAATTTCATTTAGACAATCATTTTCTACAACTACAATTCATTTCTACACACTTACGAACTATCATTTCTCCAGCAGTGTTTGACAGGAGGGGTGATTTACGAGCACACACTTACTGATCATCAACATCTCTCTATTTATGCTCTCAAAAACTTCGACACCACAAATAACTAATCTGAGACAACTAGGATTTGTCCCCAGGTTCATTGTATACTCCGACTTATCGATCTCATTGTTAAGGAGCAGAAAAATAACTTCATTAAAACCTGAATTCTTTCTTAATCTGCAACATGTTAGTTTGGAGGTTTAAATTTATGTCTCTGACAGAGTTGGAGATTAAAACCCAACTTTCAGCTGCCAGAGAAATCTGATCTGAGTTCAGACTGTTTACTTACAACATAGCTACACTCACAGAAACTGAGCCTCCTACTTGCCTGTCAAACAGCATTAAACCATAAACCTGAGTGGAGTCCTGAGAATCAACAGATGTAAAGTCTGCCTGCCAGTGGCTGCTTGCTCTGCTGCCATTTAGCAAAAAAGCAAGTGAAGCTAACTGCTTACAGCCACCGCTACAACTAAGAAACTCCACAAATCCATTCAACACTTCCACCATCCACAGTCAAACACACACAACTGCTTATGTGCTGCAGAATTACAGCTCACAACTCACACCAACGACTGACGCTGCTCCAGTGTGACTGTTTGCAGGCTAGTGAAACACCCTGCACAGCTCATACTACCCTGTCACCAAACAGTGGTCTGAGTTAATAACTGTTTAGAGTAATGATATTTTCAGCAGCTAGCCAAAGCAAGTGCCAGCACTCTATGGTAACAAAGGTCCGCTATCCCCTAGCCATGCTGGGTTAGCAACAGCACACACAAGTACAACCTAATAAAGCTGCTAGTGACCGTGGGTGCCACTAATGTCCTCACTAAAGCAAACTCTGACTCTAGAAATCACAGGTGCAAGCCTGCCCTCCTGTGGAAATAAAATGTCAAATTGGGACACTCACCAGATGTGTGTAACGTGTTTTGACCCGAAACATGTTGAAACTGCTTTTGAGTTTACAGGGGAGGGCACACACTGTGGCTGGTTCTACCTTTAAGGACTTTGTCACTAACAGGTAGTCAGACGAATTTGTCCAGGGGGGAACCAATGATGGAGCTGATGGATCCCCAAGCTAAAGCTGGACTGAGCTGGGGGGATCGTGAGTGTGGCAGATAATGACTCAGATGGTGATTTGGTGTGTTGGAAGTCCTCATGACTGGTGAAGATGGCAACAATGACTCTTCACTTGTCTTGTCTCATCTTCCCCCATATTGGACTTTGACTCAGGATGTGTGCATACTAGCAGCTGCTGAGCTCAAAATCCAGTGACCTGAAGTTCAAGCTGAGGTGATGCAATCTCATGATGATGGGAAAAAGTAAAGAAGATGGCAAAACAACTCCTGCTGAATTTCCCAGGATTACTTGAGGAATTTGCTTTCTTTTGGCACAGCAAACCATGCAGAGAGAAGCATCCTGTGGCAAACATGTCCATGCTTGACAGTGCCACCTCCCTCCTGATGGCCAAACTGCAGGAGGGAATTACAATTTCGCCTGACCCTGTGTTATGGGATGAGGTGTGCATCATCGCCAAACACTGCCTCCACCTGCACAAGGTGGTGATCCAGTTACAAGGCCGAGTCATGGGGTTGATGGTCTTGCTGGAGAGAGCCTGTTGATTGAATTTCACCGCCCTGTAAACCAAGGGTGATTTGGACCTCCTGGGCATCCCCATAACACTTCATGATCTCGATCACATCAACGCAGAAGAAGTGCAAGGAGAGGAAGAGCTAGGATAAAGTCCCCTGATTGTGTGAGTACTGCCCTTAAGGGGCCTGTGGCAGAAAAAGTCTTCAGGAAGGCACCCGGTCTGACAAATCACCCTCCATCTCCTCTTACGTGGTAAGGTTAGCAGCTCGGCAGCTCAGGAAATACCTAAAGATACTATAAACTGGCAAACCACAGCTTAAATCTTAATCTTAAAAATTAGATTGCAGAGGGCCCAAACAAAAACAAACAAACTAAAAAATGTATAACCCACTTGAATTGTTGGGGTTCAGTAATGAGGGTCACATTCAAAATCCCAGTGGCAGCAGCATTTTCGTTGTCATGCAACACTGGACTAGAAGTTTTAATCATTTAATTCAAAACTATTAGAAATGTAAATAATACTTTTGGTGTGAAAATTACTGTTTTATCCCAGCTGAAATGGTTACTATTTAGGGGAAGAAGTAAAAACATCAGTATAATAGCTGATTCCAAACTTTTTAACAGTATTGTACGTGGATGTGTCCTTAATCAAGAAACATGGAACTCCAAACTGCTCTCGACCAGCACTTGCATGGCATGGTAATTTAAAAATACAGTGCTGTTTATATAGCCACAAGTCCCCTGTGGCTGTGATTGCTTTGGTAATCTTGTAGCGTCATTAAAAAGAATGCAAATGGTCAAGAAACAGAAACAGTCCTCATACAACAGTTTGTATGATATCTTATGGAAATACATATACAACGATTCATTCCTAGATATCTAACAAATTAGCACTCCATGAATGGCTTTAAGTACTTAATATAAAGTTACACAGTTAATGTAAAGTTATGTGGGTTAGGTTTAGGAAAAGAAACATGGTCAGGCATCTTTAGGTTTAGGCAAGTAAAGCTACATCGACTAGGTCTGTGAAAAGAAACATGGTGACAATGTACCTTAAAATAACTCAAAGTTCCCTTGATCTCACATGATCCCAAACACTGATCTCCTGTGGAAAAGTGCAATGTTTGCTGACCCATCCACTTTACTCACATATGTATTCAACATAAAGGTAAGGAGTTTTGGTTTAGGCAAGTAAAGTTACTAGGGTTAGGTTTAGAAAAAGAAAAATGATGAAGACATACCTTAATATGACACATAGATCACTCGAAGTTCACACAGTTCTTGACACCAGACTTCCGGGGAAAGTCCTGTGTTTTGTGACCCATCCATCACCCCAGCCTGCCTCCAAACGGACGGCATGGGACTGCTTCCTTCTTTACTCCCACCAGCCCATTGATCAAGCGATCGCAGCCTCCCAGAATATGTGGGTCATACACAAATTACTGGCTTATCATTACGTGGGATATGTATGAATTTTGGTGCATTACTTTTCAAAGGAAAACGTACGAGCAGTGCATGAGAACAGCCTAAACAGTCAGATGAAAAAAAGCAATAACATCATTACCCAAAGTTTCTGTTGCAAACGTCCATCAAACTGTTTATGTAAACAATGAGGGATTATTAGTGACATTTGAGGTAAAAGACTGAAAAGGTTTTCTGTTTCTTTGGAGAAAAACTATCTCTGGGTATGTCCATTTTAACTTTCTGTAAGATTTCACATTGCTGACATTACTCAGACCTCAAACCATCAGTGTCAAACTGGAAAGCGATATCAAAATGATGCATTACAATTAGAATGGAATGATATTGAATTCATTATTCATACCACTGGGTGGCATGGCAACCAAGACATTCTTGCAGTGAGCCTGTCTGTGGGCCTACAAAATTTCATTTCCTATATCTCCTTTTCTTTCTTTTCAGAAAGACTTGCTCTATACCCATGCAAAACTGAATAACTTGTTAGTTGTTATTGCCTTATTCTTCTTCTATAACTCACTACATTATAGTTACACATTAAATAAAATGTCAACATTTAAGAAAATCTGTCTAAACTGTATTGTGGTTCATATGGTAGGTCAGTTCTGGAATAACAATGCACCAGATAAACCAAACAGGTTATTCCAATAACTGACATATTAAATTAATACATATAAAAAAAGGTGTCATTAAAGCACAGTTCCTTACCCTATACCTCTTCCTTATGTGACACATACATCACACAGTCTGATTTCTCATTACCATCAGTCAGTGTTTGACAGCTTGAGCTCAATCACCAAGGTTAGGTGTCACACAGCCATTAAGAGCCCCATAAGTCCTCCATCTCAAAGCCATTACAACTAGTGAACCTCTTTTACTGGTCCCAGCGCGGCAATCTGTCAATAGATATAGATCCAGCAATGAGGTGGAGGCTTGTTCAGGATCAAAAGTCCAGATAATGAAGGAATAATGTCTCCTTTCAGCTACTCTTGTGAAAGGAAGACCAGGGCTGCTTTGTTGGGGGGGTTGGATGTTACAACAAGGGGCTTATGGATCAAGACCTTGCTAAGAAATATATATCATCCCTCCTTGGCCATTTCATTGAGGAGGAAACTTTTTTTGCTTTTCATATGTCAGTGGTGATTTTTGTCTTGTTTCAGGCACAGTAAATGAATTTGCAAACATTTATTTGTGCTAGAAGAGAAAAGAGATTGCTCCAACATGATGTCACAACAAGTCCTCAAACCAACTACAGTCATATGTTCCTACCCTCTGGATATGACCTACAGGAGCATTTCCTAAATGAGAGAACCTACTGGAATAGCTCATATATGACTGTTAACAGTCACAGTTTTAATTATGTGTGCTTGCACTAAAACTGTGTGGTTTAGTTTAGGCGACAAAACTCCTTTGTTAGGTTTAGAAAAAAGGTCATGGTTTGGCTTTATATAAGTGTGTTTGTTACTAAGATAATGTTAAAGTAACTCTATGTTGACTTTTGGTTTTCCATGGGACACAAACACAAGTCTCTTAGATTAAAGTCCGGTGTTTGTTTAATCTGTCCACCTCCCTGCCCTCCTGAACTAAATGGACTTTCTTTCTGTCTGTACAGCGACTTCCCCCTTTGCTTCCAAATTAGTACTATGGCTGCTAAAGGTCAGTGCTTACCAAAAAAAAGTAAAAACAAATGTAAAAAAAACTGCTTGTAAAAACAATCTATATTGTCAGGCTTTGTAATAGCAAGATTTTAAGTCTACAGCCAAGCGAGAAGCCAGCGTCTCTCCTTACCGCTGCAGCCCACCTTTCCAGGAGGACAGCGGGCAGCTGCTCAGAAGACGGACCCTTTCAGTTTACTATCTCGTATGACAAAAAAAGGAGCAAATCCTCACAATTAAACAGGTGCACACTCATTTTCTGTTGACTGTTTCAGCACTAATGTAAAGTGATGCAGATAAACTGAGACAGCCCATTTTGCTCCCAAGGCAATCAACCAGGCTCCTCCTGGGTGACACAGATGCAAAGTTTGCATGTCAGCAGCCTTTTCACATACCAGGTCTGAACAGCTGACTTGAGTGGAGGTATAACTGGGCCATGAACTTCTTTTTAAAGGGGACTAGCTGTGAGTCTTATGAACTCTGCAATGATCTGAAATGATAAATAATATAATGGCAGCCTATGGTACAAACGATGAATGAATGACCATTATCAGTCAATGAGACTCTTGTCATCTGAGGTTAAATATCTGAGCCATTTTGTCAGCAATGACCCTTTCATTGCAGAAGTTGAAGTCCCTCGTCTCCTCTCAAAAAAGGGAAGGATGAATAAAAGTCAGCTCGGGTTGTTTCAGCTTCTTTTTTCAATTGATTACACTGTAATCTAATAAAATTAGTACAACAGCTGGCCTTCTAGTGTGGTTATAATAACACAGAGCCAAGCATGCTTAAACTGTGGAGATGACACTGGACATCAGAAGGAGCCTCCCAACACTGGCCACCATCACCACACTGAACAGCAGTGTGTCTACTATGGTAACCTTCAGGTTTCTGGGAACCACCATCTCATCCGGTCTGTTTCATAGACTGTATGCAAAGATGGACAACATGACAGCTCCCCAAATCTCCATGTAAGTGGAAGGCACAAGCCAAACTAAAAACTCAAAGTACACATCAAACATTTTTTTCCCAGCAGTGGCTTCTATGATTTAAGGTAGTTTTAGGGTAGTTTTTATCACACTGCTGTATGTTCAAGTGTTTGTTTTTCTTTGAAGTTTGGTTTTAATTAGTTATTTCATGCTAAAATGGGGCTTTTACAACATGGTTGACAACTGTGTGAGCCAAGCGGTGGTCTCAGATTCATTAGGGCTGCTCACGATTGGTCAGATGGGTGTATAGGCAGGAAGGCAGGAAACTTGATAGCGCAGAGATCACCACTGAGCAGACTCTGACTCCTAAAAATGTCACCAGATCAAGATGGCAGCAGCCATATTCAGGATATTTTATTCACCTCTGGGTTGTCCATCTGCTCTCTGCACATCTATTACCGTGTGGTTTGGAATAGCTGCCAAACAGGACAGGAACAGACTGCAATGAACAGTCAGGACAGCGATAATCACTGGTGCCAGCCTGTCCTTCATTAAGGCTTTATACACTTCCAGAGTTAGCAAAGAGGCAGGTCACTGCAGACTATCATACCCTGCACAACTTGTTTCAACTTCTCCCCCCTGCTAGGCACTACAGAACACTGTACACCCCAAACAGCCAGACACAAATTGTAAATTATGTATCTGCAGTAAAAAATACACATGCATGTACTGTAACCACCCACTACATGTATATGCATCACATTTTTTGGGGGGATGCACAATAATATTGGCACGTTGTTATCAGCTGATATTGGCTAGAAAATGAACGATTAGAATCGGCCAACATGCTAATAATATCGGTACATCATCTCTATCAGCTTTAAAGTGAACTATTAAACCACCACCACCACTATTAGATCTATGCATGTGTATGACAGTTCTATGGGTGGTACAGTGGTGCAGGGTTTAGGCCATACGGCTGTTCTCCCCATGTCAGCATGGGTTTTTAGCATGGGTACTCGGGCCCATCTCACCAGTTACCTAACTCAGGTTAGGTAACTGGTAATTCTAAATTGCCTTTAGGTGTGAATGTCTCGATGTGTCAGCCCTGTGATAGTCTGGCAACCCATTCCAGGGTGTGCCCTGCTTCTCGCCTAATATAAGCTGGGATAGGCTCCAGCTCCCAGCAACCCTGTACCAGCATAAGTGGTAAAGGATAATGAATAAATTCATGATAGTTCTATGGTTTTTGTCCATCTGTGCTCAGCTTTGTTGACTTTGTTTTCAGTGATATGTCTTTACTTCTACTGGAACTATGTATACCATTGAGAGCAATGAAAACCAGACTCAAAGTCCTTGTATGTGTACACACACTTGGCTGATTTTGATTTTGATTTTGATTAGACTTTGTGGCATCCAGGCCCAGTTTCCTTTGGGTTATTCATCCTCCATGCACTCAGAGATCCAACAACAGCTCATTGCAGTTAACATGGGAAAATCCACTTGATAGTATTATGGTATAATTTAATGGTTGGAGTATAGCAGGAGGGTAGGGTAATTCATCTCTGCAGCACAAAGACAACATACAGCTTTATTCAAACAGAGGAACAAGACAACTGCAGCCGTAAAAGAAATATTGGGATAAATGAACTCATATAAGGGTGATAATATGAAATATTATGCTGCCATGCCTGTGATAGCTATGGCTGGAGGCATGTTTATGGGTTGTCACTTCATATGTCTGTGGGTCCATACGCACGTCTGTCCCATTCTTATGAATGTAATATATCAAGAACACCTTATGGGAATTTATTCAAATTTGGCACAAATGTCCATTTGGACTTAATGATGAACTGATTAGATTTTGGTTGTAGTAGCCAAGTAAGTAGCCAAAACCGCTGGTGTGTGTTGTTGTTTTTTTTTTAATTGCATTGCATTGTATGAAAACAGGGTAGATTAAACATAAAGTGGATTTAGTACTGTAAAGTACTGACTTTTTTCTTTTAAGTACACTTAATTGGGTCCTGTTGGAATAGGTAAATACAGTTACATGTGACAGGACCCATCGATAAATCCCCGCACTGACAGGAAGGAACCAGAGAGCCATCTCTACAAAACAAAGATTTCTTGAAACCACTGAGTGTGCAAGCAGGATATGAAAGCACAGTCCATGACAGGAAAAGAAAACGGAAGTCATCCCATTCTAAAAGGCTCAGTGTCAAGACAGAACAATTGTTCAGACATTAAGGCAGGTTATGAAGTGGAGGACGACAGCCTGTGAGAATACGATCATGTAACAAACGCTTTCTAAATGACAGCAACAGGCCACTTTCATGCCACATGCTCTATGCTCACTGTCATGAACGCTGCAATTTCAAAGAGGAGCTGTCATGACCACCTACCATAATTTCCCATGATTACCCTCCCCCTCCCCCAACCACACACACACACACACACACACACACACACACACACACACACACACACACACACACACACACACACACACACACACACACATACATACATGTAATCCAGCTGTGTGTGGCTGTCATCATCCCTTAGTATCAGAATCACTTGTCCCCAGAAGATGCGTCCTACAATCTGCTGTAAATGTTCTAAGCCATAAATGTCAACAAACAACACATGCATACAGTGGTTATTTGTCACAGTAAAACAGAGCCTATATCTACTTCCTGCTGTCCACATTCACCTCTCACACCACATCATATATATATATATATATATATATATATATATATATATATATAAATATATACACACACACACATATATATGTATTAATACATTTTCTAATATAAATGTTTTGTAAATTGCTTTGAGAATTAAGATGCCTGCGTTGCACCTTTGGTTGACAATCTTCACAAATCAACAGAAGGCTGTGTAGCTCTTCTTATCAGCTTACTAGATTCCCACTTTCTCATGATGTTGGTGACAACTATTCCCCCTGTAGTGCATGACAACTCCAAATCCATCTAATGATCAGTTTACCCACTCTCATGGTGGAAAAGTCAGCATTACCAGTAGGTCCATAAAAGTATTATCTTGAAGGTTTCAGTCCTGGTTGATTTGGTGGCACATTTGGTCAAAGCAAGTGTAACTGTGTTTTAATAAAGAAGACTAAAGAAGATCGTTGTCCAACATGGTGAGGTCAAATGCATGGTTCTCACAATCTTGCAAACCTTCTGTGGATGTTAACTGTGTGTAACTCATTGAAAAAGGCTCATTGATCTATCATACCCTGGAGCCAATAACCAGTGCTGTGAGTAGAGTATGTCACAAGATCGAGGTACTAGTTTCTTGTGTTTTATCTTTGCTGTGAGTTTTTATATTTTGCTGTGCATTCATATGCTGCTGTAATTTGTCTTGCATGTTTTTATTGTGCTTGGTTTTACTGTTTTTATTTGCATGCTTTTATTTTTTTACTTGTATGGTTGCCTTTGTAGACTTTTTCGTAGAATTTGGTGAACACACATTTGTACAGGCTAGTGAGTGCCCAGGTGTATGGAGCTAGAAAAGTCTCAAAATGAATAAATGCACACAGAAATTAATAAATGCACAAACAAGGATTGACAAATGTATTTGGGGATATATATATACATGCACATGATAATATGTTTCATTCCATATATAAGTAAAAGAAAATCCACATATAAAAAATAAGATTTATAAACATATTTGTGATGCACACACAAATATTTCTTGTTTTAAATATGTGCAATTGAAATTCACAAATGACCGCATGTAAAAGTATTTGCAATTTTCATCAAATACATATTTGGAGGTTGTTACATTGATATATGAACTGTCCAACCTGCATTTACAAAGTGCTTTTAATTTGTAAACTTCCCTGCATTTGTGTGTGCGAGTTTTGAGACTCCCCTGACATGACTCAATTCACAAATGCATTTTTTTCTAAGAGGGGATTGTCTGCAGCCAATCAGATATCTCACTCCTTTACAGCCAATCACATGAGTGCCTCCCCACGAGGTGTGTTATATGACGTAATTAAAGCACGCACATGGTTTGCCCAAGACACACATCAGCTGCAGCCATCTTGGTTGTTTTCGAAATGCCTCAGCAGAGCTCCTCTTTACTTGTCTAGGTTTAGGCTTGGTCTAGTGTTCCCAGCATGATGGTGTGCAAGCCAAAAATGACACCATCATATGTTTTGGGTAAAGGCTGGAGGCTCTGCAAGTTGTCAGTCATCATATCAAACCCACCCCATATCAAATAACCTTTGTGATTGGTCAAACAAGGGCCTGGTTGGCTGGAAATTCGTTGTAACCAAGCAGTACCTTCAGGGCTAAAAAATTAAGCCAACAGGAAGTGGCAAAAACTGCAGATTCTTGAATGGCTATTTGAGGCTGGCTCCAAAAGCAAGTCAGTCCCCATAGATCCCCATGTTAATATGCCTAACCTTATAGCAGAAATAAACAGCCTGCTACAAAACTACAGTTTTGGACTCTATAGCTAATTTAAATATTCATGACAACTGTATGGTGAGTTAATTTTTATACAAATCACCTGTTCACATTTTGCTAAGATTATGCATAGTAAAGTGCATGGCTGCATTGAGAAACAGGTTGTCTGCAAGGTGTCAACACAGTCTATGAGTCAGATTCAATCCCCACTCCTCCACAACTCCACCCTCTCATGAAAACATGATCACTTCTGGCTCCAAAATCCAAGATGGCGCGGCCAAAATGCTAAACTCTAGGCTTCAAAACAGTAGTTCACAAACCAGTGGGTTAAGTGACAGTGACTATGTTTATTATTTTTGTAGTCAATGGTGTGAATGGGAGGGAGACCAGATGAAGATTCATCTGGATTTTTGCCAAGGGTTACAATACTACACAGGAGAAAGTCACATAGCCTCTGCCTCACTCACTCTGGAACCTGCAACTGGAAACACAAGCAGTCTTTTAGTAGAAGACACTGACTGGTCCACTGATTATGACAATTTGCCACAGCTGTGGTGTTAGCATCCTGCGGCTCACCAGAAGACCCAGGAGACAGAAAGAGAGACAGAGAGCGCAGGTGATTACTACAAGCAGGTGCTAAGATGAAAAATGATCCTGCTGTACCCCTTCCATAATATTTAGCATGCCTTTGACAATTAATACATTAGGAAGGAATTAACATGTTAATAGGAAATGAAAATGAGATGAATTGATGTAATATAACAGATTTAAAGATGTCCAAAATACACACAGGACACCACAAAGAGAGAGAGAGAGCAGTGGAACAGGTAGAGGAGGATATGAGCCCGATATGGATATAAATACTGAGGTAAATGCAGCCAAACACACACTAAAATGTCTAAGAAAATAAGATAATCATTTTTAGTCATAAGACCTTGTGCAAGCCACTGCTTAATGCACCTTTAATTTTCCCAACACAATGTTCCATTTGCTTCCTGAAAATCTGATCTGCCCTATGTTTACACCTGGACCAATGGTGAATTTTCCCCCTAAAAAGGAACCAATACAGATTGCATGGCATTAGTAAATCCAGCGGAATGCCTGATCATTGTCTGTAAACATGTTTCCTCCTATTGTTTGTGCGATTCTTCCACAGAGGCGCACCTTGCAAACACTTACAAAATGACAGGCAAACTGTGACTCCAGCCTGTTAAATACACCACTTCTGTTTCACATCTGTGCCTGAGTAACAGGTGCAAAAGCTGCAGTAAATCTGGCTCTCAGTTTGTCTGCTGTTTCCTAAAGTTCCTTGTGAGATATGTTTTGTGCAAAGTTGATATTTTGTTCAAATGATGGCACTAAAGGAATAATCAGTGGGTCATTAGGGATACAGGGATTCCTCATTTAGGGACCATGGATATCCAGAGCATTTGAAAAAAAGGACAGCCATTAGTTTCTGATTTATTGTGTACAAAGTTTAACATTTAATCTGTGGTTGATTTTGGCCTACAGAGCAGAATGGAGGAAATGTCAGGAGGGACTAAATTCTTTAAGTTTCAGTCTGTGGAGAGGATGAGTATTTGTATGTTAACTGGTCTCTGAAAAGGATTCTGGGTCTGAAAAACATCTGAAAATTTCATCTTATCAGTGAAGAAATACTGATTTCTCTTCACCCAGGAAGCTCTTGAGTTTTTGCCAATCATAATTCGAAAAAGGTCACAGATCTCAGGTCAAAACTTGTCTTCTTGATTAAGTTGTTCCAATCTCTGTCTTCCTCAATAGCCACTCAAAAACATTGGTTAATAGAGTATCTGAGGAACACATTTTGAATTCCACAAGACTGACAATAGGTCGCCAGCGTAGGCAGGACTGCCAATTAGAAGGCAGGGCAGACAGGTGGAACTGCTCTAGAGGGTGGATAGGAGGCTGGAGGTCAGGAAAGGTGGTTGGCAACTGATGATGTAGCTGTAAGTCAGGGCAGTGTAATGGACAAGCTGAGAGTCAGAAACCAGAGAAGGGTATGATCTGGCAAAGCATTGTCAGCCGATGTAATGGGCAGCTGAGAAAGTCAATGGTGTTGGTAACTATGTGGATCACAGGTTCCTTTGGGGAGTCAGTGATTCTCTCTGAAAATGGAAAGACACGTTCCTTCAAAAGATGACCACTGGATGTTAGGGTAGCTCCTCAACTCTTCTATTTAAGTCTCATGTGGTTCAGGAAATAAAGTAATGAGGCAGGCAGGTGGCATGCTAGCCAGTTCAGGGCAGGTAGGCACATGGCAACTTTGACAAACTGGCATGTAATGACTGGAAATGGGCCGCTAATCTTATGTAACAATGGAATACACAGCTGACAACACTCAACAAGGAAGATTTGGATTTGTTAGGCCCATAGAGTTATATAACAGAGATGCACCGATAGATCAGCTGGTAACTGTAATCCGCCAGTTTGTTCAGCTTGATTGGCAATATCCAGTGACCAGCTACTCAGTCTCAGATACTGCTGACCCTGTTCCGATCAAATTTACATGCTTGTGCCGTACA
Organism: Cephalopholis sonnerati; assembly: GCA_019142605.1. Lineage (NCBI taxonomy): Eukaryota > Metazoa > Chordata > Actinopteri > Perciformes > Serranidae > Cephalopholis > Cephalopholis sonnerati. Next base: position 7,367,633 of record JAGQAX010000015.1, on the reverse strand, counting down.
ATGATTTGTGTAGTGCACAGCGGCACAGACAGTTATCTGACTGTTGTCACAGCCGTTGATGCTCGTTTTCATCCCTAGGTCATCAAATACTGATGCCTTGTCACACCCCTCATTAGCAACATTTTGGCCCTTCTTAGTGATTTTATTTCTAAAAAGTGACTAGCAAAAGTTTTTACATCTTATTCAAACCATCAGGGACGCTGCACATGGTTTAAAAGCTACTGTGTCTAGCTAACTAGCAGACTGGGGTACACCATCCAAACCTTGATTAAGCTTGGATGAGGAGGAGTCAGGGGCTATGGGAACCCAGTGCAGCTGTCTCACGGCCTCCTGGGGCCTAAGTGGGGGGCCTCGGGCCTCTATATCCCACCTGTAAGTCCTATGCTCTAAAGACCTAAGATAGATTAGCTAAAATGTATGGAGTTAGATTAGTCTCAATATTAATAAATGCACACAGAAGGATTCACAAATATATGTTAAGATTTATATATAAATGACTCTCTCCACACAAATATTTTCAATGCACACACATATATTTGGCATTTTATATAAATGTAAAAAAAATCCACAAATAACAAGTAGTAGTAGCCAATCAGATGTCTCCTTCCTCTTCAGCCAATCTCATGAGCGTCCCGCTACCACCTCCACGTGGGGTATGTTTTAACGTCGTAGTGTCAGAGGGTGGCAGTAATGCACAACTACATTGTTTGCCGACCGCCAAATTAATAAGGACGAGAAGAAGAAGAAGAAGCAGCAGAAAGCCGTCAATGCAGAGCCCCGGGTCAATTGTCAAGAGCAGGGTTTCCCCCTAGAAAAAATTGGCACCGGACAACGTGATCGGCTTTCCGACGTGTTGATCGTGCCCTTGTTCATTTGTTTGTTGGGTCCTCTTTTCATGTTATTTTCTGCAGTTATTTTTGCATTTGTTCATGCCCATAGCCTGTCTGGTTTAAGTGTTTTTGCTTTGTGTATTAATCTGTATTGTAGCAATAACCTCAAGCTGTACATCCGTCATCCATTCATCCATTCGTATATGTCCGTGTGTGTGTGTGTGTGTGTGTGTGTGTGTGTGTGTGTGTGTTTCTCAGTGAAACGAATTTCCCGAGTTGCAGAGAGGAGGGGAGCAGCAGCATAAAAATAATTTTAAAAATCCTCTCATTATTTCGGTCTTTATGTCTTTTCTTCTGCAATATTTTATAAAAATTCACTATATAGTCAACAATACAGCAGACTAAAAGTTATATACTATTTGTTATTTAAGAGTGTACTAAGAGTGCTAATTGTCATTATCAATGGAGACGTGAAGCAGCGAAAAAAATGCGCACGGTAAAAAAAAATTAAATACATTTTAAAAAGCTGACTTGTATATTGACATGAGGCGTTGAAAGGTTTGCTGATCCTCTTGACTTGAGCTAGAATGTTGGCGGTCCTAGTGTTAATAACGCGGCGTGCTGCCAACTTGAAATAAAAAAGTCAGTTCGTTATTGAAATATATATGCAATAAAAACTCTAGATAAACAAAATGAAAAAATCCTTTGACATGTTTAATTCAAATTGTGCTTGGAGGGAATATTTTCACCGGACATTTGGACCGGCGGTGTTAAAAAATGTCGGACTTCGGCAGATTTTACCGGTCAAAGTCCGGTAATTACCGGATAACGGAAACCCTGCTCTTGACCATTGACCCGGGGCTCTGCATTGACCGCTTTCTGCTGCTTCTTCTTCTTCTTCTCGTCCTTATTAATGTGGCGGTCGGCAAACAATGTAGTTGTGCATTACTGCCACCCTCTGACACTACGACGTTAAAACATACCCCACGTGGGAGTGGTAGCGGGACGCTCATGTGATTGGCTGAAGAGGAAGGAGACATCTGATTGGCTACCTATATCCCCTTGGTAGAAAAAATGCATTTGTGGATCGGGTGACGTCAGGGGAGTCTCAAAAAGATTCACACAGGAATGCGTAGAGGTTCACAAAATAAAAGCATTTGTATATGAATGTATCAACATCCACATATGTTTTGATGAAAATTGCATATATTTAAAACAATAAATATTTGTGTGTGCATCAGAAATACATTTGTGAAACTTTTTTGGTTATTTGTGGATTTTTTTTACATTTATATAAAATGCCAAATATATGTGTGTGCATTGAAAATATTTGTGTGGAGAGAGTCATTTATATATAAATCTTAACATGCATTTGTGAATCCTTCTGTGTGCATTTATTAATATTGAGACTAATCTAACTCCATAAAAATGATGACTTTAAATGCACAGACATATGCTCACACATGCAGGCTTGTAATGCATGTCAGCCTATCTTAATCAGTCTGATGGGTTCTCCATTTTATAAGCTTAAGCTTAGATCAAGCATACATTTGGTCTGAACCTACCTGCCAGCTCTTAGGAATCAAAAACATCACCATTACCTGAATAGTATGTGTTATGTGTGTTTTTGGTTATTCTTCTTCTACTGACGTAAATCACTCAATGTTGAGAGTAGTGTGCTTGAGTCTCTTGTACAAGATACTGAGCTCCTCTTAGACACACCTGCATGGTAAATACTGGATGCGCAAGTCTTGACCTTGTTCATTAACAGGTCCTGATTTTGGAACTTCAACAGGCTGCCTTACCGAAACAGTGTAGTAAATTCTGGGCCAAGGATTTAATGTGAGCGTGTAGAAATCTCCACCAGTCTTGTGTCACTAATACTCACTAGTATTCTCGCAGCTTCCTGGGTCAGGCTGATTCTAAGACGGAGCACTCCGGATAGCCTCAGGTGGATTCTTCATACTGGACTGAACCTGTCACAATTCATCTGGCTGCCAAGTTCAGCTACAAGTAGAGCACCACGGCTGATGTTGGTATCATCTACGAAACAGCCACCTAGGGGCTTGGTCGGGATTTGCTAGGATTTTACAGGAAAACATTTAAATAAAAATGTTCAGAGTATAGAAAAATGGTTTATCCATCCATCCATCCATCCATCCAACCAGGTAGTTTACATTGAAAAATGTTTTAATAAATGTGTTTAATATGTACATATAAAACTGCAAAATAAGCTGTAACTGTAGCTGTTAGATAAATGTGGTGAAGTTAAAGTACAATATTTCCTACTGAAATATAGAAGAGTACAGACGCGTGCAAAAGTTTGGGCACCCCTGGTCAAAATTTTGTTTACTGTCAGTAGTTAAGTGAGTAGAAGATGAACTGATCTCCAAAAGGCAAAAGGTTAAAGATGACTAATTTCTTCAAAATTTTATGTAAGATTACTTTTTAATTTTAATCTTTTACAGTTTCAAAACAACAAAAAATGAAAAGGGCCTGAAGCAAAGTTTGGGCACCCTGCATGGTCAGTGCTTAGTAGTGCCCCCTTTGGCAAGTATCACAGCTTCTAAACACTTTTTGTATCCAGCTAAGAGTCTTTCAGTTCTTGTTTGGGGGATTTTCACCCATTCTTTCTGCAAAAGGCTTCTAGTTCTGTGAGATTCTCCAGCCATCTTACATGCACTGCTCTTTTGAGGTCTATCCACAGATTATTAATGATGTTTAGGTCAGGGGACTGTGAGGGTCATGGCAAAACCTTCAGCTTGCGCCTCTTGAGTAGTCCATTGTGGATTTTGAGGTTTGTTTAGGATCATTGTGCTGTTATAGGAGCAATCCTCTCTTCATCTTCAGCTTCAGATGGTGTGATGTTTGCTTCCAGAATTTGCTGGAATTTAACTAAATCCATTCTTCCCTCTACCTGTGAAATGTTCCCTGTGCCACTGGCTGTAACAAAAGCCCAAAGCATGATCGACCCAACCCCGGGTTGAACAGCTGGACAGGTGCTCTTTTTATGAAATACTGCACCTTTTTTCTCCAAACATAGCTTTGCTCAACACATCCAAAAAGTCTTGCTCAGATGTTCCTTTGCAAAGATATGGTGTAGAATTTTTTGGTGAGGACACAGGAAAGGTTTTCTTCTGATAACTCCTCCATGAAGGTCATATTTGTACAGGTGTCACAGTGCTGTGGACTAGTGTACAACCTCTCCAGAGTCTGATAAATCTTTCTGCAGGTCAATGAGTTAAATGTTTTGGGTTGCCCAAACTTTTGCATGGTGCTCCTTTCCTTTTTTTCCAATGTAAAATTGCACAAAACAAAAAATAATACACAAATCTTGCCTAAAATATTGAAAAACTGTCCTAAAATGCAATGCTTGGAAACTACCAGTGGTGTCAAGGCTGGAATAACTGGGCAATGCGGGAAGGTGCCCCACCGCCCTGGTCCCTCAGGACCCTGAGAGCAACAGCTTTACTGTCTGCCATTTGGTTGTACGAATGTAACGTACACCACTAAAAACATCATTAACCAAGATGGTTGCCTGTTTTTTATAGCTCTGTCACATTGAATTAAGTTGTGTTTCATCAAATTGCCTCAAACTGAAAACCTGTGACCAGGAAGTACTGGTTGGTTTCAGGGTAACTGTTTGCACTGGGCATTATAGTTCTGCCATACTGCAAATGAGATCTTTGTATGTGATAATACATGACAAGTATTGAGGAAGATGAATCTCTTCACACGTATGCAAAATAGCAGAGAGGGAGATGTCAGATGATGCCTTTCCTCAGCTGAGCCCTATTATTTTCATTATGAGGAGACTGCAGTTTATTATAATGTTTATACCACAGCCACACAGCATGAAGTACTTTTTCAATGGTAACGTGTAGTTTAATGTAATAATAAGGCTGTTATATATATGTTCACACACACACACACACACACACACACACACACACACACACACACACACACACACATACAGCACCTATACAAATGCATTATGTATGAAGAAATGTCAGAGCGAGGAGGCTGTCTCACAGGATGGTGCCCTGCAGCCCAGTTGCAAGAAGAAAATGTTGGTATTGTATGTTTCTGTTAACAACAAATACGTAACAGTTGCACATTTTATCTGTATCATACCAACATTTCTAAAGAGATGTGACACATAAGCTGACTTTGTCATCGAGAGATGGGGGGGCGTTTCACCTAGGCGACATGCACACTAAGCTGCAGACCACTGTTAAGCCAACAAACAGAACTGGCTGTTTGTTAGTGAGTCATTGATGTGTCTCCAGTGGAATTTTAGGCATCAAATGTGGGTGTTTTTAGGAGACCCTTCACCATGTTCCCTGCTGCTTTTCAGTGTACAAAGGTGTTTTTTAAATTTCTATTATAAAAGTATTTCATTTTTATTTATTTTTTTTTAACCAAGACATTGCTGTGCTTCCTGTGCAGCTTGTGTATTTTTAGCCAAAACATGTTTTTTTCCCTGATCATGACCAAGTGGTTTTTGTGCCCAAACCCAACTCAGCGTTAACCACAGCTTTGTTGAACAAAGTCTCAATGTATCCGTTATATAGTAATGTGCAAATGTAATGTATCCCTGCTTTGCAGAAACATACAATGGCAACATCTGTTTTGGTGCCTAGGTTGCACTATGAATAGTTGGAGGTTTGATGCCTTGCTCAAGGGCACCACGGCAGTGCCCTTGTGCACTGACTTTGAACAATGATTATTAATGTTTTCGAACAGTTACTTGCCAGCCATCCAAAATATATCAAAATAGAACAAGCTGTATTTGTCACTAGACTCCTTTATAGTGCTACCATCATCCAGTTTCTCTCTCTCACACACAAGAGCATGTGCCTGCTGTGCCTTTTGTAGTGCTCATGTTCAGGTCACGGTGACTGTGCCTGTGACTAAGCATTTACACTTGATGCCTGGATCCACTCCATGACCCTTTGTGAACAGCTCTGACCTAACAGAGCCAGGAAACGTGCAGTCCAGAGTGCTTACACTCACTGGCAGGAAAATGCATGTGCTGCTACAAGAGGTAACATCTGTCAACTCCCTGGCAGTTCTTTTTGATTAAGATTATTGCTGTGCATTTTACTGCATACAGGTTTGTATCTTGAAAGCATGTATCCTTGGGATGTTGGTATGACTTGCTATTGAACTTTACTCTAGCCATGGGGACCTTTTATATGTCTCAGCTCCATAAAAGAAATGATTAAGAACTCATTGCCTTTGCATCGGTAGCAACAGAGCAAAGTTAACCCAGTCATCTTTTCAAACACTGGTCCAGAGCAAGAATAAGGCAGAATTTATATTTTTGTGTTGAATCCACACTGTATCTATGGCGTAGGCTCTGCGTCGACATAGAGCCTAAGCTGTACACAACGCAGTAGCCTGACATGCACCTCCCCAGAAATGTAACTACACGTTGCGGCAACGCAGACCTCCTGTCTATTTTAGTAAACTGGAACCATTTTCCTCAGTGGAATTGTATTTACTTTAATTTAATAGGTAAGAAACAATATATTGTGAAGACTATAAAGCCTCCACAAAAATAAAGTAGCATTTAAGTCTTGTGTGTGATTTATCCTTTGGGGATTTATACTCAGGGATTTATCCTGGCTTCAAATGAGCAGAATATATACAATATTAAATGCCATAGGCTACTGCTAATAACGTTAGCATGTTATTTTTGTTTGGAAAACAGGTTTAGTGTAAGATAGTTGTGTTGTTGGTGAACCTTGTGAGTTGTAATGGAGCTGAATTTTGTAACGTTGCCTTTGTTAAATGTTGCTGTTGTCCCTAGCTTCATATGTTGAGAGTAAAAATTTGCTAGCTGCTAGCCTAATTTATACAATGTAAAATGCCATAGGCTTGTGCTAAAACATTAGCATGTTGTATTAGTGGGGAAAATTTGTCCAGCAAAAGACACACTTTGTCTGTGAATGCTGTGAGTTATAGTAAAGCCAATTGGTGTACTTGTGTTTGAAATTGTCTCTATTAAGCCATATTTAAAGTGTGCTTTGGGTGTGTTTTGAATCTAGACTAGACTTTACAGCGCTTCACAGAAACCCTGCCACCGACCAGTGTTCTGAAGGTGTAATTGCAGAGCAACACACACACACCACCGCACTGCTCAAAACAGTGTAGGATGTGCACAGGCTACGGTGTAGGGTCTGCTGCACAGGTAGGGTGATATCAGGTAAATTGAGCCATCAGGTAAAATGAGCCATTTAAGGTTTGAGCCTCCTAGCTCCTTAAATGTTAACAGCCAATGGCTGCAAATTATTTCAAATTGTTGCCACAACTGTACTTGATAGAAAACAATTGATTTGATTGGTCTATGGTTGCTATGGTGGGCAGGGCAATGCCTCACTTCCAGACTGCTGAAGAGAACTGTGAGGTGAGTGGCCTGGCAGACAAATCTTACTTGAAAATTATAAGGTTGATAAATCACTAAAAAACAGATGTACAGCTTTAAAAAAATAGGTATAATGCATGTTGTGACAGCCTTCATCAGATATAATGCCAAATTTTTGCTTAGCTAAATTATTTTTTATGAAAAAACATTTTTTGTTGGTGGCTCAATTTACCTTAATGTACTGAGGTAAATTGAGCCATGCATTTCAGCTAAAATGAGCCACCTTCAGAGTTAGTTTTAGCAAATATTTTGATGGTTTCTCTTATTAAACAGTATTAATTTGCATGCCTCTTCACATTTCTCTTCTATTTATCCCTCCTGAATTTCCCTTCAGGGATTAATAAAGTACATTCTATTCTATTCTATGTTATTCAGGTCCTGTGTGTGTGTGTGTGTGTGTGTGTGTGTGTGTGTGTGTGTGTGTGTGTGTGTGTGTATCAAAGCTAACACACACACACACACACACAAACACAAACACACACACACACACACACACACACACACACACACACACACACACACACACACGCACACACTCTTGACAGGAAAAGTGGTAGCCTATATGTATATAACATGTGTATATAAATAACATGAAAGTATGATGTGTCCAGATTATGGCAAGAAAGAACAAGAAAGAACAGCAAGGAGAGGAGAGGAGGAGACAGGAAGAAAGGCAAAAGGAGAGGGGGAGAAAGGAATGGAGAGGTGACAAGGGCAGGAGAAAACCAGAGAGAGGAGAGGAGAGGAGGAGAAAGGAAGAGAGAGGAGAGGAGGAGAAAAGAACAGAGAGGAAAAGAGGAGAAAAGAAGAGAGAGAGGAAAAAAGTACAATCAGTGGTTAGAGGAGAGAATGTTGGGAGCAATGGAAGAGTACATAAATGACTCTGTTTTGCTTTGCAGTTTCAGTGACTCATTTTAGCTGATTAGTGGCTCATTTTAGCTGATCGGGTGGCCCATTTTACCTGAAAACTGATCATCTCAAAAATGTGGGACAGCTGATGTTTCAAAAGCTGTAAGACCTAAACAATTATATTTTATTACATCAATTCAATACAAAAATATTAAAGACAGTCCTTATTAACTATAAAAACACAATTCAGTGTCATACATTGCTTTTTCTTCGTTTCCTAAGCAATTAACCAAAAAGTGGCTCAATTTACCTGATGTCACCCTATAAATCCCGCTTAACAGGCAGATTGCAATGACATTTGCTTGCCGCTTTTGTTCCAACTAGTGATAAAAATGCAAAATTGTCAGCATTTTTTGGCCCATCCAGTTTTTTCATATTAAAGATTGCATTTTCTAGGGCCCTCTAACAGAGCTTTAGGTTTTCAGTCTTGTTTATCTGGAGGCTTATGTGATTCTTTGTAGATGAAGCAAAACTTATGACCCTGTACTGTATTAAATATCAAACATACAAGGCTGTTCCCTTGAAGATGACTGGTTTTCTAAATATCTAAGCACTTGACCTTTTGCAGGTACATTGTTTTGATCTGATAGCTGTGTATTGGTCTTTCCTTGCAGCCACCCTCTGACATACAGTATGTTAGCATCAGATCTCAGAGCATACTGACACCAAAGTGCTGTTGGCAGGGCAGGGCATTGCTGCACACCCAAATTTTTCCCTGTGTGTTTTTGAACAGTTAGTACTGTTCCTTTCTTGTTTGTGAAGGTTGCTGCCGTCAGGGACTATTACTTGAGACATTTACGACCTTTCAGGTCTTGATGCCTCTACAGTTCATCTCCTGCTGTTTTTCTTCTTTCTCGGGGGTGTTCACAATATTGTGGAAATAACAGTTGCGCTATGTTCCATTTGCAATCACTGGTTTTTGGCTGTCATGTAAAAAAAAAAACAGTGCTAGTTTAAAAGAAGGTGTACAGTGGTTAACCACGTTCTTGGAAATAACCTCTCTGTCAGTACTACAACACTACTTGCTATGCATACTGAAGGTCAGTCAGTGTGTATTCTACATGTTCCACTATTTTTGCCAAACAAAAAAAAAATGTTTTAATGTTTCATTCATGTATGTTTTACTCTCAGCATCACTAATGGATGTGGTCAGATGTGTTCTCTGTCCATTGTACTTCCCAAACACGCATTTTCACTAAAAAAAAAGCTCAGGACTGGAGTCTGGCTTTGAAGAGCAAGGATAAATTTCAGTTTCAGTTCAGTTTTAAATAAAATGGTTGTATTGAGAATGCATGTGTTTGGGAAGCACTGAGCATACAACTGGATAAATTATTTGGATTAAACTGCATGATTTGTGTGAGAGTTTGTAATCAGATGTTTTAAAATAGTTTTGATGTTGTTGAACGTGCCCCCGATCAATCACTAAATCAATATGTTCATTATTTTTTGAAGCAGTAAGCTAGAAAAACACAGCATGACTAACTGATATACAAATGGTCATTTTGTGGGTGAAGTAGTCTTTTAGGGTTGGGAAACATTTTGTAGTAAGCTCAAAATGCATCTACTGCATTAACTGTATCATTGTGCATATATCCTGTGAGATCAGCCCCACAGAGGCTACTGTGCTTTCAGGCTGACATACATTTTCAAGGGAAAATTGAAGGTTACAATTTCTATGCAGCTGAGTTGTGCTGAATGCATGTGACTATGGCTGCCACTGCAGGACCCAATGGTAACTGGCTGTTGACCATGGCTTTCAGATTTGGCTTGAGATGGGTTGGGAAGTAGTTCTGGTTAATAACACCTGGGACAATGTTGGGACAGTTTTTCTAGCCCGGTTGCCAGACAAAATGCTGGCATTGTACCTTATTATGTAGCTGATACGTTAAAACTTCACATTTCAGCAGCTATGTGATTAAGATGTTATTAGGTTCAGGCACAAAAAAACACTTTGTTATGCTTAGGAAAATTTCATGTTTGACTTAAAATACCTGGTTTTGGTTTTGGGGGCACAGTCCCCACTGGAGAATCATTGACAAGTACAAAACACCCACATTTGGTGCCTAAAAAGCAGTTGGAAACACAGCAATACCTCACTAAATCACAACCAGTGTTGTTTGTTGGTCTCAAACAGTGGTCTGTAGTAGGGATGTGCGATATTGGATTTTTAGCTGATATCCAGTATGCTGATATATAACAACTCATACCGATATCAATATATCCACTTTACTGCACCCACCTAATTTTAGTGATCATCAAGTCTCTTCTGTGGTGGAGTTAACATCATATTATGCATGTATACTCTTATCATGATGGCCCACCAGCAGATGGAGACATGAAATAGAATGCTTTTCAATGAATGTAATATTCATTCATTGTGCAAATTAAGAAAAAGCATGTTGACTGATTCTGATAGTTCATTTTAAAGCCAATGTCGGCCAGTACCAATGATGTGCCGATATTATCATGCATCCCTGGTCTGTAGTCATCTGCAGCTTGGAGGGGTGTCACCAACACGTTCTCATTCCAAGTTATCACATATTGCAGCTTTGTCAGTTGATTTTCATGTCTACATATTATGGCCTAGATATCCTCCTGTGTCTGCTTTTGCTGTTCCGGGACACCGCAACCAACGCTGGGAGGTTAAAAAAAAGCACATGGCTAGGTTTAGGTAACAAAAGCATGTGTTTCGGTTTAGAAAAAAACATTGAGGTTTGGCCTTACATTCATACAGGAAGCAAACACTGGACTCCTGGGTGAAAGTCTGGAGTTGCTGAACCCATCCATCACCCCTCCTGCCTGCCCTATAGGGACTCTCCAGCTCCTTTTATTATGTCCTTTCTGACAACTGACCTCCCTGTGGCGTATCATACCGCCACTATATGTGCTTTATTATGAACTGACGCCTCCTGTCCATGTATTATACTGCTGCAATGGGTGTCATCTGTCCTACCGGCAGTGTATCATATCGTATCGTCAGGTGTCTGATGCCAAAATCACTGACAAAGCTGCGGTATTTGACAACTTCAGAATGTTGCTTTAGAAGCACTGATATGAAACATATGCAACATACAAATGTAATGTATGCATGGTTCACAGAAGCATGTTCTTCTTGAGACTGGGCTGGTTTTTGCTGATCAGTTTAGTTTCATCAGTCTGGCAAAAGGGGTTACATCAGACTTTGATAAGTTAAGCTAAAGCAGTAGTTGCAAAGCCTTTTCTGCCTTTAGAAGCTGAGAAAACGGCATCCCCCCAACACATAAAATTACTGCATTTATTTCGGTTGGCCTACCTATACTGGCAGGTGCAAAAACATGGAAACAAGTCGAATTTTATTGAAACAACGTAATTAAAAACTGTGGCTGCATGTTTCTTTTCATGAATATTTCTTATTAGTTTCAGTTGAAAATGTTGCTTAAGGTCTTTAAAGGACTTGGCAGGCTGTAGTCACTGAAGTTCACGTTTTGCCAAGCTTCTTCTCTTCTCTTTGTTTTGAAATCTAATTAGCCGAAATTCATTAATGCAAGTGACTCTGACACCTACCCATTCATGTCATTCCACAGGCTTTTTTTTATGCAACTTGCACAGTTGATTTTCATCAAGCTCAGCGGTGCGCACTAATGAATACCCCATTACAAGGAAACGAACGCTTCCCTACCGGCAGACCACTCCGCCTCAGTATTTATCCGTCAGTGTGCTGTGCTACAGTAAGACGCTGCTCTTTGTACAGTGTGCTCTCAGGTTAGTCTCTGGGTGAGCTGTGGGGACTCCCTGTCGGAGGAGCTGACGGAATGGACGGACAGTAAACGCACTCATCTCTCTGGGTTGCTACTGTCCTTTTCTGCCAAAGGCTTGTTCATCTCCACTGTGTTTAGTCACTGACCAATCTCTCTAGGAAACCCCGGGGACACCTGTCGCGTTTCAGGTAGGCAGAATCGTTCGATTATGGCACTTAATTGGATGGATTCTCCAAACAAAAAAAAAAAAAGAAAGAAAAAAAAATCTGTACAGAAAGCTCATTGTTTAGGCTGTGTTTGGATGGGGAGTTGGGGATTATCTGAACCGATCAGAACCTTAGTGTGAGCAGAGTAAGCCGGTGTAATGTCTGTCATTATCGGTGTGGAATCCGTTTAATTGCAACAACTGTAAGGTGCTTTCTTTGTGCCGTGCTACCGTGTAATTACGCGCTCTGAAAGCGTTTCCCGTCTTGTTTGCAGGCTTCAGCTATGAGAGGACGATGGAGCTCACATGCCATGCCTGTATTGGTCTGTTTGATCATACTGTGGCAGACACGGTAAGTTTTATGTCTACCATATATGTTTTTATAAATCAACAGACAAAAAAAATACCGCACGGACGGCAGCCTGACCGCGCGCACAAGCAGCGCACACGGCTCTCTGGCTTCCTACCTAAAGGCTATTTAACGGGCTGTTATGTTAAGCGGCAGTGACGGCTACTACAAGTAGGCAGCTTGCGACCTTATTGAATCGTGTTAACATAAGGATTTATAATAACACGTCGTTCCTTCACGGTTGTTCTGAGCGCTCAGTTCATTTCCACGCTTAACGCGCAACACCAAACCTCGCTGATAAATGTAACAATTGAAGGATTGTTTGCATATCAGAGAAATATCACGACTATGTGCAGTTTTCAAAGAGTTGTCAGGATGTGTTGGTGAGTTCGGCTCTTTGAAGCATCAATTTATTTATATAAATCCCAACTTTATGAATCCATCGCGTGCACATCGACGGAGGGCAGACCGTTTCCAAAAGTTGAAATCCTAAGCGATATTAAATCAAGCATCACATTAGACCGCTATTTATTTGCATAGTATTAAACTGGGTTTTTGAACGAATGTAGAAATTATGTAGGGTACTACAAGAATAGAACAGCATGCTGCGATAATGCAAAGTAAGATGATCCAGGTTATCAACCATCAAACGGAACACATGCCTAATGGTCTGTTGAAATTAATTTACCAGGTTATTTTTAACTCGCAAATAGAAAGAACAGGAAATTTACACTGAGACGTGTTTGTTTAAAAAGGCAACAAGAGAGGGGCATTTTGACACATGTTGTCACAGTTCTCTCCTTCAGTGCATTGCTGTATTTTTTTTTTTTTTATGGTAGATTAAGCAGCACATAACTGTGCCAAATTCTTGTTTCTAAGAATTATTTTCCCCATTATAAATGGTAAAAGTATACAATCTATGACAAGCTTCCCTAGACGTGGATAATGTGTGACTCCAATGTGTCCACACTGATTATATTCGTTAAAAACACTGGTAACACTTTAGAATACAGCCTGTGACATGCAGCGTATTTCTTCTGAATTTAGTTTGCAATGTTTTGTAAGGTGTGTCAGAACGTTATATACACGGTACATATGGTACATACAGCTACAAGGCAACAAGACATGAAGTTGGGTGTTATGGGGTAATAATCTGGAAACTATTCATAATGTAGGCATTATTTAACTAACCAGTCTGGTGCTAACTCTAATAATGATAACTGATGGAGAAACAAAGCTAGAAGTTTGGGGGGGGATGGAGTACTGAGTCCTGCAGCACTTTATAAATGTGCTGTGATTCATTCAGTTCAAAATTGCCAAATACTGCTTACCAACACTGGCCTGGTACAGATAAAAACAAAAATGATGAAAGGCCAACAACATATTATCTCTATAACTACAGGGTAAGGTTATATTGATTGACCGATAGATTGATTTTTTTTTTAAATTTTGTGTCCAACCCTCATGGGTTTACAAGACACCGTTACAATGACGTTGCAGTGAACAATCCACAGTAGGTGATATTTTACTGCTCAGTTCTCAAACCAAAAACCCTCCCTTCTATCCCAGGCCTGGCAAAGAAATTCAGCTGTAAAAAAGGTTCTCCCTCTGAAACAAAACTCAAATTTTTCCTGATCATCCAACCAAAAGAAATCAACATAAAGAGAGGCCATTTTACTGAAAAGTAAATTCGTTATGTCTTCATATACAGATGCTCATTCTCAGCTTCACCTAAAGTACACAATAAACAAACTCTGTCCTCCTCTGGGGTGGCGTTAAACCTTCCAGTCTCTAAGGCTAACAGTAGAGTTCCTGAGCGTAACTGTGCTCACAGGGATCTTTGTCTTTTGTTTAGATTGTACTTCATGCAAGGTGTCACACTGTAGCTATAAGCAAAGTTTGTAGTTTTGGTTTAAACCATATGTCAACAGACCATTTTTTTCTAAACATGAGAAACATTGCACTTCTGATCTCCTGAATATCACAGGTTAACCTGTTCTGGGACATAAATGACAATTTGTTCAAACACAATAATGATTTCAACTCATTAGCCCAGGGATGACAGTGGGAGATGTCCCAATTAAATATCTTCTTAGTGAGTCTCTGATCGCACATATTCACAAGTCTATTCCAAAGCCGAAGCATTTAGCATTTATGTTTGGTGTTTGGAGGTTCCCATCCCACATCTCCACTAACAGCTAAAACTAAGTAAATTTATGGATACACAGGAAGGATCGGATCACTCTAAAATGCTACAAACTGTGTTACAAACTGTATGTTTTCAGAAACCCCAAACACCAGGAGCATAGTCAGACAGAGGACACACACTTGAATTACAGAGTTGTGTAAAAGTATGGAATCCTAGATTGCCACATTATTTAACTTTGTAAAGTACAGATCCCAGTGCTCTACCTGCGAACTGAGCTACAACAGTATCTTTTTACTGTGGAACAAACAAAGGTCAAGGAAACATACTGTAGGTTTACAGCCTGAATGTTACTGTGTATGTAGGCTTATTTATAGCATTGGGTACAACATTATACTTAGAGGGGACTTCAGCAACCTGGGGTGATGCAGGTTTATGTGGACTGATAGTGTTGTCACGCAGGAGGCTGATTGCTGTTGTTGTAGTTGTGACCATCTGATGGCCAACAAAGTTGTAACAGTCATGAACGATAACAAACAAAATCATGCAAAATGATTTTGATATAAAGTATGATATGGTGAGCTATGGCTCACGAGCTGACTTTTAAACTCAGCATGGGTGGATGTCATCATGCTAACGTATCTTCCTGCTTCCCCCACTCGTTTCCTTTCCTCGCATTTTAGACCTGCCCACGGGAGAGTGTAAGAGATAAGGAAGACATTTCAAAGAAGTGCAGGATGTAGGACTACACTGTTGTTCATCAAAAAATAGCTCCAGCACATACCTCTTCCTAAAACCACCAATGTAATTGTAATGTAATTTTTACCTTAAAGTTGAGATGACATGAAAAATAAAATGATTCCTTTTAGATTGTATCCCTGACCATATTGTGCACCTATTTAACAATATATGCTAAAGAATACAAAAAACTGTTTCTTCATATTCTCATGTCAAATCCAAATGTTTTCTTCCTTTAAAAATGACATGTCAGTGAGATAGTAAACCAGTATCAGCCATTAATATCACAACATCCACCCATCAATCTATCCGCAGCTTTTAGTCGGACAGAGCTTAGACTAAAACAGCTAGCTAGAAACAGCATGGTACGTCGATATCTGTGTTAACCCAAAATGCCGTGGTTACAGCCTGCTGGCTTCATTTATTGGCTTTAGGAAACTGATATCTGTGACAGATCCAGATTATGTGCACGGCATTTTACGGTGGACTGTTCCATCAACTAACATTACGTTTAGTATGCAATGGGCTTTGTCAATCTGCTTCCCCAAAGGACTCTACTATCCTGTGGCTTTATACTGTCTGGGCCTCACTGCTATGGCAAGTTGGCTTGGGCAGTATCTAATTTATCATAGCTTAATACCTTTCTGGAATTTAAGCGAGGTATACGGTGTGTGACGGTGTTTGTGTGTGGCGCTATTAGTTAGTTAGTCCATCGTTCCAACAATCACCAACTGTGGTTTGGTCTTAATAAACCCCGAATTCACAGAGTTAAATGGGAAAATAAGCTGTTTTCCCTGTGACCTCTCTGCTGTTGCAGGCTGCATTTTTAAGGGATTTCACTGTAAAAAGCCAGCTTTTTACAGTCGGTACTTATTAATCTCCACCACTCGAAGTCAGCTCAGCTGCCTCTTGCACCACACTGACCTCTGGAGGCGTGTGATATGCACTACATGCAAAAAAAATCCTTTGTGCAGCCTCTCCAGCGTGAGGTTAATAGAAAGCTGAGCATCTATATTTTTGATGGGATTGAAAATTATACTTTCTGGATTTTTAAATACCCTGAAATACCGTAAAACCGTGATACCACCCAAGCCTAATGGCAAGCCTTCTTTTCAATGATTGAATCAAATTCCTCCCAGAATTATATATCGCCTGCCTATCCGGTTTCACTCTCAGGTACATTCACAATACTAAAGCCAGATACTCTCTAGATGCTGTTTCATCTGGACTTCAAACAAATATAAAAAAAATGTATTGCTCAGTTAGAGTCAGAGATGTAGATAGGTCTATTTTTTTTAACTAGTCAGAGTCAAGCTTCCTGTTTCCCCGTGCTTCTAGACCTTATTGGTAAGCTAGACGAATCACGTCCTGACTCACGCATTTGCTAAAATGTTGAAATATTTGTTTAATAAGAAACAAGGTCACACACAGGAGGATTTTAAAGAAAAAAGAAATGTTCAAAAATCCTCTTCTCTTCTGTAGACTGATCCTTACAAATGCCTCCACGGTCTTCAATTTGTCCAGCTTCTGATAGGAGTGATGGAGACTTCTAAAAATATTCTGTATTTAAAGTGACTTAAGTGTAACAAATTTTACACATCCATAAAAGACATTCATATAAGACACTAAACAAATTAAAAAAAAAAACCCTCACATGACTGTGCCTTGCTTATAGTCAAAACTATAAATGCATTGAGTTACTTAAAGGTTATTCAACATGACTATGAATCAGCCTTGTGCTGTAGGGTTTCAGCTTCAATTCAGAGAGTATTTTGATAAACATCTAAAATGTGTATCAGCTTTTTTGCATACTAGAAATCCAGTGCCACAGCATATTTTTTAGGTTTAGTGTGAAATAATCTGGGATAAAATGGATTTGATATTGTAGGAGGAGATTACCAAGATATGTCATCACCCACTACGGTTATTAGTAGTACTTAAGTGAAGCATATTTCTGTAGCTGGTGTTGAGTCCTGAGTCCACAATCACACATTTGTCTTTTATTTAGGTCACAAGCAGATTCCAATTCAACACGTAACTTCAAAGACATCACCACCTTCACCAAGATCCTGGACAGTCTGCTGGATGGATATGACAACAGACTGAGACCTGGCCTGGGAGGTAAGACAGGGGAGATCTTTCCCATACTTGTACATGTGCACCAGTAAATAGGTTCGACAGTGATATAATATTGCTTTTTCATAAAGTTTGGGGGGACTCATAAGAGACAGATTCCAAAATAAATGGTCAAAATCGAAGCAGCAGAGAAAAAGATATTCTATATTCTATTCTTTATTATCAGAGTCAAACTACTAGAAGACTGCATCCTACATTTCCTAATATGCAATTTAGGTATTTCATTAGACTCTTCCTGTAATGTACTCCGATACAACAGTTCATATGATATCTTACAAATTTTCTCCCCACTAATGATGACATGTACTTAATAAACTAAGCACAAAAAGTAAGGACATTTGTGTTTGGTAGATTATTTCTTTGTTGTAACAATGCTTCTTGGCAGTTAATCTTATACCGTTGGAAAGCCTGTTTATTTCCCTTTTAAATGGTGCCACATTTATAAGGAACATGCATTTGTGGGATGAGCAGCAGGGTACGTGGGTTGCGCCCATGAAAAATCAAATCCTCTCTGCCAATGCCAAATACAAATAGCTTTTTTTTTTTTTTGCTGTTGCTATTAACTCTTGTTTTGAGCTTCTGGGACCCCCAGGTGGTGACAGTCAGGTGCCAATCCGGCACCACCTGTGAGCATGGGCCCTGCTCCCTGCTACAGTGGTCAGTTGGTGTCTGCTCCAAGAATCAGCATGCTGCATTTGACTAATCTGGATAGGGCTTGTGCAATAGGGCAACCTCAAGCTGGTGTTCCGCAAAACCAAGTTGCGACATTATTTGATGTGAGCCCTAATACCATCTGCAAACTGAGGGCCAAGTTCCATATAACGGGGGATGTCAGAGACAGGCTGTAAAGAGGGTGTCCCAAGAAGACGGCACCCCATGATGACCATTCCCTCATCTTGTCAGCACTTAGGAACCGTAGGCAGACTTCTACAGATTTACAGTCACGGTTTGCAGGACGATATGGCTGACGGCTGTCTGCCCAGACAATCTGGAACAGACTGCGCGCAGCCAATCTCCAGTCTCATAGGGCTGCCAGGAGGCCTGCCATGACTGCCCTTCACTGTCAGGCCTGTTTTCGCTGGTGTCGGCAACACGTGCACTGGAACCTGAACATGTGGAGGAATGTTATGTTCAGCGATGAGTCCAGATTATAGGGTCAAAGTGTGGAGAAGATGCAGAAAATGCTTTGCTGATTGCTGCACCGATAAAGTAACATCTTTTGGTGGAGGCAGTGTGATAATGTGGGGCGGCATCTCCCTCACTGGAAAAATGAGGCTTGTCATCATTGGAGGCAATCTCAATGCAGAGAGATATTGAGATGAAATTCTGCAACCAGTGGCAATCCCATATCTCCACAGTCTGGGACTGAACTCTGTCCTTAAAGATGACAACGCTCGCCCCTACAGAGACTACCTCCAGAATTTTGGATTGGAGAGGATGGAATGGCCTGCCAGCAGTCCTGACCTCAACCCCATCGAACACTTGTGGGATCAGCTTGGGCGGGCTGTTCGTGCCAGAGTGACCAACACAAACATGTTGGCTGACTTGTGACAAATGGTGGTTGAAGAATGGGATGCCATCCCACAGCAGTGTGTGACCAGGCTGGTATGAGGAGGAGGAGCCAGGCTGTTGTGGCTGTGTATGTGTTCTTCCAAACACTACTGAGGCTCCTGTTTGTTAAATGAATAAACTGTTAAATTGCCAATATATCTTGTTTCTTCAGACTTCAATCATCCAATCCACCAAACAACACCAAACAAGAGTCACTAGCAAGAAAAAAAAAGCTATTTGGCATTGGGAGAGAAGATTTGGCCAATTTTTCATGGCGCAACACACATACTCAGCTCTGCTGCTCATTCCACAAATGCATGTTCCTTATAAATGTGGCAAAATTTAAAAGGCTTTCCAACGGTATAAGAGTTATTGCCAAGAAGCACTGTTACAATAAAAAAATAATCTTCCAAACACAAATGTACTTACTTTTTGTGCTTAGTTTACAAAGTTATGTACTTCACATACATTTACTTGTTTTGGTTTAGTCAAATTAAGTTACTTTGTTTCGGTTTAAGAAAATAAGCATGATTGGTTGTCTTAAAGTTTAGGCAAGTATGTTATGCAGGATAGGTTTATGCAAATACATTGCTTTGGATATGTTATGGTAAGTGAAGTTATGTAGGTTTGGTTGAGACAAGTTGATGTACGTAGGTCAGATTCAGGCAAATAAAGTTACTCAGGATAGGTTTAGGCAAGTAAATTTATGCAGGTTAGGTTTAGGCAAGGAAAATTATGAAGGTTAGGCTTAGGCAAGTAAAGTTATATAGGTTAGGTTTGGTCAAGTAAAGTTACCCAAGTTAGATTCAGGCAAGAAAAGTTACATAGGTTAGATTCAGGCAAGTAAAGTTACGTAGGTCAGGCTTAGGCAAGTAAAGTTTTGTAGGTTAGGTAAAGGCAAATAAAGTTATTTTGGATAGGTTTCAGCAAGTACATTTACGCAGGTTAGGTTTAGGCAAATAAAGTTACTTAGGATAGGTTTCGGCAAGTAAATTTACGTAGGTTAGGTTTAGGCAAGTAAAGTTATGTAGGTTAGGGTTTAGGCAAGTAAATTTATGGAAGTTAGATTCAGGCAAGTAAATTTACGTAGGTTTGTTTTAGGCAATAAGTAGTAGTAGTAGTAAGTAAAAGCAAGTATCACTCACAAGCCAGTCTTCTGGGGGAAAGTTCTGTGTTGTTTGACCCATCCACCACCCCATCCAGCCTTTTTACATTGACTTTTGGTCTCTATAATACCTACTTTATGTTTTACTCCCGTCAGTGCATTGGTCAAGTGATTGCAGCCCTCCTGGTTATATGGAATTACTGGATAATGGTTACATGGGTTACTGTATATACTAATTACTGTCTCATGGTTATGTAGGTTATATACGAATTCTGGTGCATGACTTTTTGAATGTATACATATGTACAGTGTATGAGAACAACCTGCTTCCTGCCTGGTAAATACTTTCATCTTTCCAGACCTGCAGTTGTATGTCAGGCAGTCTTTTATGAATTTGACCAAGACATGTTGTCTTGAGTTAGCGACGAAAGATTAATGACAATGATAATGACAAAATTAAAAAGTAAAACGGAAGATAGCGTGTCCAGACACAGTGGGTGGATCTTCGGGCATGTATACACACTAGCCGTACAAAGCCAGCCAACACTGTCGCCTGTCACTGTGGTCTAGAGGGGGTCAGTAGACGTAATTGATGCAATTAATTGTTGCAATTGTCCGTTTTTGTGATCAGCTGACAGCTGATTAACCATTTGGTATATAAAATGTAGTGGTAGTGGTATTTGGTGGGGTAGGTGTACTACTAGGTAGATGGGTAGGTTACCAAGGAGGAAGTGGGTATACTCCTATTTATTTCAATGTTTCAATGTCCAGAAAAAGAGGTGGATATACCTTGTATACCTGTGTTTTCCATCTGCTACACCACTGAATACTGAGGTCATTCCATACCCACCACTGTGCTGCTCTCTTTTCAACTACTGTTTTCACTCACTAACTAATTTCAGTCACGTCAGTGTTGTCTTTTTTTTAATTGCTGTTCAGTTCTCAGTGAAACTAAATAAATTTGGCAGATGTTTCTGATTAAAAGCCTTAGAGGGAAAGGTAGGGGTCCTTTAATGTGACATATCTGCACAGGGAGTGTTTTATTGCAAAGTAGAATTGCATGGAATTAATTTGTGGATCACAGCAGCATTTCTGTTACAAAGAGAAACTCTGTACAGCAAATTGATGAGTATGACATTAGTAGTGGATTAAGTGTTGTGGAAATCTACAGTAAACTGAATATATCAAGACAATAGTTAGACTTGGAGGAAGTGTTGAGTTTTCATGAACAGCAAATACTATGAAAACAGGAGCAGATCCGAAATCAGGATGACTTCTTACTTAGATATGATCAAATACTCTCATAGAACAGCAGGATTTATTTGTAAGAGGAGGCTGTGGTGTGATCCTTTTAAAGTTGACGCATAGACAGTAGTAATTTGTAAAACTAGAAACCTTTACACATTAAAGCAGGATTGCTGTGGAAGTCAAATGTTAACTGTACCAGTATCAGTCTATGTATAGCGTGCCACCCCAAGATTTTCAGGGGCCCCATCTGGCCACCCCAGCAAAAAATTTTGGGGGGGGGGGCGTAATTGATTAGAAATATAGATGTGTCTCTAATATAAAGGTGGGATTATACATACACATACGGTGGCCAGTTTTTTTTTCAATATGCCTGAACAATCTGATGCAACAGCTCAGCCATAAAGTCTACTTTAATGGTGCTTTAAATGTAATGTTTTTGTTGAGACTTTCATACAGGTGTTAATTAAATAATAGGTCACAGCTAGTGTTAATGTAAATGGAAAAGACAAAAAATTATAAACATCTCTCTAATAAGGTCCAATACAACCCCACGTTTAACTCTGACTAATAAACATATCAACAGTTGCAACACTGTTAAAATCAGCTGAACACTGTTACCTTTGTAATGGTTGAATATATGGCGGAGCGGTTGTATAGGACTGCATCAGTTTGTGCATCATGGCGGCTTTGAGGAATATTATCATATCTCTCTGAAACTATAAAACAAAATCAGTTTTTGTTTCAAATGATGAGAAATGGCCCATGTGGTTGTGGAGCAATGCTTCATTCTATATCCACAACACCCAAATTTAGTGTTAACAAGTTCTGGGAATTTGAGAGGTAGCGAGTTACACCTTCATCTCAACGCTTTATATCATCATATCTCATACCTTTGTTTTTCTTAAAGGAATATTTCACCCACAAAATGACCATTTATATATCAATCACTAACTGTATATTAGTGATTGATATATAAAGAAATATAAAGAAAACTTTATTTTTTTTCTTGCATGCCTCCATGATGAATGGAGAATCCAAAAAAGGCAAAGTCTTTGATAACTCATCATGAATACAAATGAAATGTACACAGTACTTGCTGTAGTTTTGTACTGGTAACATCCTGCTATCTGTAGAAAATAATTCTCTCACATGAAATTTTTATGCCCCCTCACTGGACAAGAGTCGCTTAAGAACAAATCTAAATATTTGAAGACTCATTGCCAAAACATAATTGGTGTATTTTGAAAATAGAAACAAACAATTTCAATAAAACATTGCCTTCAGCTAACTTTTCAATAGCTTTTCTATACAGTGGACTGGCAACTGCAAAAGTCTTGTGGAAACCCCAAAGCCCTTCAAAAACAGAGAGAAACTGCAATTTTGAATGTCATGCTGTCAGTCAGTTTGGGAAATGAGGTGTTTTCTCGACAAGTTGTTTTGACATCTTGTAGGAAAGAAGTCGGTGATTATTATGTGGTGGCTGCGCCATAACTAAGCCTTAGATGTATGTGTCTGTTCTTAGATGGTACTGAGTCCAGTCTTGATTCACAATGTTGTTCACCTTCTTTCTGCCATGCACTTCTGTATGGTGCGGTCGAGTTTGATTTAGAGGGGAAAAACTGCATGAGGATCCAGTATTTTTTTGCATTAGTGGTAAACTATTTTCATTATAAAAATAAAGATTATTTTAAGCATTTCTGTATTAAACTGTACAAATACTGAACAAACACTTTCCAAGAAGGCAGCAGGTGACATTGGGCTATATAACTAAAAAGCATCTCTTGTGCCATGAAACAGAAATTATAAATAAATAGAATAATAAACAATGAATAAAAAACTAAATGCATAAGGAGGGTTACTTCAGTTAGCTCCATTCCTATATTTAAACACTGAAAGCACCCTACTCCAAATGTATGTTTTTTGGTTCTGTTCTGCCTTTGCATCTGAAGGCTGCATGAAAGCAACAGGGATAAGGAGTTGGGCCCAGGTTTACTTTTTCCCTGTCCTGGTGATCGGCACATCTGGGTGATGCTTTAGCGCATTAGATATATTTCTACTTACATCCCGTACAACAGTAGCCTGACATCCCCAAAGCCAATCGCAAATGCAAATTAGTCTGGAACCTCTCAATTTATTTTCGATTTCCATGGGGCATTATCAATGGCTGTAGATCAAATTGCCTCTTAATGCAATCAGACAGACCTACAACCAATCAGAACGACACATGACATAGTGCTGAGCGACGGATCATGTAAACAGACTACAGTGTGCACAGATGAGCTGTGATGGTGTAGCATCAATATGTCTGTGAACGAGTGCTGCTGTTTTTTGCCATCAGAATTTGAAAATAGTTGTTCAACAGAACATTCCACCTCAGCTGCAGATATCTTGGTTGTTTTAGAAAATTCCTCAACAGCTCTCCTCTTAACTAAGCTAGGTTTATGTCTGCGGCAGGAGGATAAAAATTATGTCACCAAGTACTCTATGTAAAGCGTGGAGTGATTTTGGCTGGAAAACTGCTTAAATGGAAAGTGGACTAGACACATCTGCCTGCTCCATTTCCCTTGCGCTCACCATAGAGAGACAAACTCACATGCCAATCAGCTTGTTGTCCTAACTTTAGTATCTGTTGTGAATGACGTGCAGACAAAGTTTCAGGGTGGAACTTACGCTTCTGAACTTTTTTTTTGGTTGAACTTTTGTATTCTGTGTGTGGCTGCGTGTAACATATTTGCCAGATCATCTTAAAATGTGATAATGCAGTGCACTCAGAAAGTATTCAGACCACTTAACTTTATACACCTTTTGTTATGTTGCAGCCTTGTGCTAAAATCATTTAAATTCATTTTCTCTCTCATTACACTCAGTACCCCATGGTAACAAAACCAAAACAGGATTTTAAAATCTCTAAGCAAATTTACTTGAAAAACCGAAATGTCACAGTGACATAAGTATTCACATCCTTTGCTGTGACATTTGATATTTTGCCCAGGTGGCTCTCATGTCTTTTAATCATTTTTGTCCTTTTCATAGCTTGATTGGAGTCCACCTGTAGTAAATTGAATTGATTCAACATCATTTGTAAAGACACACACCCGTCTATACGTTCTCACAGCTGACATTGCATATCAGAGGAAAAACAGACCATGAGGTGGAAAACAAACTGCCTGCAGAGCTCACAGGCAGGATTGTGTCAAGGCACAGATGTTTCCATCGTTCTTAAATGTAAAGTTTGGAACAACCAGGACTCTTCCTAAAGCTGACCACCTGGCCAAATTCAGCAATCGGGGGAGAGAGGGGTCTTGGTAAGAGATGTGACCAAGAATCCAATGGTCACTCCACCCATCTGGGCTTTATGGCAGTGGCCAGATGGAAGCTTCTCACATGACAGCACCAATACTGTTTGGCCTCAAATCTAAGCATAATGTCCGTATGAAACCAGGCACCGCTCTTCACCTGCACAGTACCATCCCAACAGTGAAGCATGGTGGTGGCAGCATCGTGCTGTGGGTTGTTTTTTAGTGGCAGCAACTGAGGTTATACTGAGGGAAAGCTGAAGAGAGCATCCTTAATAAAATACAGGTCCAGGTCAAATTAAACCTAAGGGTGTACCAGCAGAGATTTTGAGGTTTTGAATGGTTTTTGGAAAGTGCTGACTCCTTGAAGAGTCTTGCTGCATTTAAATGGGGTTGCATTTACTGTGTTCATGAGAAGACTCCATAAGAAACCCCCCTTGTGGTATTCACAACTTTGTTAATGGAAATTTTCTGGGAACTCAGAGTTCAGGGGTTTATGTTCACGACTTCACATGTTGTAAACATGAACTCAAAAGTTCCATCTGAAGGCTGGTCAGGCACTTCAGCCATGTAAGGGAGTCCCTGTGAGATGTGTCTGATGGTCTCTGTTGAGTTGGCAGTGTCTATCCTGGTCTTAAGTCGGGCTGGGATTCTCATCATCCGCTCCTTGTACCCGTTGACCCTGACTGCCCTCTATATATGCTGCACCTCCCTCTCTATCCTCTTCCTAACTGACAGATGTGATGCTCTGTGTAGGAGGGTCATCACCTCTGATCTTTAAGGTGTCAGTGGTGGTCAGAGTGTAAATTGGATATTGGTTTGCGTCAGTGTTTTCTTGTACACTGTAGGCTTTATGCTCCTGTCAGCCTTCCCATGGACACAGGTGTCTGAAAACAGCAGCTTACCATCCTATTCTTGTGTTTGAAAGCTCTGGAAGAGTGTAGTATAGACCTTGGTTAGACATTAGTTGACACTCACTGCTGATGTGGTAATGTCCAGTGAACCAGCTCATATTTACTGATTGTACCTTAAAGCTGAAATTCTAATTTGGTACTCATTATTGTCACTGTCTAAGAATATGGCAATGTGTATGTCGTCTGCATGGTGAAGTATTGTTAGACTTTGAGACTGGCATATTCATTATAATTGATAGATAATGGTGACTGGGATGCTGCTTTGGTTAAGCTGGTTGGAATTGGCTATTCTTTTTAGTTGGACTTGACACCAAAGCTTGCTGCCTTGGCAACAGGAAAAAAATGGATGAAGGGGAGCTGTTGGCTGCACAATAGAGGTCACCAGAGAAATTTTGATTTTATGCATGGTGCACAGGAGACAGTACTAGCCCTATTGTTTCCACTGCATGACAGTAGGGTTTATTTTTACATTTGTCAAGAGGACCCTTCAGGTTTTCACTGCTAATGTGCTGTGGTGGATTACTGCTCAGACGTGTTCTTTTATGACTGTTCATCACACATGATTCACTGAGCTGAAGCACATTTTAAACATGATGTCAAAATCAGTGTTTTCTGCATTTAACCAGTAGTATTTGGAATGTGCTGACTTTGGCAAGACGTTCAGTCCTTCTGCAGCAATATTTTATAACAGCTGATGGAAAAAGACCCTAGCCCACTATCCATTAAGACTAGTAATACTACACACTGAACAAAGCAATAATGTGTAGCTGCTGTGGTTCCTCAGTTTCTGAACCCAGTGACTATTGTCTGATCCAGAAAAAGCCTCTGGGGGCAATGGCCAATATTTCTGTAAATCCAGTGTAGGGGTGGGCGATATATTGAATATAACAGATGTATCGCAGCTTGTTTCACGTGGGATGTATAAAATGGCTATACCACAAACATCGAGTATAAATGGTATTTTTTTTAAGCCACCAGCATGACTCTCTCCTGCGGCTCTCTCCCTCTCACAGACACAAACACAAAAATAAGGACTCACAAAAATCATAGGTCAAACACACTCCTCTGTTTATCCAGATCACTTTCTCCTGAGTGATAGTGTGAGCAGGTGAGGTGTGTTTCTCATCTGCAGGGCTCCAGACCACTAACATTTAGTCACATTTTGCAACCATGGAGCACCAATGCCACTTGCAAATATTATCAATAAACAGATTGGAGAGCTATTACTTTGTTTCCAGCTCAAAGTGAATAAATCCTCATGTTTAACGGCGCCGCGGTAACAGTTCAACTTAATGGGAATAATGATAGTGTGAGCAGAGAAAGCGTGTGTCTTTGTACCTGCAGGGCTCCAAACCAGGCTATTTAGTCAAGTTTTGCAACCATGAGGCACCAGTGCAACTTGCAAATACTATTAATATATATAGACTGGAGAGCTGTTAGTGCGCTTCCAGCTCACAGTGATTAAATCTTCAAGGTCAAAGGCACTGCAGTAACAGTTTAACTTTCTGCTCATTGCCAACATCTGACTGTTGATGATACCTTCAACTTCACAGCAAAAACATCAACACTTATGGCCCGAGACAAGTTTGATCCTTCAAAATAAAAACGCCAGCAGTTCCACTTTGATTTATTTGATTCTAAAACTTTGTTCAACCTTATTATGAAAATTGCTACTTTATATAACTTTATTGTAACTGTAGTTCATACAGTAATTTTATATTTTACTAGATTACAGTACTTAAAAGGAGATTTCAAATATCGCAATATATATCCTGTATCGCAATATAACCTAAAAATATCAAAATATCGTTACTCTATGTTATTTTTAAGCCATATCACCCAGCCACAATCCGGAGTAGCCAGAGGTTACCTGGTATCCAGATATCTGTCAGCTGTTGGATTTTTGCTGCCTTTTGGGCTGTTGCTTGAGCTACAGATTGCACTCCCTCATTTATTTATATACACTGCCACTATGGACACTAAGAGTATAGAAGTAGATGTTAATAATAATAATAATAATTATTATTATTATTATTATTATTATACATTTTATTTGAAAAGCGCCTTTCAAAACACTCAAGGTCACTGTACAATCGTAAACAAAGTAATAAATAACAACAAGGAGAGACAACAACACAGAAGAAACAACACAGGAAATTAAAAAAAAAAAAAAAACAAGAGAAAAAACAAAAGAAATTTAATGTACAGTGCAATCAAAGAGAGTATGCTAATTTGAACAGGTGAGTTTTGAGTCTGGATTTAAACAGTGGAAGAGAATCAATGTTATGGATGTCAGGTGGGAGTGAGTTTCAGAGTTGAGGAGCAGAGCAACAGAAAGCTCTGCTCCCCATGGTGCTGAGGCGGGCGGAGGGCACAGAGAGGTGGATGGAGGAGGAGGATCAGAGGGAGCGGGAGGAGGTGGCAATGTGGAGGAGACTGGACAAATATGGAGATTCGAGGTTATGGATGGTCTTGAATGTGTGAAAGAGAATTTTGAATTGAATCCTGAATTTAATTGGAAGCCAGTGAAGTTGCTGGAGGACACAGTTGATGTGGTGGAATGAGGGGGTTTTGGTGATGATATGTGCAGTGGAGTTTTGGACCATTTGATGCTTATGGAGGGACTTGTGAGGGAGACCAAAGAGGAGAGAATTACAATAGTCGATGCGGGAGGTGACAAGGCTACGGACTAGAATAGAAGTGGTGTGGGGGCTGAGGGAAGGGCGGAGACGATTAATGTTGCGGAGATGAAAATATGCAGATTGGGTAATGTTATTGATATGAGAGTGGAAGGATAGTGTGCTGTCGAGGATGACACCCAGACTCTTAACCTGAGGGGAGGGGAAAACTGAGGAGCTGTCTATTTGGAGGGAGAAACTGTCAACTTAAGATAGTGTAGATTTCGTGCCCATGAGGACGATTTCTATTTTATCACTGTTGAGTTTTAGGAAGTTTGATGTGAGCCAGGATTTAATTTCGGCAAGACAGGTGGTAAGGGAGGAGGCCAGGAGGGTGGAGTTTGGTTTGGTGGAGAGG
Source organism: Cephalopholis sonnerati (assembly GCA_019142605.1). Classification (NCBI taxonomy): domain Eukaryota; kingdom Metazoa; phylum Chordata; class Actinopteri; order Perciformes; family Serranidae; genus Cephalopholis; species Cephalopholis sonnerati. Next base: position 7,339,000 of record JAGQAX010000015.1, on the reverse strand, counting down.
TAGAGCTGGGTGTCATCCGTGAAGCAGTGGAAATGGATGTTGAATTTACGGAAAATATTGCCAAGTGAGAGGAGATAGATAATGGAGAGAAGGGGCCCCAGGACAGAGCCTTGGGGCACACCAGAAGTGACGGGGGAGGGCTGGGATCTGAAGGACTTGAGTTGAATGAACTGAGTGCGGCCAGAGAGACATGAGTGAAACCAGTCCAGGGGGGTGTGACAGATGCCGATGGAGGATAGTCTATTGAGGAGGATGGTGTGAGAAATAGTGTCAAAGGCTGCACTCAGATCAAGGAGGATGAGAATGGTGAGTAGACCGGAATCAGCTGCCATGAGGAGATCGTGGGTGATTTTCAGGAAAGCAGTTTCTGTGCTATGGGAGGGGTGGAAACCAGACTGGAATTGTTCGTAGAGGTTATACTGAGTTAGGCGAGAGTGGAGTTGAGTTGTGAACGAAGGGTAGGTTAGAGATGGGGCGAAGATTATTGTAGTTGTTTGGATCTAGACCAGGTTTTTTCAATATTGGGGTGACAGCTGCAGTTTTGAAGAGAGACAGAGACAGACCTGCCACTCTTTTTCTTTTTCTCTCTAAAACTCCATTACACAGTAAAAGTAGGCAGTGGTGATGAAATATAAATGAAGATGTTGTTACTACATTGCCTATTTCTCACCTAAAATGTTTCCAGAAACATATTTTTGTGCCATGTTTAGCTGAAATGCAAGAGTTTGCAAACAGGGACTGGGCGCCTTACTGTTCCCTGTATTGTGAAAAACCGAGGCTGAAAATACTCTATATATATGGTAAAACTAGGCTCTAGGATTCTGTAACTACGTTGCCTGTCTCTGCCAAATGTTTTCAAAAACATGTTTCAGCTCACTGTTTAACTGTAATTTGAGCTTGTTTTTTTACTGGCTGGCCGGCATATTGTGTTTTTGGATCAGCACCTTGCTTTACATCACCCACCAGCGGGAGTGTTAATTGGTCCGGTGAGGTGCAGTGCATTCTAGTAGTTGTAGGTTTCCTACCTCTTGAGCAAAAGCAAATGCCACAGCCCTTTTGTGTTTCAAAAGTCATTAGGCCATTCTACTGCATAGACAGACCTATTTTATGAAAATACCATCTTTCCAGCAGTGAAATACCTCTTTAAGAGTTGTTGCCAGATTCAGTTTTTCTTCATAGTGTAAGTATGTGTTTGATAAATGTGGTGATCTTCACACTGAGGTATGGATTGTGTTCAATCCACAGCGCAGATGACATTTAGGAGTCATACAACTGAAAAGAAATGTGTTTATCCTTGAGCAGTTCATCTTTTTTGACATAGAGTAAATGATGTCGGTGCCACCTTCTGCACTCTAGGCAGTGCAGGTCTGACACATTAATGCAACATTCCTGCTGTATATGCCTGCATGTGCTGGAATCACTCAAAGCTTCATTTATGTTTGGTGGCTCGGCAGTTTCTCCACACAAGATGAAATGCGGCTGCTCACTCTGCGTTTATACCTTAGTGACAGAGGGTAAGAAGTCAGAGACGTGATGAAGCAGAGGGATCACACAGTTAACCTCTTCCACTGCAGGTTCTGACAACACTGATGTTTGATTCATGCATGAACAAAGAATGAAAGAAGTGCATTTTTTTCCTATGCAAATGAGTCTTTAAAGTGATGTTTCCTTTTCCTTTCTGCCAACATTGTTTTAAAAGTGTTGAGTAGACTGTGAAAGCATGGACGTAGTGTCTGTGGCAGCCTGAATCGTGACCACTTGCAGCTTGATTTATGCAAATATGGGAGGAGGTCTGGAAACCATGACAGCTAAGTCTCACACAAGCAAAAGCAGCTGGCTTTAATTAGTAAAGCTTTTTTTTTTGTCACATTATTTTTAAAGATAAATTGCCACCATGATAATGATTAACACTGCAGCAAACAAATGACCATTAATCATATGACCATGAACTAGCTTTAATGAAAAAGCAAATACATTTTGTGCATAATTATGCATGAATATGGATTGGTGTGAGACAGAAACCTAAAAGCATATCTATGTCTGTATCTTCATATTAACTGTGAATTACATGACCACTTAAATGAAGAGTGTTGCTAGTAGTTAGGAACCTACAGAGAGCTATCACCTATACCTTATAATCATCTGACGCGTCACCTCCCCTTAGGTCAACAAAAGTGTTGAGCACCTTTCAGCTCATTGTTTTGGTTTTACAGCCCACAACTTTATTATTTTGGTCCAGTCTTAGCGCGCTCATCATCCTGGTTTTCTACAGTAGCAGGCAGGCAACAAGGAATTTCTGATCAATTAATCAACCAATCAATTATTTCAGGAATCACAGAAAAAGTAGCAATGTCTTGGTAAAAAACAACCACTTTTCTTGGACCCAGTCTTCTAAAAGTTGTGTTTAGAGTCCTGACATCAGATGTTCTCAGAAGGTAACTTCAATGTTAACCCCCTTCACCTTACTCAGCAGGGCAGACTGACCAAGTATGAGACTAGCTGGTGAACCAGCCTGGTCTCACAGAAATACAAGAGGCATGAAATATGTTAAAATTACACACTAGCAACATGAGGACAATGCAATTCCTACTTTAATTGTGGTGGACACACAATTAAAGTAGGCCTTTAAAGAGCGAGATAAGGCGGGAGGAATGATTAATGGGTCAAACAAACATGGACTTTCAACCAGGAGACCACTGTTTGTGTGTTATGTGAAACCAAAAGTCAATGTGGTTGCATGATTATGGACTTTACATAACTGCACAAAATATTTTACATATGTACTTATAACTACGTACTTTTACGTTACTTACAGCTTGTATATACTTGTTTTAACAGAAACAATAATCTTTTCCGAAATTAACTCAACATGATCTCACTCCTTTCATGTCGGCATGATATGTGGCCAGTACCCTTATTTTTTAATGGCACGAGGCGATGTCAGAGGAAAACACAGCAGGACAACAACAAAAGTTACGGCAGCAGAAGTTCGAGAAGGGTGAGCGGAAGGGGTGGAGGATGGGTCCAACAACCGCTGACTTTCATCCACGGGGCCAATGTTTGCTTCCCATTCGATTGTAAAGCCAAATCCTGTTCTTTTTTCCTAAACCAAACCATGTGCTTTTGTTGCCTAAACTCATCCATGCGCGTGTGTTGGCTAAATGTAACCACGTGTTTTATTGAATGAAAAAAAATTGCAATCCATGGTGTTGTACCACCGTAGTGCATTTATTTTAAAGAGACTGTATACAAACTGCACATTTCCTGTGAAAACAGAGGTGTATTTTGAAAACAGATAATGCATGTAACAGGCTGAATTTGAAACAGCATCCCAGAACGTCAACAACCAACACACCCAGGGTACCTTGCACGTGGTATCTCAATGTGGGAAGTCCATGACCAAACCTCGATATATGACAAGAATGGATTGAGAATGAATGACTTTTTTTTTTTTTGCTCTCTAAACCTAACCAAGTGTTTTTCTTTCTCTATAGGTAACTAAGCTATGATTGTTTCACAACATTAACCATGTCCACATCATGCTCAAAACTGCGACTTTGTTGTAGACTTTGTAGTAGACTTTGCATTGGCATTGCCGTTGCCAACACGCAATTGTAACTCATTTCGTGCCCATCACCACATTATACATTGTTAAGAGATTGCTTCCATTTCACAAATTTCAGTGAGACTGATGCAGGGAACATAGTGGGGCATTTAGTAGTTAGATCATTTTTTAGGAGTTGGTGGAGACCAAAACCAGAGCTAGAAGAGTGAGAGGGCTTACATTCCTTAGGTGAACACAAACACAACCCCTTAAGAATGATGATGTTGCTCTGTGTTGGATGTGTACATTACGAAACTGTTTGCTAACATAACAACTGATAATATGTCAATATGGTGTTCACAATGTGTTTACATTCCCCCCAAGTGGCTGAAAATACAATTAATGTGGGTTTAATTGACTCTGTAGGCATAAAATAGTGTTACTTTAATTACTAAATGAATTGCCTGCATTTTCCCCGCTCATTGCACGACACATTCTGCAGTTAATTTTATTAGCACCAATTGTACGCATCAGGATATCTTGGCCCCTGCTACTTACATTTTGATCATTCATTTATTAATCTGTCTCACACATGCTCTCCAACCTTTAGGAAGTACAATACTAAATAGAAGAGATCTTGTTCAGTCAGTTCTCCTAACTCATATGTCTCCTCTATGACTCATAAAGGTTGTGATTCTCTTAAGCACTATGATTTTCTATAATGACTTTCACTCTTTGTCATCACAGACCGAGTAACGGAAGTGAAGACTGACATCTATGTGACCAGTTTTGGTCCAGTGTCTGACACAGATATGGTAAGTCTAACACCTCATGTCATAATGCATTTTCTCCGGACCCAAGACAACACACACACACACACACACACACACACACACACACATACAAAGTGTGAAATGAAAATGGCTGCAGCTCCTTGAAAGCTTTGCACTGCACTGCACACTCCAAGCAGTCAAAATACATGTGCAGTTTCAAACATGTATCACTTGGTTTTTGCTTCAGGTGTGAACAAGGAACTTGAAAAAGTGACAACCTTTAACATGTGGGAGGCTCTGAGGCACTGACAGCTAAAAATAATTAAAAAAAAAAAGTCTCTGAGAGAGTAAATATATTAGGGAGTTTGAGCTTGTTTGGGAGGACAATTTCTACTATAATTCAAGGATGTAATGCAATATGGGAGTGTTTCAAATTAGTAGTTGGCTGCAAGTTTGATAGAACCTTAGAGAGTAGGTTGATTAATGAGTGTTTCATGGTACTGATGTATGAGTATAATGATGTAGTCAAGGGTATTTGCTGGTATTATAATATATGTTGTAAGATCAATATCATCTGCAAATAGGTATCATGGTAACTTCTGCATCTTCTCAACTTCACACTGAATTAATACTAGTTCTGCTGTTTTGAAAGGTCAAGAGGTTCCTCAGTGCGGCATGACTGAGATTTCTTTTGTACATGTTACGCAGCATGGAAATGATTGAGATAAGCATGAAACCTAGAAACAAAATTGTATTGGGACAACCTTATTTTGACACCTTTGGACTTAACAGTCAGTGGAAAGTTAAAAATAATATTGTGAACTACTTTGTTACTCTGCTGTCTACCGTGTTCAATAGGTTTGTCAAAACTGCCTGCTGCTGCTGGAAATGACGCTAGGAGAGCAGTGAAACTGAACCAAAACAGCAAAGTTGTGCACCAAAAAAAACAAAAAACAAAGAGTGAATCTAGCTTTAAAGCTCTATATAGCTGAGGAGAAATGCAGAGTTAGTGATAATTTCATATAGCTGCATCACTACAAGTGCCACCTTTTACCAAGTGGCAACATCCAGGGCTGAAAATAAAGCCAATGCAGCAAAGTGGCAAAAACTGCACTTCCTTGAATGCCGACACGAGGCTGGCTCCTAAAGTGAGTCCCCATAGACACCCCAATGTTTACAGCCTGGTACATAAAACAGTGTTGGTGTCTAGCCTACAGCATATTTCTCGAACTGTGCTGGGGCAAGATTTTTATGTAAGTTACTTGTTTACATTTTGTAGACTTAAAGTTATTCATAAATAAGGATGCGGCCGCTTTGAGTCATAGATGGGTGCCACCCATTGACAAGTCACTTCTATGTCAACAAAGTTGTTATCCTAACCATGGCGCAACCCCAGATTCACAGTGTATAGGCATAGCTACAGTATAGCTGTTGCTACGTCAGTGTACTATCGGTTTATGAATGTTAATTGTAACATTCTGGTCGCTTAAAAAGTCTTGTTCAGTATTTTGTAGTTCTACAAGACCCTCCAAGGAGTCAGATATTAAGTTTTACCGGCAAGTACATTTTATTTTGATGGTTTTAAGCCTGTTTTTCACTAGCGAAAATGTGCAGTAGCATTGGCACTATTATAGTAAACCATAGCTGTAAATGCATTTCAGTGGCCAAGCTAATGTTAGCTACTACTGATAAAGTTATCCCCACCCTCTGGTCTAAATATGGTCCTGTCTGGCTCTAAAAATCCAAGATGGCGACAGCAAAAATACCAAACATTAAAATGGTAGTCCACAAACCAATGAGTGACATGAGTCACTGCGTCAGTTTTTTTATACGGTCTGTGCCATTTACACAGAAGTAGCTATGTCATCTGCTATTAATATGACAATATTAAGTGTAAAAGCTTTAAAGTTGATCACTCAAGGATGTTGATTTGTCCATTTATAACTCTGACAGTTGACATGAAAGATGTAATAAATGGTCATGGTCTTCAGATAATGGTTCATCTTGATTTTGGTGACCATTCTTTGAGTGTCAGGTTGTCCTTTGCCAATACTTTTGTCCATGACTAGATACTATGTCTTAAAGTCGAAGGGCTGACTTCTAATTACATTTGCTGTGGATATTGGACATACTGTATGTGGAAATTTTACCCAGAGGAAGACTTTATTTTCATCATCTTGTTCAAATACCGTCTGTTAGCACAAAAGGCAATATCACAGGAATATCACAGCGATAAAAATACATGATGTGCCCAGAATTACAGTCAAAATGGAACTTATCAGAACAATGTGTAAACCAGTGTGGTGCAAGTTAAAACTTCAAGTGAGCTAGCTCAAAGTTCAGTTCACATCGTTTAAATTGCACAAGTTCATGTTCACAGTTCACAATTTGAAATTTGAACAAAGTTTGCAGTCCCAAAAAAATTAACTACCCATTTATGTCCACTGCTTTTATGCCTCTGCCCCAGCGATAGCCATGGCCAGAGGCATTATGTTTGCAAGTTGTCCATCCATCTGTTTGTCTGTCCATCTCATTTTGCGAATGCAATATCTCGAGAACATCAATTTCTTTAAATTTGGTACAAACCTCCACTTGGACTCAAGGATGAACTGATTTGAATTTGATGGTTGAAGGTCAAAGATCAAGGTTGTTGCGGTCTCACTGGTCACACTAATCTTGGGTGACCTCACAAAACACATTTTTGGTCAGACCTCATTCATACAGTAATTATGACAACATCTGACACTAAATCTCCAGTAGAATAAAATGAAGTGACGGCATTTTATATGCAAAAGGTCAAAGGTCAGCCTAACTGTGATATCATAGTGTTCTGCAAAAACACTTTTCTGGCCATTTTTCAACACCATATTTCAGGAACAGAAGGGGAGACATTTGGTCAGATACTGAATTGGTGACACTGATCTTTGGTGCCCACCTTGAAACTGTGCTGATTGTATAGATCTTCTGTGCTGCTGAGTTGAAGATGTATGTGAATCATCCACATTTTAGAATATGCAGCTTCTTTGCAGCAACATAGATATATGGTACATGTCTACTAGCATGTCATGGCTACATATGAGTCTGCACAGACATGGATGTAAATACAATTTGATGGGTTCAGGGTGGCATATATTAGCAAAAGTCATGATTGTAGGTTCAGATAAAATCATCATTTTGCCAAGACTGGTCAGAAGCTTTAATTTGTTGGGTTGTTTTAAATTACTGCTGATGTGGTTCACTTTCTGACTTGTTTTTTGAGACCTGATGGCCACAATTTGGCCATATAAATGTGACATTTTTTTCAGTTGGAATCTGCACTTATTTGTTCATAAAAGTCCTGCAAGTATCCTTATGATCTAGCTTCAGCAGTACCTGTACAGTAGCTGCATAATATAAATTACCATTAGCACTAGCCATCCTGGTGTGTTGGCATGCCGGGTGCCATAAATCCTCTGGTGCCAAAGGAGCATCGTTGATCATCGCAGCAGTAAATGACATGCTCAAGTTCATAAGTTGCAAAGTGATGCATTCAGTTTGCTGTTAACCAAAAACATGAGAGCATTTGAGCTTTTTTCAGCGCTCATGCACAACACCGGTGTAAACAGCCTGTTATTTGTCTCTAAGGAGTGACAGTTTAAGCTGAACCAGCTACAAAAGACACAGGTTTTTGTCTCAGACTTAACCTAAAGAAATCTGCCTCTCAGCCTACATGATTCTTCATGAATTCTTAGAGTTGGCTTGCTGGACCAGTTCAGATGTAATTACACACATCCAGCAGATAAAATCTTCCAGACAGAGACCTGTCAGCTCTGCTTGTCCTGTTGCTATTGGAAACCCAGCCACTCCAACCAAGAGAGTGATGACACGGCAAGGGTCAGACTATGTTATTAAAAATGAGATGTGAGTGTCATCCCCTGCCATGCAGCTGTGGTACAGAGCAGTTTGATGTATTACATATTAAACATATTAATGATCATTATCATATATCGGTTGCTCATTGTACACCCTGTGCTGAAATGATTCTAATGGATCTTTTTAATCAGATGGCACATATTATAGTTCTGTATGATTTATTATTTTAATTGTGTTCAAAATGAATTCTTATATTTAAGCATAAGCTGTTATTTTACATATTTCTTCTATACCATCTGACACATAGCACATTTTAATGTCCCATTCAGAGCTAATGTCGTGTGAGCTGGCGCCATCATTCTTACACTCCAGTTCTGACTTTGAGTGATCACAATAATTAATAACACAAAACAAATTCCTCATTGTCAGTAGCCACGGGGACATCTTCATTTACAGACTTGCAATATCAAAGAAAGTGCTGCATGCTCTGTCTTAAACCTGACATGTAGGTGCTGCATCGAGTCAAGTCGGTCTTATTTATAAAGCCCAATATCCCAAATCATAAATTTTGGGGGGCTTTACAGTCATTTCACCATAAGACATCTTTTGTCCCTTGACCCTTGCTCCAGATAAGGAAAAACTCTCGCCAAAATAAGCTTTTATGGGAAAAAAATGGAAGAAAGGAAGAGCAGCTGAGGAAGGATCCCTCTCCCTGGATGGACAGACAGGAAATAGATATTGTGTGTATAGAATAACCATTATAGTAAAACTACAATATAGACAATCAATATGATAAAACCATAAATAAATAAAAAAAAACATACATGGAAAAGATGGATCTGGGAGGACATCAAGCAGCTTCCAGGTGCCATCAAACAGCTAGAGCCTTAGCCACATGACCTCCTGTCCACCATGTAACGTGTAAACAGGACAGGCTACACAAAGACACAAGAAGCAAAACTCACAAAAGTACATCATTCACAGAGATAGCAGGATGAAACAAACAGAGATCCAGGTCCATCATGTGGAGTGAGGCACTAACAGCCACAGAGAAGCCTGAACTAAAAGAAAGTGAGAGGCAGTGGGTAATTTGAGTGGTACCAGGGGGTCATCCCCCTTTTTAGCAAAATAACCAAAATGCTTCCCCTTGTTAATCTGCCATCCCTCTCCATCCCCCAGGTCTGGACCCAGATGTTGTCCTATCCTGACTCCGACCTGTAACCCATGCATTTTTGAAAACTTACATTCTGACAGCATTTCTGCTTTAGCTGACACAGCACTTGTAGCAGTGGCTGTATGGCCAGAACACTTACGGACCAATGCGTTCAATTATCTCAGGTGATGACTCAGCCAATCAAATTTGTGTATTCCGATAAGCACTGTGACTCAAGTAATTGAGATTCATAGGTGTAGATTTCAGGGAGGGGATGCAGGGGGCACACCCCCTCAACATTTAAAACGTGTGAATGAAATTAAATACATTTATACCATAAATTGATGCAGAAAAGGCAAAAATTGATGAATAAAAAAATTACCGGAATGCAGCAAATTAAGTGTTTGAGAACCCCCCATTACATACAGTATGTCTTCTCCTACCCATGGTAAGATACACACACTAGAGAGACTAGATGAGAAACATCAGCAGAAGAAATAGGTGAGCCACACTGCGTGTTCTAAAGTGAGAAAGTAGTCAATGAAAACAGAGCTTTGAATGAAGAATGGACAGACTCTTACATGTTTATTCTTGCCACGGACAGTAGTAACCACTATTTCTTATTGTGTGTTCCGGGACCATGGCCAAAGTTAAAAGCGGCAAAATGAAGCACAACTATGAAACAAAGCACAGAGCATCTTTTGAGGAAACATACCCACTCAAATCCAAACTGAGGGCACAGAAAATATAATATTTAATATAACAATCAATGTATTTATTATTGATCATATAAGGTACAGCTGTACCAAAATGGCACTGAATCACTGAATCATAGTGCAACTTGGACTAATCATTATAATAAGGTCGATCATTCCAATCAAGCACCTCGTCATCACAGAACAACATATCTGTAAATGACCACCAGCTAAATGTAATGTAATATAATAGGATTAATATTTGTGCAAAAAAAAATTAAGATTGAGAAGGTTTTCTGATCATACACAACAACAATCAGGATCACACACATATGAACCTTCACACCCCCACCACACACACACCTCGATGTGTACAATTTGCATTTACTTTATGATATAGGCTAGAGTGACAAATGGGAGAGTTTTCCATGTTTCATCACTGAATATGAGACTGCGGCTGTGCAATCACCATATTTATGTTCTCTCCTGTGATAGAGAGCAGGGACATATACATACATTTTGGAGGTGTAGCTGTAGTGGCTTAATGTTTTGACTCCATCCTCCATAGTGCTGCACCCAAATCAGGATTTGTGAGTCACTGGTTTGGGGCAAACTGAGTCCATTTGATTTGTCATGTGCTTACCTTTCCTGCTTTTATCTTATCTATGGATATGTTTTGTTTTTATAAATACTCAACATTATTACGAATGTTTATTACCCAATACACCTTACCTATAATTCTTAGAATTATATTATTTAAGGCCTCTGCCATGTTACAGAACAGCTCACTTGCAGAGCTGTTCTGTAAACTCCTTTAAGGGACAGTACACATGCCGTGTCTTTAAGCTGCTGGAAAACATGAGGTCAGGTGCTGGGTGCTTCTCCTGTGCCTTTACTGTGCCAGCTTTCAAGAGCACAGTGCAGTGCTAAGCAACCACAACAAGCACCATATCACAGCCTGTTTACCTGAAATCTACCTGAGTGCAGGTCTGATCTTCTTCCAGGCACTGTTTGTGTGTAGGCCTGTTGTCTGAGGGACAGATGTAAAGCTCTGGCCGTGATAAACTTCTTCTCCATATTTACTGCAGACTGATATGTATGGAAGAAGGAAAAATATATCTGTCAGCTGTGATTGGTTGGTCCTTGCCATATGACATGCGGTGCACTGTTGCGTTCCAAAATTTTAACTCAGTTTATTTCAGGGGGCAGCCATTGCACCCAACAAAATAGATACTCGGGAAGGTGTGTACGTCGCAACATTTGAGCACACCTTCCGCATGTCTACACTGAAAATAATAAATTTGAGGGTGCAAAAAAACGTGGCATGTGTACAGCCCCTGATAGTCTGAATGCTTTTGTTATACCAGTAAAACGCCTTCTCTTTGCTGAGTTATGATGTCCTGTCTGTCTTCCCAATGCAAATACTATGAAAATGAAAATACAGTGAGACGCATTAGAAACCTAATACACATGCTTATTGTCTATGTTGCCTTTTCATCAAATCATCTTTACACACCAAGGAACATTTCCTCCGCATGGCTACTCTGGTAGCTGAGGAGTAAAACCCAATCTGTGACAGTAGAAAAGATTTTAGTGTCCGGTTCAAAAGTATCTGAGATAATTGGAACTGCAAACAGAAGCGTGTTGCTGTTCTTCCATGTACTGTTTTGTATTTCCATCACCCTTCTCTATTTTCATTCCAGATAGTTTTATAGTCACTTTAATTTGGGACTAGACTAGGTTTGAACAAGTGTATAGCCTGTTGTACTGCTACCCCGTGTTGCTCTGTGTACAGTGATGCAGCATAAAAAAAGTGCAGTGATTCCACTGACAAAATGCGAGTTGACTCACGGGCTCCTGGACTGATGACTTGAATATTACACGTTGAGGGGGCAGGCCTGCTGTATAGCTACACTGTAATCCTTAATTAACAACATATATATAGACAGTTCAAATCTTGCCTTTGAGCCTTTTTACATCTCATCTACTATCAACATCTGTTATGATGATCTTACCACAAGTGGATAGCTGAGACACATTGGGCTATACATCTGTGTCTGTGGTCCATCTCCAGCTGACTGTTTATGTTCAGATTTTATCATTGCCCACATCACTTCACTGTAAAGTCAAAGAACCCCCACCCCGTTATTATGGTGTGCTCCATTTGCCCTGGGAAGTTGAAATTTCCAAGTTGCCAGTCAGAAATTTTGACTGGAACACCCACTGAAGTTCGATTTCCAACTCATAAAGCCAGAGAAACTTTAACAACCCCAACCACAAAATATGCACATCAACAATGGTGAAAACTGTTGTAATATATTGCTTATTGTGTCTCCATACAGACACTACTGTCCAAGTTTTATATGTGGATGTGTTGCTATGGTGTTTGTATGCACAAAATATGGCGTAATGCCTGGCTTGAATCGATATTGTTTACAACATCTCGGTTATTAGACTAGAACAAGATCAGCATTATGCTACACTCTTGCTAGCTGCTTGCTAGTCACATTAATGGTTGTGCTGGTACAGCTGGAGATATCACTGTTATTAGAATTCAACGCATCTTCCTCCAAAGGGCAAAACAATGGATGAACACACAACTGTCTGTCCAACTAGTTGTGAAATGGGAAAGTTATATAGCTTTAGCTCGCTGTCACCAAACAACCACCACATTCCACACCGATGAGGAATTCCTTGTTGGGGATGCATTTGAACGCATTGGCATTTACATTACAAACGACATGTGGTCAGATGCGTCTCAGGCAACCTTGGCAAGAGGTTTGAGTGATGCGTCTTTGCGGTTGTTTACACTTGTATTTAGTGCTTTCCACTTGTGATCAGATCTCCTGACACGCATGTTTTAAACAAGGCTTTAGATTGCTAAGGCTTTGTATTAGGTTCAGGTCAACTTTAAAATATCTTTTTTTTTTTTTTTTTTACTGAGTAAGGACTGCATTTCAAGTGATCTGTCTTTTACAGTATAGTTGTGCTCTGAACGGATTGCCTCATGGCCAGTATGGGCAGGAGGAATGATTCCAGACCAGTAACTGTGCATATGGCATGTAATATTGCATCAAGATGAGAGGGATTTTTTCATGTCTTTCAATATACACTTCCAGTGTGCTGACAGGAAGGACCCTTACTACACTGCTCTAACTCTCTCTCTCTCTCTCTCTCTCTCACACACACACACACACACACACACACACACACGCACACACACACACACATGCAAACACACACATTATATGGCACACACACACAAATGCACTGCTTCCTGCCTTAAAAGCTTTCCTCAGTTTTTCCATCACAATCCCAACCATCAACCTCCTTCCCACCCCCACCTGGCTCTTCTCAAATATTTAAGTGGCACAGAAGCGAGGGACAGAGGGATGGAAGTGGTCGTGATCGAGACAGCACCTTCAAAAGAAAGAAAAAAGAGAGATGGTCTCATGTTTAATTCATGCCATGTCTCCATCAAACTTGCAGCAGATAATTTCACTCCACCACTGTGTCTATCTTTCCTCTGCCTTTGATAGCTCGGCTCTGATACACACACATATCCCCCACGCACGAACACACACACACACGCACCTCTTCCCTTTCCGTGATAGATTGGACGGCCCCCTGCTGTGCCCTCTGCCTCCTTGTTTGTGAGGGCTTCTCATTGCTGGATTATAATGTCCTGTCTGTCCTCCTCACGCAAATACTGTGAAAAGAAAAACACAGTGAGAGGTTTCAGAAACCCAATACACCTGCTTATTTTGTATGTTGATTTCTCTATTCTGATTGGCAGATGAAGATATTCTAAAATCCTTTATTTCTAAATGACACTGTCGCTTTTTACTAAACGTTTACATCTATCCTAGGTCCAGCTGAAAATAAATTGCATTTCTTTTTAGTCTACTACACCATTATATCTACTCTTCCCTGTGGTCTCCTTAGAGAAATATCACAAACCCAAACTGTGGTTTATATCTTTTTTTTTTAAACAATTTTACATTGATTCAATGGAATAGCATAGTGTAAGGTATCCGTTTTCATTGAAAGAGACCTTATTCCTTTACAGCCAGTCAAATCTTGCATTAAGTACTTACAGCAGCCTTCTAGCAGTAACTTACACCAAATAAACATTCATTGGGTAAAAGTGCCCTGCTAATGTAAGTTGGTGTTAGATGCTGGTGTGGTCAATATTCTTCACTACTCAAACACGCTGTTTGCTTGTAGGCTACAGCGCAGGTTGCCGCCAGCTGATGTCAGTCAAGCACAGACAATGAGACAAAAAGGATCTTTTCTATCCCTTCATGCCGGCATAATCCATGGCTGGAGGTATTATGTTTTTGGGTTGTTTGTCCATATCTGAACATGATATCTCAGGAAGCCCTTGAGGGAATTTCCGGCTCCCCCCGGTTGACACCATAAGCTCTGTCAACACTGTTGCTGTCGTTTAGTGCTGTTTTTGGAGTAAGCACCATTAGCTACTAGCTGCTGTCTCAGCCACCTCCATGTTGAAAACCGTGTGCAGACAACTCTGTAAAAGTGTGCAATTCTACCCCCCTTTTTTGATGTTTACCTGTCACCCAGTCCCCAAGGTGTGCACTTCCCTTGTATAATAGGCTTATATGAAAAATGAATGTGAATTTATTTTAAAATAAATTTGCACTGTATGCTAGGGGAATTGTATCCTTCACGGAAATTAAAAGTCAGGAGAGTACAACACACTGATGTAAGACAGAAGGATACAGAATTTGACCTGTAAGGATGTTACACAGTGTTGAATAATTTAGTTTTTTTAGTCTTTGCCAAACAGTATTTTCAGCTACACAAAGGAGCCAGATGTCATTCCTGCTCTGCTCAGTCCTGATTCATTTGTTCCTGTGTTATTCTCGCCCCTGACTTTAGTTTTTACAGATCACATCAAGTATCACTCTTAACTTCTGTTCCCGTTTGAGAGAAATTATTTTCCATGAAGTATGTATTACAGAGCTCCTACCAATATAACCGCATTGAGCACTGATCCAGCACCAGTGTGGCCATTACTCAACATCATAACTGAGCAACAGAGGGGGAGACATTTGGTCAGATATGGAATTGGTGACACTAATCTTGGGTGTCCACCTTGAAACTGCAGAGTGCAAGATGTGTGTTAAGCACCCATGTTTGGCAGCAGCTTGACAGGCTCACGAGGCATACAACCACGAGGTGCATGTTTATGGTATGGAGACATCACAGTGTACAACCTTAGTGATTACCTTGCTAAAATAAGGAAACCTACATAGTTTAAAGAAGAACTGCATTGTGAAGTTATGTCCATAGAGCATCCTTAGCATGGTTAGAAGAAAGAAATGTGACTCTACAACAATGACATACATCCACTGGTACGCAAGAGTCATAACTCACACAGTTGCGAGGGGTTGCTTGTCCGTAGTATGTCAATATAGTTTACCTTTTCAGAGTCAGATTTTAAAAGAGGATTATATTTATTCTAACTGGCAATAAAATTGTAATTACTAATTGATATTATACTAAAGCAGTTGCTTTTTTTCGCTGCAGTTAACTTTTAAACATTGTTTCCTGCAAAGCCAAAACCAAAGATTCTGATAGTAGCGAAGATGGCTAACTCATGGGGTGTGATGTGGTTTCTAGATGTACTGTGGAGTAATGAGAGGGTGAGGGAGAGATGTTTCCACATGGCTGGAGGGACTGAAGGCCTCAGTGATATTGATTTAAACCATGGCTGACACTTTGCCTCAGGGAACAGCTGGATTTAAGACTGACAGACAGGTCTGAACCCGGCCAGGTGTCGTGCTCGGCCAAGCCGCCATCACGCGACACACTCCATCTGAGGCTGAGGACACAACAGGACAACAGGGCATGACTGATCTGAAAACACCATGTGCTACCCACATGTATGATTTCACAGATTTAGCCTTTCAATGGAATTAATAGACAATGTATTGCTAAATTATTGCTCAATCTTAGTTATGCAACACTTCCCACACATCACAACAGGAAGACACTGTAAGACAAACTCCATTAAAGGATCAGTTGATAGTGGTGTCTACCCATGCAGGACTACTATTTGGACTTTTTTTTTCCATTATAAAGTAGTTTTAAAATAAACTGTGTACAGCCAGGAAGGACACTGTATCTGAAAGAGATTCTTAAATTTCCTTTTACAATGCTGTGAAAGTCACATATTCACCTCCACCGTATTGGAATAGATGAATACATTTCAAGTATTTAAAAACCTGGGCAAATAAAACCAAATGTATCGGCATGACTAGATTTGGACAAAGTGAATATACGTAGAAGCATTTTGGCAAATTTGCCCTTTAATATTTACAAAATCAATGAAATTAACGAGACTGTGGCCCTGCTAGAAGCCCTCAGACTCCAGTGTTTATCACAGCTAATTTTAAAGTGATGGATAGAACAAACAACATTCATAGATGTCTTACATATGACCAAAATGCTGGACAGTAGGTTGGACAGACCAGTGGACTTACAAACATCACTGTAATGTTGTAGAGACAATACTTACATGAGTCAGAATGCAACAGGAGTCACTGACAATCTTACTTATGTTTTCATTATAATCAATTATAACCTTAACTAGATTTACATTATGGTTAAGGGTGTCAGTACTTTGTGTTCCTACTGTGTCTTTTGTTATATGCACTGAAAATGATAAGTTTACTGATATAGAACTTGCTGTGATCAACAAACGCCAAATCCACATTTGCAGATAAAACAATACTATACAATACAAACATTCCAAAACTAGAGAAATGCTCTCAGCCGAGTGCAGATCTCCGACATGCGGCTACATTCTTGCTGTGATGTGGCCACTCAGACTGATCACAGGCTGCAGACAATTCCTCTATTTCCTGCAGGGCAGGTTTTAGAGGATGGCTTCGATGTAATTATGAAAATTAATGTAACCTTAATAATTAACCTACGATGGCTCATGTGATAGCTTTCAAAGATGCATATACAACAGTTAATAGGATATCTTAAGAATTAGCGCCCCATAAACGGCATCATCACGTCAGGTATTAAACATAAGGTCACTTAAGTTAAGTTGCAAAAATTACTTTTTGTAGGTATACATACGAACAGTGTGTGAGAACATCCTAAACTAAAACACAGCCACAAATCTTTGATCTATGTTGTTCATAACTGGACTTTTAACAGTATTAACTTTGTCCGTAAGCTACAGTACAATAAAGTAGAAAACAAAAATAAACACAATTAATTGTCTTAAATTGCTTTTGTTTTTGAAATGTGCTATTGACGTAAACTTGCCCAAAACAGAACATAAAAGAAACCATTTAACTGTCTGCTTACTCGTGGTAGAAGCACAAATATCAAGGCAAAATGACCAAATCAACAAAACCACAATGCAGCTGGAACGCAGTGCATCTGTGACTGTTGGAATTGTCTTTCCTGGCTCCTTTACAGTCAATATGGCCGTGAAGATGACAAAAACAACTGACTAATTCATCTCTTATTTTGCCTAACTGTAGTGGATTATAATATATCGGGTATGGAATTAATCTGCAAAAGCTCCGGTTCAAAGTGAGACCAAACTTTTCTATGAATGTTAGTTTTTGAGCCCTTGCAAAGGCCAAAATGTGGCCTGCAACAGACTGTAAGGCTTGTTGTTTTTAGCCGAGCTGATTTCCAGAAAACTCTTAACCGGCCTTGTTGGCTGGTTAAGAGGAGTGAGGTGTCAGCAGTCAATGAAGATATACAGTACAACAGTCAATAAAACAGGTTTGTCAACAATAAAGACTTAACCTCGAGAGATTATTGAACACACAGTCATAAATATCCTCACAAAATATTAGGCTGATTAGTCCAGTAGTTTGCAAGATTAAGTGCAGACAAACAGGTACACACATCAGACACACATGCACAGACACTACCAACTGCATGGTCCCCCTCAGACTTTGCCTGGCAGACATAACAGTTACACAAAAATTGGTATGTCCTCATCAACTAGCCTATACTCCTTGCATAATTGTCATCATTAAAAGAATCATTGTGTGAAGACTGAAAAAAGGCTTGAAAGAGAAGTTCAAACCCACACACACCTGATTAGTGACTACATAAAGTGGTTATGCTTGTTGGATTATCAGTTTTGGAAAGTTGTAAAAATCCATAGGTCAGAAAGGTGTGGAAGAAGATGCTGTTTGATGTTTAGATGTTTCATTTTAATGAGATGTACCAGTGCCAGAGTCATGGTATGTCACATGCTGGCCTAAATGCTGTATGTGGACAAAACAAAACATCACTGATGATAAACATAATTTGATCTGTTACACCTTTGCTTCTCCTGCTGACAAGTCAACATTTTCACACAGGGGGCTGCAGCTCCTATTAACACTGCTTTCCCTGCTGTTTCTTTCCATCAGGAGTACACTGTTGACGTTTTCTTCCGTCAGAGCTGGAAGGATGAGCGACTGAAATTCCATGGACCAATGAACATTCTGCCTCTCAACAACCTGATGGCCAGTAAGATCTGGACCCCTGACACCTTCTTCCACAACGGCAAGAAATCTGTTGCTCACAACATGACCATGCCCAACAAGCTGCTGAGGATCATGGAGGATGGAACATTGCTCTACACTATGAGGTAGCTACGTTTACCATGCAAGTGATAATAAATGTTAATTTATCTAGTTTTTACAGCTCTATATTTCTCAGCGTTAATGGTGTAGGCTGTTAAACCTTGATAGGAAACCTGGGTTTGTTTAAATTGGTTTTAATTATATCAGGTTTTAATTTATTATACTACAGTGAAGGCTTTGCAGAACAACTTCCCTAAGAACCCCCTGCACCCAAGCTGCCCAGACATGCAGGATGCATATCCCTACATACTTGACCACCTTGCATTTGGAGGTCTTCTCCATATGTTTCTCATATGGCACCATTTGCATGTTAATCTAATCTAACAATGCGTTATTACTCAAAAATCTTATGTCATTGTCCTGGATGTCTCCATTGCAGTGATCAAACTACAGCTTGGATTTGTCTCACGTTTCAAGAACTGAAGTTTAATTTTTGACAGCAGCATCCATGAAAACATGTTACTTCAGTTGTCCCACTGTGCTCTTTGAATCCACAGAAAGTTTACATCATAATCTTCCAAGAATCTCAAATGTGTTACATGTTTTTGCTTCATCTGTCTAGATAGTGTACAGGCGTTTTCATAAATATGTCAGTACAGACACCACTTGAAGCAAACAGCTTCAATACAGGTGCTAAGGTATTACTCAGTATACACAGAATCACCAAAATCCCTTGAAAATGTAGTTGGTTACTTCTATGAAAATAACTTCATGTCATATCTGAATCTGCCACTACATCCACACAGTATTACATGGGACAGATAATTTGTGAAAAAAAGTCACTTTCCTCCTCCTCCTCCTCCTCCTCCTCATAGTGCCTGTAATGGCATTTTCTAGAATCCAACACAGCTCAAGGAAAACAACCAATCAGAACCGAGGAGTCTCTAATGCAGCTGTCAATTATGTCAATCATTGCTCGTGAACTGTGGTCAAACTAACAAACTATGCAGCACTGACCAAATATGAATCAAGATTCTGCTACAGTATTTCTTGCCTCAAAGGTTTTCAGAAATGTATTTTCATGTACTGTTTAGCTGTAAAATGAGAAAGTTGGTCCTGCCAGTGGGCAGTACTTCATTTCTTCAAAACACATCATAGTAACATCAGAATATATACTATAGATAACATAACATGCACAGTACAGACAACAACAGATATGATTCTAGTGCCAATCGGGGTTACAAATTTAGTAAAGTTATTACATTTGGTATTAAAGATGTTTTGTAAATGTTCTTGGATGCTGCAGCAGATCTATAGCGTCTTCCCGAGGGCAATTTTATGATTTTTATTTTTTTTAAAAGAGGATAGCCATGATTTATGGGGCTTTTTTTTCACCTGTGTTTTATATACATCTGCGTCGTTTTTGCTCTTTCATGACTAACTAGATCTGTGCCAACACAGCCACTTTTTTTCAGGTTTTTATTTCCAGTTATGTTGACATTGCTTACATTGCTTTATCCTCTAAGGCAGTGGGCAACATCTGAACTCTCCACAAAAAAAAAAAAAAAAAAAAAAAAAATCACACATTTAAAGAAGCCAAACGGCAGTTTCCTTTATATGACTTGGCAGCCATCACTCCAGGAACCACGGTGAAGACTCAGGCAGATGGACAGGGAATCAGTCCATCAGTACATACAGCTGCTTGAAAAGCTGCTTACAACATGTTTGTGAGATGAAAGTGACAGTGAGAGTTTTTCGTGTACTTTGATATGTACATGGATTTAAACCTGCAATAAGTGATTTTTTGACTACTTGGGGTCAGCGGAGTGAGTCAAGTAGTGAATGAGACATTCACATATCATTATCTTTTAATTTGATAGGGCAGATGTTGCTTATTCACAAATCCAGCAGTTTCAGAACAATATTATCATTTTATTTGGAGTCATGTTTGTGTCCACCTGATGAATGTAAGTTCAATATGCATTCTCTTTTAGCTCTGTTTTTGGTCCCTACCAACTCCTGAGAAAAACACTCAGCTCTGGCTGCTTAAAGCTCCAATATGTGCATCAGCTGATCTCTAACTGTGTTTGCAACTGAGCAGGTAGGGTCCAGTGGGTTTATCAGAACTTTTTTTGCTGAAAATTGCTGCCTGCTGCTGCTGGATACATCACTATGAGACCTATGAGAGTGAACTACCACAGTGAAGTTGCAGCTGGACAGCTAATCAGTAAATTGAAACTTGCTATAACATTTTCTACAGTCAGGGGAGCCTTAAGATTCAGGTTGTCATATTATTTTCACATGTCATTTGATACATTGTTATTATGAAAACTGATTATAAGCGCTACTTGGTATCTGGTTGATAAGGTTTCAGTCAATATATGATGATGCAGTCCAGCGAAACAAGACATTATGGCACATAATGTTGTATGTTGTATGAACTGGTTGTGTTTTTTTTGGTTTGTTTGTTTGTTCTTAAAGATACAAATACAATCATTACTCTGTTAAAACAGGCTAACCAGACTAGAGCATGTCCACAAATATAATTTCAACCAGATGAGAATTTTGTTTGAGAAGCTGTTCTGGACTCTGAGGGCTGCCTGTTGTTAGTTGTACAGGTACCTTGTCATGAAGCACAGTATTAATGTTTTGATCCGATGTTGCTGAAGGAAAAATCAGAGGATCACTAAAGGTACGACAGTTTATCTTGAATGTTTGAGTGTCGGTCCATCCAATAGACCAGTTTTGAGTGGATGTCACAGTTGCATCACAGCAGTTGTGTTTGCATACTGGTGGCAGTAATACAGCAGACACCTGAGAGAAACGGTTAAGATACCTGGAATAAAAATGTCTTCTTGTGCTGCTGGATGTCAGAAGAGGAATGCAAAAAAAGATAACCTTCATTACCGTTATGGTTGCTAGAGATAGATATGATGAAATATAAAATAAAATGGTTTTTTTCGTGTGTTTAAAAACAGAAAGTCACTTCTTTAGTTTTGTGTATATACTGTTTACATATTTATTGAACAAATTATTCTGTGGGTCTTGAAAGATGGCAACTTAAAAATAATACTCTGGCAAGGAAAGTGTTAACTCCTTCATCCAACAGAATATTGTAACCACTGCTCATTTTAGAAAAGGACACCACAAGAAAATGTGTACTTTGTTTATGTTACTAAACATATGATTGATCATAGAGGTTTGTTTCTACCTGTCAGCGATCAGCTTTAGTGTGCTAACCACTTTAGCTACATTGCTGCTGTTAGTGAGTGTTTCATTTTCCCTGCCTGGATGCAGACAGGAACAGATCTAAACACATATTGTGGGCTATAAGTTAACATAAACAAAGAACGTGATTTCTTGCAACGGCCCTTCTAAAATGAGCAGTGGTGAAAGTTAATATACTTTGTTATGAACATGGTGTTAATAAGCACACATCATTAGCTAGCTAGCACACAAGCAAGTTGATAAGTTCCTACTTCCACATTAAATTATTTTATACAGGGACATCTCCGCAAGTGTTAATGAAGGACAGTGAGCCAAATCCATGCTTGACAAACATGAGCTTTTACAATTCTTCTGATTATTTATCTTTCACCACATCAATATTTCAGTGCATATAACCGTAACACACACCCCTCTACTGAGCATTGAGCAGCAGTGATTATAGCCAAAATACTGAGATTCTAATTAACTGAAGACAATTTTATTTTAAAACACATAGATCATAAAGGCCTGGCTATAAAAACAACTCAGTAAGAAATATATTAAAGTGCTTGTTACGTTTCATTTGGCGCTCACCCTGACACCATACTGTGCCCCTCTGCCACCAGTTTGGTTCTGCCCACAAAATCCGTTATCGCAGTTTACAAATGCAAAAAGTGTCCATAGTTGTTGAGATTTTCAGCCTGGACCAAAGCTAGCAACACAGTGCCATAGCCACGGTGGCTCTACAGTCGACAGTATAAGTTAGTTTCAGCAAGATCAGGTCTCAGAAACACAGGCACAGACACTTTTTGTTCTGTGCCTTGTTTCAGAAGAGCCCATAATCTTGCCTCCAGTTATTAAATAATAATAATATAGCTAATAAAACTGTTAAGAAGCTAGAGTTCTATAAATTACATTTACTCCCTGATGTCACCATAACAACATAATAACTAAAATTTACAGTTGACATATTGGCTTGGATAATGAAGGGGGCTTAAAATCAAAGCAGAGGTGCCCTTTCCACAGCCCTCAAATAGAATACACCTTCATAACCAAAATCAATAGTGCACAGTATGCTTGTTAGCTCACATTTTACGACAATAATTTTCCACACCTCCCAGCTGTATCAAACTGTCAGCTGATAAAACCATAGACATTAGTTATGTTAGTGAGATAATTAGGTTGTGTTGTAAAGAAAAGCAGTCTTAATGGATACTTCATTCACAAAATGATCTATTACTCACCACCTGTTACTTTGAATTCAAAAAGAAAGCTTTGTTTCTCTGGCATTCCTCAATGGTGAAAAAAGAATCCAAATACAGAGATTTGATGAATTGAAGCCATATGGGATTGAATTTAACAACAGCAAAACTATATCAAAGCACCCCTATACAAACTCTTACACAACTCATGCAGTATAATCCAAGTCTAATTTTTCCAGTCATATGCTCAGTGCTTCCCAAACACATGCATTTTTGTTAAAACATTACAATGTAAAGGTCCAGTGTGAAGGATTTATTAGAGGTAATCTTGCAGAACTCAAACGTCTCCCGTGTGCCAAGCATGTAGGAGACCAACAACGGCTGATGCCACTAGAGCCAGTGTTTGGTTCAATGTATCCTCGTACAACTGATCAAATGATATCCTAAGTATTAGCACCCTACGGATGGCGTTGCATCCTTAACATAAAGTTAAGTAATTAATCAAGTTACAGAGGTCAGGTTTAGGGAAAAGAGACATGGTGAGGACGCACCTTAAAGTAACTAAAAGTTAACCCAAGATTCACACTGTTCCAAACACTATTTGGGAAAGTCCTGTGTTTTGTGACCCATCCACCACCCCAACTTGTCTCCTTACTGGGCCGCTTGGGATTGCCTGAATTACTGGGTCATGATTACATGGGATACGTATGAATTTTGGTGCATTACTTTTCAACGGAAAACGCACAAACAGTGCATGAGAACAGCCGGTTTGTTTGTTCTGGGCTGCTGTAAAAACAAAATCACCGACTATGAAACCTCTGAGTTAGTTAACACTGAGATTAAGGAAACTCTGTGCTTTCCGTTCCAGAAAGAGAGGTAACTTGCTCGCTGGCAGGTTTTCTTCAACAAACCCTGAGTTTCTCTCTGTCTCCTCCCTCTGACAGAACCAGGCACGCTGTTTCATTTCCTCATTGATTTAGTCCGTACCAAGGCGCATATCAAAGCATATTAATTAGCAGAGGTTTTACTGTGTATCAGAATCTAAATCCTGGTTGGATATTGGTTACTCAGCACTATCATAAGTTACCGCCTTTATGCGCTGTCAGTCATTTATTTGAAAAGCAGTTTTTGCCCTCACATTAAAATACCACATAGCATCCAATCACCCCTAATCTCCATACACAGATATCTGCATATGTATACTTTATCATTGTAAATGGTAAATGGACCTGCACTTGTATAGCGACTTTCTAGCCATTCAACCACTCAAATCACTACCAGTCACCTTCACCCATTCACACACACATTCATACACTGGTGGCCGAGGCTACCATACAGGGTGCCACCTGCTACTCGGTTTTTAACACACACTGATGGAACAGCCATCTGGAGCAATTTGGGGTTCAGTATCTTGCTCAAGGATACTTCGACATGCAGACTGGAGGATTAAACTGCCAATCTTCCAATTGGAGGATGACCTGCTCTACCTCTGAGCCACAGCCGATAGGTTCTGAGACTGAGTCACCCCGCTCTGGATAAAACCTCTGCTGTCCTTGTTTTTGCAAGTATTTTTTTTTCAATAGGTAACAGTGTGACACGAGACAGCTGTCAGTTTGTCAGAGCACTTTCACTAAAATATGTATTGCATATAA
Organism: Cephalopholis sonnerati; assembly: GCA_019142605.1. Taxonomy (NCBI): domain Eukaryota; kingdom Metazoa; phylum Chordata; class Actinopteri; order Perciformes; family Serranidae; genus Cephalopholis; species Cephalopholis sonnerati. The sequence continues at coordinate 7,314,346 of JAGQAX010000015.1, read as the reverse complement.
TCTGTCATCTCAGTTTGAATCAAAAAATAAAATGATGGAGACTATATGTTACTAGTTACGATGAGCAGGACTGTAGTGCAGCTGCAGAGTGAAGGCCACATCCAGTCCAGTGTGTTAACAGAATTTCAATTTCAAAATAGGTTTTCAATTTACATTTGTAAAGTAGCTGAAATAAAGCCACTGAACAGTTAGGCCAAAGATTCAAATAGATTCTAAAATTTAAAATCTGCTGTTCTTTCACCTCCACACTTTTTCAAGTGCAAATCACCAAACACATTTTTACTGGATTAGATTGTGAGCTTACAATCATGTCTCTGTCTGTGATATAAATATATATTTAAATCTTTGACTATATTTTTCATCTTCAGTTGCTGGCCCCTGTGTTTTGTCCCAGTCAGATTACAGCTGTGCAAATATGTTGTAAATGTAATGTAGGCTATGACCTAATGATGAATTAATGGATAATACTGAATAAAACTTTGTTATGTTAATTTACTGACACTTTTCCCCACTCTGACTCAGGCTCATTTTCTTTTCTAAATAAATGTGCACAGTCGGTCTCTATGTCCAATGGATTAAAATGGAGGTTCTGACTTTTATTAACCTGTTGCCATGGTGAATTGTAGTATCTGAGCTCCAAGTTTGGCTGACTGTGGCTCAGGAGGTAGAGCAGGTCATTCACTAATCAGAAGATCAGCGGTTTGATCCCCAGCTCCTCCAGTCTGCATGTCGAAGTATCCTTGAGCAAGATACTGAACCCCAAATTGCTCCTGATGGCTTTTCCATCAGTGTGTGAGTGTGTTAAAAACTGAGTAGCAGGTGGCACCCTGCATGGTGGCCTCAGCCACCAATGTATGAATGGGTGAATGTCACTCATAGTGTAAAAACTGCTTTGAGTGTTCAGATGACTAGAAAGGCACTATAGAAGTGCGGGTCCATTTACCATTGATGATGGCTTTTTTTATTCACTGCACACGAGCTTAACTCTGAGTGAACATACTCAGAGTTGAGTGGACTGACTCTGATCAGCTGTTCTGAAACCAAAAACTCAGAGTTTTCTATCTCAGGGTTCATCAACTCAGAAATCAAAGTTACGCTCAGAGTATGTTAACCCTGATTTCTGAAACAGGTCCCTGCTCTGCATGTAGATATAAATGGCTCATTTTAAGGTGAAGAAAATGCAACAATTCTTATATTCAGGTGATTGTAAATAAATACAATAATTATAAATATTGTATTCCATTTTTCCAATAGATGCCACTAAATCCTCCACAGTGGACCTTTAAAACACTTCTGCCTAAACAGCCCAAGCGCCCTGCTCATCTTGTTTATATGGAAATGTTTTAAATATTGTAGTTTTAGTGAGAATGCAAGTTTGTCAAGTATGACTGGATAAATGAGACTTGGATTATACTGCATGAGTTGTGTGAGAGTTAGCAAACAAATGCTTTAATTCAGTTTTGCTGTTGTTAAACACAGACCACCTTTACTTAAATTTATCATGAATTCTCTCAGTTTTGGATTCTTTGTTCACAGTGGAGGCATGAGAGAAAGAATTCCTTTAAACCTTCTATGCAACACTGAACAGTGCAGAAAAGAAAATAACTTTGCTCTCTGTATTTACTTAATTAAAGAAGCTGTGTCTGTGTGTACTGCCAGGTTAACAGTTCAAGCTGAGTGTCCCATGCACCTTGAAGACTTCCCCATGGACTCGCACTCATGTCCTCTCAAGTTTGGCAGCTGTAAGTGTGAGCAGATTCACATCATTCACACTGTGCATGCCTGTATGCCTCCTGACACTTGCTGTAACAAAAGATTTGTCCACTGCTTTGAACATAGACTGCATATATATATATATATATATATATATATATATATATATATATATATATATATATATATATATATTATTTTATTTTATTTTTTTCCTTCACCAAAATTAATTGAAAATTGATTTTGCGTCTCAGTCAAGGATGCAGAATTACTCATTTTTACAAGGTAGGTACTAAAGCAGAAAATTAAATAGATAAAAAATGTCCCATCTAATCTGCCTGTAAAAATCTGTCATAGTTCTCAGAATATACTAAACTCTTGTTTACACATAAGCACATGGACTTTCTAGACAGAATAACAATGCTGCTGGCCTTCTGATTTTCCTGGTTGGGCATCCTGCTCTCATTCGGAAGTCATCAAATACCACCACTTGGTTGGTGATTTTGGTGTCAGACACAAAAAGACATCCTTTTGCGGCAGTTTGATTTGCCGCTGGGTGGTGTCAATGTATAACGTCGTCAGCTTGAAACACTGTCAGATAACAACATAATTTCAAAAGCTGGAAAGTCCCTATAGGGTGGATAGAAGGAGCAGATGGGTCCGACAAACACTCAGGAGCCCAGAGTTCGCTTCCCATATCACTGTTGAGCCTATGTTGTTTTTTTCTAAACCTAACCATGTGCCTTTGTTGCACAGGGAAATTAATGTAATATGAGGCATTTTACAGACCTTTTAAGTGTATTTGACAAAGACTGTATGCATCTAACGAGCAGAAACTGTACATTTCCTGTGAAAATGGAAGTGTATTTTTAAAAAACACACTGCATATAACAAGGATAAATTCACACAGCGTCCCGGAACATCGACAACAGATGCAGAGGGATTCCTAGCGCTTCATATGTAGACGTAAAGTCTACAAACAGCGGTATTTGACGAGTTGGGGAGTGAGAAAGTGTTGGGTTTGGTGGCTTCGGTTCCAAGTAGCAATGGATGCTTGGTTCCTTGTATACTTGTCTCATAATTGTGTAATTCTTAACCTCTTAGCCTACCACAACCTCACTAAAAGTGTCGGCGAATTAGCTGCTCTAGTACATTGGAGCAATTAAACAAAAAAACAAAAGACAGTATAAAATGTCACTTTCAAAATCAAGAAGTTCACATTACAGACATGTCCATCCATCCATTTTCGTGACTGCTTATCCTCTTGAGGGTTGCGGTAGTCAAGAGCATCCATAAGACACCTGACATTTATAATACATCATAAGTCACATCTATAATGTTTTATGGCTGTTGATGTAGTGCATCAGTAAGCATTATGTGTGCTTATGAGTGTAGTCATAAAGCATTATAAATGCATTATAATTTATTATGAATGCCCTCATAATGTATTATAGATGTGGTCTTCATAGGAAGTGTTACGCTTAATTTCTGTCACGTTTGACTGACTTTTTTGCACAACTTCCTGATTCTCTGACAGATTCAGCCAAAAGGGAATAAATTGATAAAGTATAATTTAACAAATACAGTAATGAACTGTATCCAAAATAAAGCTCAAATTGTTTTAGATGCTGTGTCAGTGCATCAGTGAAATGATGGTAAATTTCATTAAGGTCTGTGTTGAAAAACAGTGAGCCTATTAGAAGTTATGTCAGTCCAAAGCCACCACACACAGTGCACTGTTCATGGAGTTATAAAACTGCATCATGGCTGTGATTCTCTGTGTAGGAGTAATTATCCCTCTCTTGATGTCAGGGGCTGCGGCAAGCTGTACATGTGATCTCTATCATTTTAGCCAACAGCCTTAACAAGGTGCTCTGGTGTGAGTGTGTATTGAATATGATGAAGAGTGAAATGTAGGGCTAGTTTGTTCACTGTCTCCTTGCTCTTTCCGATCAGATGCCTACACAAAGACAGAGGTTACTTACATCTGGACTCGTAACGCCTCCCAGTCAGTGGACGTGGCAGCTGATGGATCCAGACTCAACCAGTATGACCTGGTGGGGCAATCTGTGGGGAAGGAGACCATTAAATCCAGCACTGGTGAGCATCACTCATATATTTAAGTCAGATGAACAGAAGAATATCAGTGCCTGAAAAGGTTAATGATAACTGGATTTTGTTCTGGGTAAAAGTGCCATTATTATAGATGCTGAAATGAGATATAAGTTAGCACTTTAGCAGTCTTGGTTCCCTTGTCTCAAAGCGAATGGGTTTTTTATGCCTCCGCCCTGGCGATAGCCATGGCCAGAGGCATTATGTTTTCAGGTTATTCATCTATCCGTCCATATCACACGCATCCCATTCGTGTGAATGCTGTATTTCAAAACTGCCTTGAGGGAATTTTTTCAAATCTTGCACAAACATTCACTTCGATTCAACAATGAACTGATTAGTTTTTGGTGGTCACACGTCCAAGGTTAAGGCCACTGTGACCTTGTCTGTCTTATTGTCATGAACGCAACATCTTAAGGAATGCCTTATGGGAATTTATTCCAATTTGGCACAAACATTCACTTGGACTCAAAGATGAACTGATTAGATTTTGGTGGTCAAGGGTCAAAGGTCAAGGTCGCTGTGGCCTTGCATCAATCTCATTATCATGAATGCAATATCTCAGGAACACTAAGGGAATTTCATCAAATATGGCACAAATGTTCATGTGGACTCATCATTTAACTGATTGTATCTCAGTGTTCAAAGGTCAAGGTCAGTGTGACCTTGCATCTGCCAGTCCTTCCAGAAAATCATGATCTTGCAATGGCAATAATTAATGCAAATTCAACGAAAGTTCACAATATCTGCGGGGGCATGCAATTTTTCAAAAGTCCTGCAATTTTTCTGCATTTTTCTGCATTTTCCAGCTGACCTAATTTGAAACATCATCAGATGCGTCATCAAATGGCGCTAATGGCATTGCAGTATGAAGAAATGCTCTGTATTGACATAAGAATTTGCACTTTGTTTAAATGCATATGTGTTGAATTTATTAAAATATTATATTTACAGAAGATGTAGCTTACATGTTGTTTTACAGGCTCATTATTATAGTAAGTGATTACATTACTTTTTTTGTTTGGAAGCAGTAGTTTGAAAAAAAATCCTTTAATTTTTGCAATTAGCAGCAATTTCCTGCAAAAAAAAAATCACATAAAAATACAGCAATTTCTATCGCAATTTTGACAAAATTGGCTGCAATTCAAGGGATTTGGGCTGCAAATTCAAGGTTTTTTTGCTGCAAGATGCTGGAGGGACTGATCTGTCTTCTTGTCTTCGATATCTCAAGAACACCCTGATTGAATTTCTTTAAATTTGAAACAAATGTCCACTTGGACTGGAGAATAACCTGTATAGAATTTTGTGGTTGAAGGTAAAAGGTCAGTGTGACACAAAATATGTTTTTGGCCATAACTCAAGAATTCATATGCTAATTATGACAAAACTAATAGGATGTCTAATAGGATAAAATAATGAAGTGATGACATTTTATATCCAAAAGGTCAAAGGTCAGCTTCACTGTGACATCATAATGTTTTGCATAAAACACTTTTCTGGCCATTATTTGATGACATATCTCAGGAACAGAAGGGGAGACATTTGATCATATCAATTGGTGACACTTCTCTTGAGTGCCCAACCTTGTATAGATCTGCTGTGCTGTCAGTGGGAAGAACATCCATGTTTCACACACATGAATGTAAAATGTAAGAGAACCTTGACTGATGTGGAGGCATACAACCACACAGCGATAATTCTAGATGAATGGGTTTTTTGGTTAGAAGCCTGAAATAAGATCTGTGGTTAACGCAAGCTTAAGAGACCACCACATTTTGTATCATGACATAGAATATGTCACTAAATACCCCACTTATGAGTTTGCTGTGGGATATGTACAAATGTGGGTGCATTACTTTTCGTAGGAAAACATACCAACAGTTTATGAGAACAGCCTGAGCAGTAGCGTCCCTGGAAAGAAATTTGTCATGAGCTGACATCAACTTGGAAAAAAATTGGAACAGAGATTTAGAGCAGTCGAAAGCCTGAGATTCTTGCTCACAAGGCTTACTTTTACATATGTTGTTTATCTGAAACTTTGGCCATGTTTAATATGAGCATATGGACATTTTAACGGTATATGACAAAAAAAAAAGTGTTATAGGTCCCCTTTAGAATCTTTAAATTTGCCATGTGTCTATGTACTATGTCCATGTGGACATCTTTACGGATGTTAATACATGCCTCAAGCACCGACAGAGCATTTCTGAACATGTCCACCTATGCAGATGAGTGTCTACATCTGTGTCTGCTTTAGAATATATTATCCCTGGTGAAGTTCTTCTGCCTCTGTGTGGCCCAAAGCCTGCAGCTTATTCAATTAGTGGTCAAGCTTAAGTTATTTATCATAAGTTTGAATGAAATGATAAGTAATGTCTACCGCTTAGACAGTAGTTAATTAATTGTTTAGTTGATCGACAGAAATTGAAGCAATACTTATTAAGAAAAAAACTAATTATCCTCCTCTGGTTCCAGCTTCTCCGAAGTGAGGATTAATTTTATATCATTATAAACTGAAAAACTTAAGGTTTGGACTATTTATCGGGAAAACAATAGACATTTGAAGACATTACCTTTTCTTAGTTGTGATGTTTTTTTCTGACATTTTATAGGCTAAATGATTTATTAATTAATCACAAAATAATTGACAGATTAATCAGTAATGAACATAATTGTTAGATGCACCTCTAATGTAAATGGCAGCTATCTCAGTTATTCACAAATGGTCAGTCATCTGTGTGAGTTTGAGCCTGTAAGCCTGTAGAGTGGCACAGTTAAATCTGTAGGTTTTCACTCAAAACCTCTGTGATACCTCTCAGAGATAGACTGTGTCTATCAGGCTAGCAGCACTATGTGTGACAGCAGCCAAGTCTGTAAAGTTTCCTTAAGTATTGCATTAACAGGAAACAAAATGAAAAAAAAGAAAAGGTGTTCAACAAACCTATGACCTTTGGAAGCAGACAGCAAAGGAGATTCGAGTGAGACTGAAGGCTTTCTGACCATCTGAGGACCTGATAAAACCCAAACACACACCAACATTATCAGCCATATTTGACTCAATCATACTACTACTCCAGATATTGTTAAAAGAAGGGATGCAGGTGTCACTCTGACAGCTGAGATCTGCAGTCTTGTTAGCAAAGGACGACAGCACATACACCAATCTGCCAAAACATTAAAACTACTGACAGGTGAAGCAAATAACATTAATCATCTTGTTACAACTTTGGATCCTGGCACTTTGCACTAACCACCTACCCAAACAATGTTGCAGAGCAAGTAACCCTCTCATGGCAACAGCACTCTTCGGTGGAAATTCCCCCACCCCTCACTCTCACTCCCAGCCCGTCACATATTGCTGCTTGGTCACTTTTGACATCTACATGTGATGCACTAGGTATCCTCCTGGTCAGTTTACGCCTGGTACACGCATTATGTTTTTTTTTTTTTTAAATATACTTCCATTTTCACAGGAAATGTACAGTTTCTTTTCATTAGATGGATGATGATTTTAGATGTATGTTTTTAAAGTAAAATTGGTAAAACACCTCAAATTTATGTTTATTTCCTTGTGCAACAACAGCACATGGTTAGGTTTATAAAAATACATAATGGTTTTGGCTGAACATTCATACAGGAAGGGAACACCCAACTCCTGGATGAAAGTCTGGCGTCTGCGACCTGTGGTGTCTGGGTCTTGGTGGTGGATCCTTTGAGTCCTGTGGTGTGCAAGATGGTGTACTATCACATCCTACAGATGCTTGATCAGATTGGGATCTGGAGATTTTGGAAGCCAGGTTGACACCAAGAGCTCGTTTTCACATTCCTTTGGCCATTCCTAACAGTTTTTGCCATTGCCATGCCCCCTCATAGACCCCCCCTGGTCCTTGGTCTGCAACAGTGTTTGGGTTGGTGGTGTGTGTCAAGTGGCATCCACATGAATGTTAGGACCTAAGATTTCCCAGCAGAACATTGCATTATAATTAGATAATCAATTTTATTCACTTCACCTGTCAGTGGTTTAAATGTTATGGCTGGTCGGTGTAGATGAGGCTTTTAACGACCAACTTGGGAAGGAGAGCCTGAGGATGGTGTTGAATAAGGATGAATGTGGGACTGTCTTTGGAATCACACAAACAGAAACAGTAATTTAATAGCTAGTCCAAGGATCAGGCAACAAACAGCTACAGACAATGAGGTAAAGGTAGCAGTAGCTCAGTGAAAGTGTACAAAAATTGTCATGGTCTCAAAATTTGTGTGGAAGAGACTGACCATGAAACCCTTTAACATCTGTGACAGCTGGGGAACGGCAGCATATGTTGTCCTGTGAGAATTGTTACTCACAGCACCAATTTGCTTTCTTTTTATCTGTGTTTTATGGATTTAAGTCCACTCTCCTCATACCTCTTTGAAGTTTTTTTTTTATTATTTTCAGCCTGGAGGAAGTAAAGGATAGAAAGAGAATATGGGAGCTGCAGTAGCTCTTAAAGTTTACAGCATCGCAGGGCATCACAGGGCCAGAAAAATAGCCAAGTGAATTTTTCACAAACCAAACTCCATCAGACTTCTAACAAAGACAGCTGAGCTTAAAGAAACACACTGAGTGATCAAAGCAGCCTTTGACAGGCACACACGAACCTGGAACTGTTACCATAGTCGATATTATTTTTCACATATAACTATAACAAATATTTCTTTAGATATATTCTTTCATGGTGAATGCACATTTTCAATACACCTTTTAATTAATCTACTAATACTGCCCTTATGTACAACTACCAGCATGCACTGTATGTGACCATCAGCTGAACTCCTCTCCTCAGGTGAATACACAGTGATGACTGCTCACTTCCATCTGAAGAGGAAGATCGGCTACTTTGTGATCCAGACATACCTGCCCTGTATCATGACTGTCATCCTCTCCCAGGTCTCCTTCTGGCTCAACCGAGAGTCAGTGCCAGCCAGAACAGTCTTTGGTGAGTTTTTCATTTTTTAGTGACAGTTCAACAACCCCCCCCCAAAAAATGATCAAAAATACGTATTTTACCTCTTACCTGTAGTGCTATTTATCCTTCAAAGATTGCTTAAGTGTGAATTGTCAAGTGTTATATTGGCCGTAGAGATCTCTGTGTTCTCTCCAATATAACAGAACTAAATGGCACTTGGCTTGTGGTGCTCAAAGTGCCCAAAAAAATACATTTGAAAACCTCAACAGCAATGTCAATCTACAGACCTTGTTGGGAGCATTTTCATTAAGGAACTATTTTCTGTCCACTGAACTACACACACTTACTGTATCACTACACAGAAGGAAGCATGCATGCACTGCTAACTCACCTAGCACCACTGAGCTAGCTAACATTACAGCTCAGAGAAGGAGGACGCCATTAATTTCTGACAACATACAACCTACTAACGAACAACGAATTGCCTAACATGTTTATACAGATACATAGATTCCAGTATGAGTCTATGCACATCAGATAATTAGTAAAATGAACTGTAAAATAAGAAACCAAAGTATATCACTATACGATTCCCTACCTCTCATATTGATATAGTTTCTAACCAGCCTTTATATTACAACAACATAGTGGAATTCCTAAAATTTAGTTACAGCTTTTGGTTTTGGTGTTCCACCCCAAGATTTTCAGTGGCCCCATCTGGCAACTTCAGTGAGAACTTTTTGGGGGTTCCATTGCACAGATGGGATGTTACAGTTCTAGAAAATTTTCATTGCTGCGAGTATCATGATCATATATGTTTCATTTCTTTATTTTAAGTTATTTTAATTCAGTTATCTGAGTGACCCATCTTCTGGGATGTCTTCTTAGAAGCTTATGAAGCAAAAACAGCTCCTTACAAAATATTAAATATACTATTGTAATTATTAACAATATTAACAAAAGAATACAAATGTTCCAAATACAGGAATAATCTCAGTGCGCCCACATTATGTCCCACACTACGTCTCTGTTGCATATGATACATGATAAAAAAAATAGAAGAAAATAGAAAAATATTTCCAACTTATTTGGTACAAAAGAGAGCCTTGATTCATTGTGTTTGGGTCTTAACTTTGGAATGCCTGTGAAATATTTTATTTATGTCCACTATTGTGGTAAAACAGAAGAGCACATAAAGCCAACCAGTCAGGCCAGGATTCCCAAATGGTAATCCTTCCTATCCTTACCTGAACCTGCAGGGCTTTCTCTGCCCAGCTCTGCAGTCCTGATGGTAAACTGTGTGCTCATGCTGACAGGTGAACATTTTATCAGGCCACTGCAGGCAGGCCACTAGATGAGGGTCATGCTGCAATGAGGTCTCGCCCTGCTTATCTGCCAAAGGACAGTGGACCCACACCCACACTCTGATTTCCCATTTGGTAAAATGTCAGGGACCTGTCTGTGGCTAACGTAATGCTCTCTTGCCATGTATCCACTGTAGTATTATTCACACCAATAAACCCAGTCAATATCTATTGTGACAATAAGGGCAAACAAGGCAGAAGGGAAAGGTTGTGTTGAAAGGCATTTTATGACTTAGTAAAGGAGTTAATAGTAGAGTTAGTTTTCAGTACCAAAGACATTTGGTTCCTGATTTATAGACGGCCTATTCAGGTATGAGTGTATTATAGGTGCAAATTCAGAAAAAAATTATCAGATGACTCCACATTGGATGATCAGTGGGTTATGTACTGTATGTATGCTTTGTATGCTTTGCACACATGCTGTTTATTTGGTGCACCTTATCAATGGACATTATTTTAAAGTTTACATATATACTGTTATGCCTCACACTCTGTTCACAGATCCCTATATTCATTGTGTTACGACCAGCTCAGTGGCTAAATTTATCAAAAACAAACTGACAGTTATGAGCATTGTTAGTTGTATATTTTACGTGCAAACAAGATAAAATGAACAAATCAACACGTAGAAGGCTTTGAGGACACTGGCATCTGGGCTAAAAAGCCACAAGGTACACCAGCCAGATGTTCCCAGTAACTGACATTGGATCTGCAGCTAAACATACTTACAACTCAGGTCCAAGACAAAGGGACACGCAGTGATTTTTATTTTTTATTTTTTGTTTCCCTTTCCATCCTTTTATATGCCTCTGTGCTGGCAACAACCATGGCTAAGGTCATGGTTGTCAATGGTCAACATTAGCTAGTTCCATGGTGCTGGGTGAGCTTACAGTAGATCATATGCAATTCCTTTTGCACAGTAATACGGTTGGTGGGTGTAGTTTGGTAGAGGGAAAATAGTTCCTACGTATTACTTCCAGGCTTAAGTTTCTGTTTGTTAATCTCATTAAGTTAAACTGTTACTGCAACACAATTAAACATGATGATTTATTCCCTGTAAGTTGGAAACTAGTCCAGATATTAATAATATTGCAACTCGCAGTGGTGCTCCATGGTTGCAAAATGTGAGTAAATGGTCACAGTCTGGAGCCCTGCAGATGAGAAACACGCCTCACCTTCGCACATTATTGCACAGGAGAAATTGAAATGGATAGGTGGAGGAGTGTACGTGACGTATCATGTTTGTGAGTGTATTTTTATGTGTATGTGTCTGTGAGAGGAGAGAGACACAGGAGAGAGCGAGAGAACCGAAGTGCTGAAGCAAGTCTCACTAAAAAAAGAAGCGTGACCATTTACAAACAACGTTTGCGATATGTGGAACAAGCCGCGATATATAGAGTAAATTCAATATATCGCGCACCCCTCATTGTAATATGGCTCCCCTGACCCAGTTGGCAAGAAAGGGGAATAAAAAGATGTCTCCACCTCACAGTGTGATTCCTGCAGTGCCACTCAGCAAGGAAATTAATCTCCAACTGCCTCTTAAACCATCAAAGAAACTCATGGCTGTAGCCATCTTATTGTTACAAGGTTTACAATTTGTATTGCAGCTAATTCCAACAGACAGGGGAGGATCCATGGCAGACCAGGCTATCAGTGCTGTTTGTTGAATACTAAGAGGAAGCACAACACCTACACAATGAAAGACAATTAATTGCATCATTCTTGCAATACACATTAGCCTAATAATCTGTTCATGTTTGTTTTTTGTTGAGGCTGTGGGATACGATGTAGATTCCTTTCTGTGGTCATTTTGATGCTTGTTGTATTACTGCTGGCATTGTGTTGGATTGGCATACATTGCGTGGTGTCCATTGTAAAGAGTTGGTCTACTGTCAGGTATCTGTGTCATTTGATATGGGGACTAAATAAGGCTGTTGTATGTATTTCCAGTTTCAGGGGGAAAAGAGCATCAACATCAGCATGAACCAATTCCTGGCCCTAATAACCTGCTGCTTCATTACTTTAATTATTCACACATTCAATGCAGTCCCAAAGAATACTCTTAAAGTGTTGTAGTCAAGACAATAACCTTGTTGCTACTCCACGTACATGCCATTATTTCCAGGGCACAATGGAAATTAGGAAAAGTTTCATCGTGAGGATGGAGCTGTGGCAGTGTGTCTATTATGTATGAGATTAGATATTTTGTGTGCAAGCTGGTGGTTAGAGGGTGGCCCTACAGGTAAGCTCATGGAGTATCTACAACAGAAACTGTTGTTGGGTTTACTGATCAGAGTGTTGGGCGGTGGGACATTTGACCTGATGGTGGTACAGGACATGAGGTCCACTAAATCAATTATTTTTTGGTTCAAACTACCACATTTTTGTTATGCCTCTGTGCAGGGATAGCTGTTGCTGGAAGCATCATGTTTTCAGGTTGTCCATACACCTATCTGTACATCCCATGCTCATAAACTTGATATCTTAGAAACCCCTCGAAGGAATCTCTTCAAATTTGGCACAAACATCCACTTGGACTCAGTAGTGAACTGATTAGATTTTGGTCATCAAACATCAGGGTCACCGTGACTTTATATCCATCTCATTCTTACAAACGTTTTATCTCAAGAACACCTTGAAATTTGGCACAAACGTCAACTTTGAGTTGCTCATGAGCTGATTAGAATTTGGTGGTCAAAAGTCAAGGTCAATGTGGCCCTGTCTGTCCCTTGAACACCTTGAGGAATTTTTTTCAAATTTGGCACAACGTCTACTTGGACGTAACAATTAACAGATTAGACTTTGAAGTCAAACATCCCTCTGGGACAATAAAGTCTAATCTAGAATTAAGTAGTCAAAGCTCAAGGTTATATGCATTGTGACCTTTTTTTTTGTCTCATTCTCGTGAATGAATTATCTTAAGAAGGCCTTAAGGGACTTTCCTCAAATTTGGCAGAAGCGTTCACTTGGACTAAATGATTAGAATTTGGTAATCAAAGGTCAAATGTCAGGGTCACTCTGACCTCACAAAATATATTTTTCGTTGTAACTCCAGAATTAATACTTTTTTTATGATAAACTTTCACTCCAATGTTTAATAGGTTATAATGATAAAGTGATGACATTTCATATCCAAAAGCTCAAAGATCAACTTCATTGTGACATCATAACATTCTGCAAAAACACTTTAACTGTACATTCCCTGTGAAAACAGAAGCGTATTTTGACAAGAGACAATGTATGTAACACTCTGAAGTTGACACAATGGCATCCCAGAACGTCAACAACCAACGCACCTAGGGTACCTTGCATGTTATATCTCAACGTGGAAAGTCCATGACCAAATGTCAATATCTGACGAGGTTGGAGTGAGAATGTGTTAGACACACAGAATAAATTAACTCAATCAACAGATTAATGTGAAACATAATGTGTAGTAGGACAACCTAATGACAGTGTCACTGTCAGCAGACAAGCAGACACTGAGTCACTACAACTTGCCACAGCAGTAATGGCAGCACCGCGAGATAGTGGAACACACAAACAAGACACAGGGTTTGTTAATGGGCAAGCATACAATTCAACATACATGGAAACTAATGTTTAAAGTTATAATACATGAATATTTAGTTTGGCTTAAATTAATACATGCCCTTCTTCTAAAGTACCATATTATTTTTCTGTTAAACAAGTGAAAGCATCTGCCAGCACAGTCACAATATTTCAACCCATCTGTGTCTTGAAACAAGAAAGAATAATGCAGTTTGCTATGGTTGAATCAAGATATATTAAATTAGATTGTTATTTTAGATTTGCATTGGAGACAGGTTGAAGTATTACTGCACCTGTCTGAAGAAAATCAGAGATGTGTTCAGAGGGAAAGCAAATCAAATGTTCGTGTTATTTGCACAGATTGGAGCAGGCTGTAAATAACACCTGACATATGGGAGAACAACTGGCATCCCAAGGGTTGGTCTAAATATCAGAAAACAGTCATATGATTGTTTTTATAGTCAAACACAAGCAACATATTGTGTTGTTAAGTCTGGAGGACATGTTGGTTTTTAACACTCAGTGCCATGGACACATTTCAGTCCATACAGAAATGGTACTGTGGTTTGATATTCACTCCTTACTGCGGTGCTTTTGAATTCATTATCGGTCAGGTCATGCTTTTGTGACCTCTCCGTTTTTAGATTTTTCGACACACTAAGAAGCTCCATGATGGAGTCAGATCTGATTAGAATTCAGATCAGAAGTGCATAGCCTCTGTGTCAGTTAACTCAATTTGGGACATCTTAATGATTGTGAGATCAAAACCAAGGGGTTAAACGTGATGTACATGTTCTCAAAATGATGGCAAATATTGCAGATAGATGCACAACGCTGATTCTTCAAGATGAAATATGGAAAAGGGAAGAGGTATGTGTGCATGGCTTTGCACGTCTGTGTGTGCGTCAGTGAACATACGAGGAGTGCAACATCAAAAGGAAAGCACATGATCCTCTTACAGTGGGTAGTGATGTGTTCACGGTGTGATGGAGAGCTGTTAAATATGACCTGCAGCACAAATAGTATACGTGTGTGTGCGGGAATGTGCGTGCTTATATCAATGGACACATGTCATTTCCCTGCTGCTGGCCACTGATGAGCATTAACAGGTCCCCCCACTCATTTGTTTGGATAACAATGTCTCTCATCAAACACAGGAATGAGTTAAACCTCTAATCTCTGATTCAAGATTTAAAAAGAAATCAGAGATCACACACTCATCCCACTGGTACATAGTACAATCTTGATGTTCTTATCTTGCTACAATAAATTCAGTTTCAGAACATACAGAAAGGTATATACTTTCATACTGTAGCAGCTATTCATAGTGGCTCCTGGGCAACAGGACAAAAGTATAAATTTACAGACAGGACTGACTCAAATGGGATTTAAAGATCACATAGGGTTATAGGGAAATGCGTAGCCCCTTGTATTTTCCAAGTGATGCAACTGTAGTGATCCTGTCTGTACTAAACATTTTGATATTTGCAAGGTGCACTTTGGATTGCAGCACTTTGACCAATTTTTTTTTTAACCCCACAACCCCCACAAAATTATTTGTTTTCCTATCAGAATTTGATCCATTCGGTGTGCTAACATTTTGAAAGTCTAGAAGAGCCACACATTTCAATCATTATATCCTCATTCAAGTTAGCGTAGCGCTAAACCGGAAGTAGCCAGCTCAGCAGATGGAAGTCTTTAGGGCGACTGCACTGGGTCACATAGTGTGTGCTCCCTCAACCCGTTCCAACTTGTCACATATTGCTGCTTTGTCAGTGCCTTCTATGTCTACATATTACATACTAGGAATCCTCCTGCATTTGTTTTTGATGTTCTGGGACAGCATGTCAATTTACCTCTTGTGTGTTTTCAGAATAGGTGACCATTTTCAGAGGAAATGTACAGTTTCTTCTGCTCGTTAGATGCATATATATATATATATATATATATATATATATATATATATATATATATATATATACATATATATATACATATATATATACGCAGTACAGGCCAAAAGTTTGGACACACCTTCTCATTCAATGCGTTTTCTTTATTTTCATGACTATTTACATTGTAGATTCTCACTGAAGGCATCAAAACTATGAATGAACACATGTGGAGTTATGTACTTAACAAAAAAAGGTGAAATAACTGAAAACATGTTTTATATTCTAGTTTCTTCAAAATAGCCACCCTTTGCTCTGATTACTGCTTTGCACACTCTTGGCATTCTCTCCATGAGCTTCAAGAGGTAGTCACCTGAAATGGTTTTCCAACAGTCTTGAAGGAGTTCCCAGAGGTGTTTAGCACTTGTTAGCCCCTTTGCCTTCACTCTGCGGTCCAGCTCACCCCAAACCATCTCGATTGGGTTCAGGTCCGGTGACTGTGGAGGCCAGGTCATCTGCCGCAGCACTCCATCACTCTCCTTCTTGGTCAAATAGCCCTTACACAGCCTGGAGGTGTGTTTGGGGTCATTGTCCTGTTGAAAAATAAATGATCGTCCAACTAAACGCAAACCGGATGGGATGGCATGTCGCTGCAGGATGCTGTGGTAGCCATGCTGGTTCAGTGTGCCTTCAATTTTCAATAAATCCCCAACAGTGTCACCAGCAAAACACCCCCACACCATCACACCTCCTCCTCCATGCTTCACAGTGGGAACCAGGCATGTGGAATCCATCCGTTCACCTTTTCTGCGTCTCACAAAGACACGGCGGTTGGAACCAAAGATCTCAAATTTGGACTCATCAGACCAAAGCACAGATTTCCACTGGTCTAATGTCCATTCCTTGTGTTTCTTGGCCCAAACAAATCTCTTCTGCTTGTTGCCTCTCCTTAGCAGTGGTTTCCTAGCAGCTATTTGACCATGAAGGCCTGATTCGCGCAGTCTCCTCTTAACAGTTGTTCTAGAGATGGGTCTGCTGCTAGAACTCTGTGTGGCATTCATCTGGTCTCTGATCTGAGCTGCTGTTAACTTGTGATTTCTGAGGCTGGTGACTCGGATGAACTTATCCTCAGAAGCAGAGGTGACTCTTGGTCTTCCTTTCCTGGGTCGGTCCTCATGTGTGCCAGTTTCGTTGTAGCGCTTGATGGTTTTTGCGACTCCACTTGGGGACACATTTAAAGTTTTTGCAATTTTCCGGACTGACTGACCTTCATTTCTTAAAGTAATGATGGCCACTGGTTTTTCTTTAGTTAGCTGATTGGTTCTTGCCATAATATGAATTTTAACAGTTGTCCAATAGGGCTGTCGGCTGTGTATTAACCTGACTTCTGCACAACACAACTGATGGTCCCAAGCCCATTGATAAAGCAAGAAATTCCACTAATTAACCCTGATAAGGCACACCTGTGAAGTGAAAACCATTTCAGGTGACTACCTCTTGAAGCTCATGGAGAGAATGCCAAGAGTGTGCAAAGTAGTAATCAGAGCAAAGGGTGGCTATTTTGAAGAAACTAGAATATAAAACATGTTTTCAGTTATTTCACCTTTTTTTGTTAAGTACATAACTCCACATGTGTTCATTCATAGTTTTGATGCCTTCAGTGAGAATCTACAATGTAAATAGTCATGAAAATAAAGAAAACGCATTGAATGAGAAGGTGTGTCCAAACTTTTGGCCTGTACTGTATATATATATATTTTTTTCAAAATAAACTTACAATAGCGGTAAAACACCTTGTATTTATGTTTATTTTCCTCTGATCACTCTCAGATCTGCAGACCACCTGTTCTTATCAATCCCCAGGGCAAGGCTTGAGACAGAGGGTAGTAGGGCATTTGCCATAAGGGCTCCACAACTGTAGTACAACCTTCTACTGGGAATCAGACAAGCTACCTCATTGTCCTCTTTCAAAAAAAAAAAAAAAAACACAACACACATTTGAAATAAACTGTTTACAATGCAAACATCTGCATCTGGTAATGTACCACCTTGTGTCTCCACCAGCCTACTGTTCTGGAATCAGACTGTAAATAACATCTAACATATGAGACACACGTTCATACACGTGTCCAAAATAAATTAAAATGTATTATTTAAAGTATCAGTACTGGAAAAACCTTCTTCCACTGTTTACCTTTGACCAAATATATTCTCTCATTCTGAATTTATTATTTTCTCTATGCTTCTGTCCTCTCTTCCTAGGTGTAACTACAGTTCTCACAATGACAACCCTGAGTATCAGTGCCCGTAATTCACTGCCTAAGGTGGCCTATGCTACAGCTATGGACTGGTTCATCGCTGTCTGCTATGCCTTCGTCTTCTCAGCACTTATTGAATTTGCTACCGTCAACTACTTCACCAAGCGAGGCTGGGCCTGGGATGGAAAGAGTGTCGTCAATGACAAGGTAGGGCTGTCACACACCTAAAGTGGCTATTCCTTTTCAGGATCAATTCTGAAAGCCACTTACAGTCAGGAGATGAGTGTGTGTAGGGTCGTTCTATGAACGGAGAACCTTCCTCAGCAGTTTGTTATGCTAGAACAGGGATACTCAATTTCCTTTGCCTGGGGGCCACTTTTGCAATATGATAGGAGGCTAGGGGCCAGGTAAAAACAAACATTAACTATATTTATCAGATAAAAATGAATAAATGAGGCAAATCTCACACAGCAGCCCAGCACAGCTAAGGTATACGCAAGGGTGTCTCTGAGATTTGAAGACATTCGGGGCTTAGCCCGGACCTATTGGGGGTCCAGGGGGTACTCCCCGACACTTTTACTTGAAACAAGGAAGCTCTATGTTAATGCTTTTTATGCACTTAGACACCTTATTTCCATTTAAAGTACAACAACAACAAAAAAAAAATCCCAGGGTGAAAATTTTTATTTTCACTATGAAACAGAAATTGGTCAGCGGGCCACACAGCACCCTGTCAAGGGCCAGATTTGGCCCACGGGCTGTAAGTTGAATATCACTGTGCTAGACTATAGAAGTGGTAGGGAGTGGTTTGACAACCAGTATACAACAAGACTCCCCAAACATTTTTTGCAGGGCTGCAAGTGTAGCTCTTTGGCAATGTACACACAGTGACCAGAACAAGTGAACCAAGCCGTTAAGTTGGATGCTGTGGATTCTCTGCTGTTAACACTTGTGTTGTGGCTGCTGCTCAGTTATACTCTTTTTCCATTGTCACCCTTTGCAGCACTGAGTAAAGCCATGCTGCACCTATTTTTATATTCATTATCAGTTGCACCAAGTTGCACCAGAGATGGACCTTCTCTGGAGTAGGTCCAAAAACCAGGCTTCCTGCCCTTAAGAGACTGCAGCCAACTCCCAGTGCTTCACAATTAAAGTTTTTACATAACAAAATAACGAGAGACTTTTATTGTGAAGAATCTTTTGGAAATTAAATGTGTTTCTCACTGAATTAGTGGAACTTTGTTACCAGCTTTTCTTCAATAAAAACATATCGAATAATACCTCAAAGGGAAAGTGATAGCAGAAACAGCCACAGTGAGATGTTAGATGTAGACAACAGGCTCTTACTGCACCTCTGCCAACAGCTCACCTTCAACAGGTAAACTACTTTTATCTGCCGTGCAATGGAAAAACCTATGCAGCAAAAGGAAGTGGGGACTGTAGCTGTGGATCAGCACTCTGCTTTTAAACATCATCAAACAAGACAAGTTGTCATCAGTTAGAGACACACCTTCAAGAAGGTAGCTCTGTTGTAATGAAAATGCAAATCCTTGCTGTGCTGGGCTGATGGCCTAAACCAAGCCAGCCTATGACTGGTGAAAAGGGGTTTTAGTTTACTTTCTCATTAACTTAACCGAGCTATCATTATCATGGTTATCATTATATCATGGTTTTCAAAAAATGGCCAATTACTAATAACAGTGAAATTACCTCTGACATATACTACAACAGCTCACATTGTAAATTTAACATAATATATATCACCACAGCACTGATTCCATCAGTGCAACAACAGAGTCAGGGTTTATACACCGCTCTGCTGCTCTGAGTTTCTAAGAAATTAATTTTGTGTCTAAAAACTATTATTTTTCTGGAAACACAAAATTGCAGTTACCCATGTGACAAGGTATAAATGTTACATTTGCATCAAAAACACAGCAGGCAAAACAATGGCAGAGAGAAAAAGAAAAATGAAAGGTACAGGTTGTTGCAGACGAGGTGCAGAGGCATTCCTCAAAACTTTAGGTGGGAAATGAAAACCTGACAGAGAGATTTAATATCTCATTTTGTTAGTGCTGTTGCTGTTTTCAAAGGCACACCATTGTGCGTAAATGCACACAGCGTCTTCCTTAATGTGACACACAGCAGTATCTCTGCAGCTCTGCTCTGCTCTCTGTGTTCATATTTTAGAGAGTGTAATTAATATTTTCCTCATGATGTATTATTTCACCCACCTGCAGCCCATTTGCTATTTAGCAGAATGTTGTTGCTACTGTATGAGAGCTTCAGTGATGACAATGTAAGCCCAACCTGTTGGCTGGTAGTTAAAATGCATGCAGTAGGCTGATCAGAGTTTTATGGTGATGCTGTATCTGTAACATTGGTGCAAAAAAAACATGGGTCAGTCCATCTTTCTCTCGCTCGCTCACTCACTAGCTGAGTAGACTGTGTATGTGCAGGAACCTAGATGTAGCAGATGGGTGGTTCCTGTGCCTATGAAACAGAATCCTGCTATTGCCAGTACACATTTGTAGAAAGAGATGACATCTATGTAGGAGATATCTCCTACATAGGAAATAATATCTCAAACCTAAGCGATAACATCCCGTACTTTGGAGAAAGTATCTCCTACATAGAAAATAACATCTTAAACATAGGCGATAACATCCAGTAATTAGGAGATAATATCTCATATGCAGGAGATAATATCCTGTACTTGGGAGATAGTATCTCCTATGTAGGAAAAAATATCCCAAAAGTAGGAGATAACATTCTGAAATTAGGAGATAATGTCTCCTATGTAGAAGATGATATTCTGTAGAAAATGAAATCAAACCAAAGAGAGAACCTCCCATACTTATGAGACAACAGTTCATACATAGAAAATAACATCCTGTACTGTAGATAATATCTCCAATTTAGAAAATAATACCTTAAACAAAGGAGATACCATCCTATATGTAGGAGATAATATCTCCTTTGTAGGACAAAATATCTCAAAACTAGTAGATAACATCCCATATTTATATCTCCTATGTAGGAAAAATTATCTCATAGGAGATTACATCCCGTACTTAGGGGATAATATCTCCTAAGTAGAAAATAATATTTTAAACATAGGAGATAACACCTGTACGTAGGAGATAATATCTCCTTTGTAGGAAGTAATATTTCAAAAGTAGGAGATAACATCCCGTACTTAGGAGATGACGTCTCCTACATAGAAAATAACAATCCATACTTAGGAGATAATATCTCCTATGTAGGAAATAATATCTCAAACATTGCAGATAACATCTTGCACTTTTGGAAATAATAACTCCTACATAGGAGATAATTTTCTGTACTAAGGATGTTCCTGTGCAGGAAATAATATCTCAAACATAGGTGGTAACATCCAATACTTAGTAGATAATATCTCCTATGTAGGAAAAAACTATCTCAAATGTAGATTACATCCTGTACTTAGGAGATATATTATCTCCTACATAGGAAATAATATCTCAAAAATGAGAGATAACATCTTGTAAGTAGGAGATAATATCTCCTATGTAGAAAATACTATCTTAAACATAGGAGATACCATCCTATATGTAGGATATATCTCCTATGTAGGACAAAATATCGTACTTAGGGGATAATATCTCCTATATAGAAGATAATGTTTTTAACATAGGAGATAATATCCTCTATGTAGGAGATAACATCCCATACTTAGGAGATGATGTCTCCTATGTAGGAGATAACATCATATTCTTAGGAGATAATGTCCCCTACCTAGAAGATAACATCCCATATATAGGATATTATTATCTCAAACCTAGGAGATAACATCTGATACTTAGGAGATAATATCTTCTATGTAGGAAATAATATCTCAAATGTAGGAGATTACATCCCATACTTAGAAGAAAATATCCTCTACGAAGGAAAAAATATCCCAAAAGTAGAAGATAACATCCTGCATCTTAAAAGCAGAGCAATCTAAGTAAGTCCAGTTATCTTACTGTGCTACCTGGATAGTTATAGGCCACTGAATGTAACAGTAATTTATGGAATATGTGAAATGCTTTACAGAGTATGTGATATGAATAATGAGATATATGTTTTGGGTGACTTTGATAAATATATTTTAAAAGCACTTATTTTGACATGAAAGCAGTAAAGCGTGGTGTGCCACAAGTGCCTCGAGTTGTTTATGACCACTTTGAATTTTTATAAATAATTTTCCATTTATTTTGAATAATGCCAGCATTCAAATGTATGCAGATGATTACACAATATACACATCAAAGCCCACATCTAGAGACCTGGATAAGGCCTGAAATTATGCACT
Organism: Cephalopholis sonnerati; assembly: GCA_019142605.1. Taxonomy (NCBI): domain Eukaryota; kingdom Metazoa; phylum Chordata; class Actinopteri; order Perciformes; family Serranidae; genus Cephalopholis; species Cephalopholis sonnerati. The sequence goes on along the minus strand of JAGQAX010000015.1, from coordinate 7,292,170 downwards.
GATTTGAGTAAAAGGAGGGGTACAATTTTGAGCGATTTGGGGTCCACAATCTTGCCCCAGGACACTTTGACATGTAGAATGCCGGAGCCAAGGATCGAATTGCCATCCTTCCAAATTGTTGATGAGTGACAGCCTCTTACAGGTGGTACAAAACAAATGATCTCACCTGGCACTTCTTTGCCTATATAGAATGTCCATTTGGGACAACATGTCTCTCATGCAGGCATAGTTCTTTACCTACCCACAAGCCTGTAAACTGCTTCCGGCAGCTTGTCCATCAGTCCTCTCTTGGACCCAGCTTCATTGTGGTATTTGAGTACATTACTTGCTCCGAGTTGGTGTTCTTGTTTGTCATTATTGCGAACATACGGCACACATTAAAACACAGTGAATTTGTGTCCTCTTAAAAACTTGCCTGCAGCACATTATCAATTGAACATGAAAATATAGTAATGCTTACTTGTGTCTCTAACCCTGAGGTGTTTTCCCTGCAGAAAAAGGAAGCGTCAGTAATGAAGAAGAATAATGCCTATGCTGTAGCTGTGGCTAACTACGCTCCCAACATCACCAAAGACTCCACGCTGCCCACCATTTCCAAGTGTGCCCTGAGCGATCCAAACAAGACCACATCGGAGACGAAGCCCGAGCAGAACAAGAAAACCTTTAACAGCGTCAGCAAGATTGACCGCATCTCCCGCATCATGTTCCCTGTGTTGTTTGGGAGCTTTAACCTGGTCTACTGGGCCACCTACCTGAACAGAGAACCAGTCATTAAAGACCTGAACCCTTCCAAATGAACTGTATTGACTCGCAGACAAGCACACAGCCCATTCAGGACTAAAAAACATCTGTTTGTATTCATTTTTATTAGCCAAAAACTGTTTACATGCACAGAGAATTCCCTTCCCTCTTCCCTTACTGAGTACAGTTTTCGATTGATGCAAGTAAACATTAAAACTGGGTTAAAATAAACCTGAGAGCTCATATTACAGGAGTAAGCCAGACATCTTTACGAGGTTACAGTCAAATAGGATACTTTTAGTTTAAGCTGCACAAACAAAGAAAAGTAAACCTCAGATCTTAAAAAACACTGAATTCCATCAAAAAAATGATATTTTCTTTGATTATGGCTTCCAAATATAATAATTATGAGAGAAAATGCCAATATTAGAAAACAATACAGTAAAAACTAGAAAATTATCATTAAAGCTGCACTAAAAAGTATTTTTATATTAACAATGCATTAACTGACCAGTGTATTACATTAAAGGTGTCACTCATAGTGATGAGCCCACAGAGATTTATCGCCAACTCCACTCTCAATAACTGCATTTCCACTAACAGCTGTTTTCAGTGAGAAAGCTCTAAAAATTCCAATGTATACTACCTGCTCAGCACCAGACAGCAGACACAGTTAGAGACTAGCTGGTGAACTTAGCCTCCTAAGACCCGAACTTTTGTTCGGTATGTATTTATAATTTCTCCTAGCTATTTGGGATCAGCAGGACCTGTTAAGTATAAAAAAAGCCTATAGATTGTCAGTGATAATTAAGTCCCAATGTCCTCAAATAAGACAACAATAAAGTCCCAATGTCCACAAACGAGACAATAATTAATTGCTCAATTTTGTGACTGTATCAAACTGCAAACATTATTAATCATAAATAAACAAGTTTCAACTATAAAATGTGATCAGGTTTTGAACCTTGTTCACTTTTGTGTTGCGGTCGGCTGCAGACTGACTTGGCAGAGATGGCTGCCATCTTGTTTTTACATGGATTAGTGTATTGCGCTCTTACTACCACTAGATGCCACAAAAAAGTATCCATGAACAAGGACATTATGTCTGAGTTGAGTAGAATGAAGTATAAGGTCAAGTGAGAAGGACGCAGGGTTTCAGGGGGATAGTGGAGCATTTAGCAGCTCAAGAGACAGATATTTCCATAAGGAGTTGGTGGAGACCAAACCAGAGCTAAAAGGTGGGTAGATATTAGACTTGCATTCATAATTTCACTCCTACCTGTTGTATGTGGAAATAGGCAATTGTTTGTGAAGACAACCAGCAGGTCACAATGTATTAGTTTTGTGTTTTCAGCTTATTCCTCTGCCCTCAAGTGGGGCAAACTGAGTTTGCAGGACGTTGTCTGCCTCTGTCCAGCTAGCAGTTGGTCACATTAAAATATTTACCACATCTATTAGCAAAATGATGGTTGATGCACCTTTGAGGATATTTGATTTGAACTTGTGAACTTAATTTAAAGCACATCAGTAGCATACTGGAGAAAGATAGCTGATCATTGAGTCTCATTCCCAGGTCATCGAACACAGATGATCCTGGGTTAATAGTCTGACCAAACTACCAACCCAGAGCAGCTGTATTTGATGAGACTCAACAATCAATTACCTTTCTCCAGAAATACATACTGCACCTTTAAATCTAATAATCTTTTCCTAGAATAACAGTGCAACAGTGTTGTATTGCCTAGATTTTTGTGCAGGTGTCAAGAAATCGTGTTATGTAAATTGTGACGACCCTACTGAGAGAATCAATTTTATTTATTTATTTTTGTATTTATTAGTTCATTTGCTTTGTGTTTGATTTAATGCATACCTCTTATAAGTCTAGGCAATTGCTAAAATTGTATTTTCAATTACGATTTTGACTTCCACTGGTTATGAAAACAAGATAATCGAGATAAAATGTTAAAAATTCAGCACGATCTTCTTCTTTACAGCGGTGTGCTTACACCACTCCCTAAAAGCCCAAAGTCACTCTCAGCCAGGCTGTGGCATGTTTAGTTCAGCTCGAACCAAGATGACAGAAAGATTGCCTTTAGTCAGTGAGTAATCATGTTAAATAATTTTGATGTATTGACCAAAATAACTGTGATGATCGAATTAAAAGGTCTTTATGTTGTAAGAATAGCAAAATATTTTAAGCTATACAGAGAGTTCCAAATCTATTTGTTGTTGCACTGTTTCATTTGTTAGTGCTCTCCCAAAATAACCTATGAAAGCATGTCCCCACCACCTGCCAAATAAAACCACTGGATTAAATGACAAAACAAGCTCCACTTTTTCTGGAGCTTTCAAAGATATCACAGTCTTCATTAGCAGATAAGGTTTGCTCAGTTTCCTGCATCTGTGATGTTCAAACCTTTCATTATTCTGAACACTTGTATACAGGCTTCCTGCGGATCCTTACAAAGTCTTAAAAGGCACTGAATTAATCAAAAAATCGGAAGAATAAGGGCTTAATAGATATTAAAATCTGAAATCATTATTTCTGAAGTCTTACAGCTGACATGGAGGAGCAAGCATGGAAAGCAAGACTCGATATTTTTTTCAGACATTGCGTTGTGAAATATCGAAAATAATTGGTCACTTTTTTTTCCTTCTTTTTTTAGATAGAGATTTACAGAATGTCTCTTGCATTGCCAAAGTAACTGAAGTTATTCTATAATGGTATTAAATCTCATTCCAAGGGGCATTAACAGAGTTTTTTAAGTCTCATATAGAACTTGCCTTAAGATTTAGGGACCCTGTGTATAACCTCCTGGTTTTGTTGAATTGAAAGTAAATGACCTGTCAAGCTGTACTTGAGTGAGATAAGGGAAAGAGGATGGTCATAGCAAATAAAGTTTTGTGACGGGTTAGCAATTTACTGAGGGGGTGTAATTTAAGGGTGTCATGAAAATCAAGAATGTATCAAGAACAGTCTGACTGGGTGGGGCCTGTGGACTGTACCATTAGGCCCCAACTAAAAGTGCCCAAACAGTTATGGATCTGCCAGGATGTTTAGATATAAATAATACTGAATCATGTCAGTATTCTGACTCAGTGTAACCCACAACCGAAATAACTTACAAAGGCCCTCAATACCTATACTTCAAAGGAAAAGACTGTACCACTACATTTACCTGACAGATGACAGATAACACTTACTTATTATGTTGAAGACCTAGATTTTTACTCACAAAATATAACAATTAAAATATGATGCATTATTATTTATTGAAGTACCCAGCATTATAAAAGAATTAAAAGCTCTACCTTTAAGTAGATGTAAATACATTGTGCTAATAACACCTCTCCTGACAGCAGGACTTTTAACTGTTGCTGTGTGCTATGGTTTTACTCAAGAAAAAAAGTTTTGTGTACCTCTACAGCTGCCAATCGCACTTAAAAATAGGGTGAAAATAAAGCAAGGCAATTCGTCTGAGGCCCAGGCCCCCCAAATCATTAAATCTGCCTCTGATAATAATTAAAGCACAGTGCAGAGCAGCTGGATGAAAGGTTTCGTCTAAAATCTGACTTAAACTGAAACTAAAGCAAAGTAGTCTATGGAAGTCTAAAGTCACTCTACCGCTGAACATTTGACTGTTACTACTACCGACTTGTTTTTGTCAGTTGCTGAAAGTAGTAAATTATTATTATTATTGATATGGGCTGCCTCATTCTCATCACCTGATTGCAGGTACTGTATGATGATTGTTATGTTTAAAGAGAAAAAAAAGTGGCATAGCAAAACCATAACTTTGCTTCCCCCAATTGTATAATGGGGATATATTTGCTCCACTTGCTCCATTGCTCAGGCACCTATGTTCCTATTTACCATGTAATACGAGATGAACACTCCTTCCTGCCATGGTATAAATACATTGTTTTGGGTTCTATAAACCGATAACTAATGCTGCCATACTGTATTTTCTGGACAAAATACTAACCCTTGGCAGAAAATGAATTTAAAAAATGTAATTTGTCCATAATCAACAGCAATAATAATGAGTATCTGAGGATCCTTTTCTCCTAAATTTGTTTCAGTTTTCTCAGAATAGTGAGATGTATTACTGATGGGTCATGGAAGCCATAATTACAAAAAAATGTCTCTAAATTTTATTTTAACTTGTCTATCACTTGAATCTTAACTAATGGTTTTGTCATTGATGAACCTGAAACAGCATGGTTGTGCTGTCATCAAAATGCTAAACATCAACCAGAACCTCCCCACTTTTATCTGAATGCTCCTCAGTCTGTCACATTAACATCTATGCCACATTAGACTATTTGCTGTGAACTTATTCCACACCACAGCTTCACCACAATCAGAGCCAGGGCTACATGGTGCCCTGCTGCACACTCTGTAGCTTTTGTACAGCTTTTTAGACTTTTATCTTCCCCACATGGACTGTGTCACACTGTGTAAGATGATTCTGACTGGGTACTGATGTGTGAGAATAGGTGTCTGTGCGTATGAAACGTGCGTATTCAAATGTTTTGTTAAAGTGTCTTTGTGTTTATTTTAATGTATTTTTGTTTTATTGTAATCTTTTTATAGAAAATGTAGCAGGAACACAGGACCTACACACATTTAATAATCTCAACATAAAGAAGATGATACTGTGTCAATAATACTGCATTCATTGACTTTTGTGTAGTCTTTATGTGTGACAGTTTTTGATATATATATATTTATATGTACAATATATAAACCCTGTGTTTTGTTTGACCCACTTTTCCACTTAGATATATTTTAAATAATTGTTTTAGATATCAAAATCTTTTCCATCTTGAACACTTGACTGTGTGTTTCTTTCAATGTTGGAGTGTAGAAGCTCTTCCTGATTCATATGACCACTAATACAAACTTGTGATATTCACTGACAACAAATCTCAGTGTCGTTTGTTTTTTTTGCTGGGAAAAACTGAGATGTACCTTCAGAGCCAGCATGTGTGAAAACAGAAAAGAAGTATTGTGTGTTTGGTGAAGAGTTGGGAGAGGAGACTCAAAGCCACTGTCCTGATGGCTTGTGCAAGATTTTATGACTATGTCAGAGTGAAAACCACAACATTAAGCTAGGAAGTTCATCCTTGAGCTTACAAATAGTTGTTTTAACTAAAGATCCACTTACTCCAGCCCAGCCACCAGAAGAAAATGTTGGCAAGCCACAAATGCTTTACATTTGTACATTTCATAGTAGTATGATCTCACTGGATGGTGTGTCACCTAGGTGAGACATCTGTCAAGCTGCACAAAACCAGTTGTATTTTAGCTAGTCACCACTGCTGTTTTTCCAGTGGGGATAGTGCCATAAAAAGCGGTTGTATTTAATCCCGGCTGTGGAACAGCTGTGGCCAGAGGCATTATATTTGGGTTGTCCGTCCATCTGTACATCCATTTGTCTCGACGGAATATCTCAAGAACATCTTGAGGGAATTTTTACAAATTTGGCAAAAACATTCACTTGGACTCAAGGATGAACTGATTAAATTTTGCTGGTTAAATTTTAAGGACACCATGACCTTGCATCCATCACATTCTCATGAATGCAGTATCTTAAGAACATCTTGCAGAAATATCTTCAAATTTGGCAGAAAATCCCATTTAAGTCTAGGATAAACTGGTTAGAATTTGGTGGTCAAAGGTCAAGGTCACAGTGACCTTGCATCTGTCTCTTTCTCGTGAACGGGATATCTCAAGAACAACTTGTGAGGATTTTTGTCAAATCTGGCACAAACATTCACTTTAACTCAAGGATGGATTGATTAAGTTTGATGGTTAAAGGTCAAGGTCACTGTGACCTCACAAAATATGTTTTTGGCTATACCTCCAGAATTCATACGGTAGATATGACAACCCTTCGGACAAAACTAAGAGGACAAAATGATGAAGTGATGACATCTTATATTCAGGTCAACTTCACTGTGACATCATAATGTTTTGCAAAAACACTTTTCTGTCCATCATTCAACGTCATATCTCAGGCACAGAAGGGGAAATATTTTTGTCAGATACTTAGGGCCAATCCCAATTCTCTTCCCTTAACCTTACCCCTTGGTTTCAAGTGCCCTCGCCAGATAGATTCCCCTCAACGAGGAAGGGGTAATGTTGAGGGTGTAGGGAATTTTACCTACAAATTGGGACGCCACTTAATGCAAATTAGCGTAACAGACGTGTTCACTTACATCATGCATATCGTCAACGTAGTTGCAGGTGTCTGAAAATTTCAACTAAATCTCGTAATCTTCCTCAAAGGATTGAGCTAATAAGTGGATATGGAGTTGTGATTATTTTGTTACATTACAATCATTTATTTTCTAACATGTTAGTCCCCTCCTCCTCATTTTCTTCCATGCTTCAGATTTTTTACACAAGCACTTTGGGCGAAAGCAGTTAGGACCCACTAAGCAAGCCTCATGTCAAATGGCCAAAACCAATTTCCAAACGGAAATTCGGACAAAAGTACAAAAAAAAGTAAAAGCAAATTGTCTAGACTGTCGCAGGGCTGACATGTAGAGACAGACTCTCCCAGTGTCAGCTGGGCTAGGCTCCTCTAGAAATTGTCTAGATAACAAATTAGAATACCTGACAAACCTTGCCAGTTTGCATGTTTGCAATGCTTGTTAAAAGTCTTATGGCTTTCCTTTCTTGTTTTTGCTTATAGTTTTGACTGCTGATTCAGGTTTTTCGGGTTATTTGTCTTTTCAGATTTTCTTGACACTAAAGTCACCCCATATAGACCACGCTGGTCTTTCTTTGTCACACGCAGTGTGGTAAGGTTTTTTTCTGTGGGTTTTACTTTACTTGGAGAATACTGCAGGGATAGTTTAGCCGCACACCTTCACTGACTTCCCCATATTAATCACTTACATTTCCTTTGTGTTGTTATTATTGATTTGTGTTCCTTGTGAAAGTGACATTCAATGTTTTTAAAATAAACTGTACCCAATCATATAAGAGCAAGCTTTTTTTTTAGCTCTAATTACAGAATTTCTCAAGCTTTACTCACGCTACTGTAGCCCATGATACAAAGACGACAATGTTGAAACCATACCCTTAAAGTATATGCAAATGTTATGATAATATCCCTTTTGTTTTCCTTATGTTTTTCCTCTAAAAATTTGCTATGACCCCAAAGCCTCAAAAGAATATGTATGCTTTCCAGCTACTATACCATAACTGAAAGATGATGGGATATTAATATGATTGTAATGCTTTTTACTGTAAATAGTTGTACACCATTGCAATGCCCTGGTGACTCAGTGAGCTGATGTAAATAACACCGGTGAAGTGTAATAACTGCTGAAATGTTTATCCTCTGGGCTCCTTGCACTTCATCTCAATGTATTTGAATACATAACCTGGAGATCTGAGTGAGGGAACTTAAGATCTCTGCTGTTACACCCTAAAGACAGGACCGCCACTGAGAGGAAGACTGAAGGGTTGTATGACCTTATCATTACATCACACGAAACAGCTGTTGGGAACTGCTGCGTCCAAAATCATTCTTTTACTGCACTTCACTGTTTTATTTGAGTGTCTGAATTTTGAGAGAGAGAATTACAGCCATGTGACTCTTGACCTATCAGTTAACACATTTTACTGCATACGACAGAGTAAACAAGAGCCCGTCAGTTATTTAGGCAGTAGTGAATGAGTGGAAAGTTTTTACAGTAATCCGACATGTATGGCAGTTTCTGTGAGGGATGATGATTTGTGATGATATGGTTTAAAACTTAAAACTTTGATCTACTATACTTTTTATGCCTCCGCACTTGTGACCGCCATGAGTGGAGGCATCATGCTTTCAGGTTGTTCATCCTTCCGTCTGGCCTTCTGCCAGTCTGTCTGTCCCATTCTTGTAAGCACATTATTCCAAGAACAACTTAAGGGAATTTCTAGAAATCTGGCACAAACATCCGCTTGGGCTCAGCGAGGAACAGCGATGGTCACTATGACCTTGTCTGTCTCATTCCTATGAGCATGTTATCTCAAGAATTCCCTGAGGGAATCTCTTCAAATTTAGCACAAATGTCCATTTGAACTCAATAATAAACTGATAATGCCTTTGGTCAGCAAAGGTCAAGGTCACTGTGCCCTCAAATAACACATTTTTGGCCATAACACAATTATTCATGCATCTGACAAAATTATAGCTGGAGTCTGGCCTCCATCTTGGAACTGAACCTGTCTGACTGCAAACCTGAAGCTCATTAAAGACGTTGTCTTTCTTATCAACAAAATTACGGCAAATTTTCACACTAATGTCTAATAGAATAAAATGATGAACTGATGACATTACACATCCAAAAGGTCAAAGATCAACTTCACTGTGACACCAAAATGTTATGGAGAAACACTTTTCTCACTTTTTCAACCCATATCTCAGGAACAGAACAGGAGATGCTTGGTCAGATACTAAATTGATGACACTAATCATTACAGTGTGCTCATTGAATAGATCATCTGTGCTGCAAGGTTTAAGATGTGTATAAAGCATTCATGTTTTAGAATGTGTAACTTTGACTATGACTGGTTTGCGGAGGATTAATACTGCTAGGTGGTAATTCCAGTTGTACTATATTACCATTATATACTTAATTTTTACACTAAAGAGTTCATACCTAGCTATGTATAATAAAATACAAAATGTGAAATACACAACAAAAATGAGATTTATATGAAAATGAGAAAGAATCAACCCAAAACAAACAAAGAAAAATGACTTAATTACATATTCCTGACTGTTAAAAAGTTGAAGGAAACACAAAACATGATAAACAATGCCATTATGATGGGGTTTGTCATTTCTGAATTGTACTTGTATCATGACCATGGTTTCAAATCATGCTTATCTTAAAAAAGAGATAACTGTCATTCAAGATAACTGATAATGGCATATTTGACAAATACCCACAAACATCTGGCTTTTGTCTTTAGTGGGAAAGGCTACAATCAGTATTCACTCCCAGGTCAAATGACTCTGCAGTAATCATTGGCGTTTATTGATTCCAGCTTCGAGCGGCTCTTACTGGCAGTGATAGAAATATGACACCTGGGTGGAAGTGCTAATCTTTGCCCCTCTTCTGGTGTGATGCAATAAGCTGCCACCACTAAGCAGCGTTGAATACCATCTGAGTGCGTAAAACAAGTAACCATAACAATTTCACTGGCCTCCATGCTGCTTTCTACTGTTTATTTACCTGTTTTCTGGCGCTTTCATGACATCAAATATGACACACTAGTTTAAAAAAACAGACAGGTGTAATCATCTACTGCAGAGTTGTGTACATGATTCTGGTCTACTGGCAATGGAAAAGGAGTCCATGGGCTATTTTTAGTGTGTTTTCCTACATTTAAAAAAATCTGTATATATGCACTAATTTTGTTGGAAATGGGGTATACCTTTACAGTTTGCTACCACTGGGCTAAAATATTGCACTGTGGAGATGAAATCCTAATTTCTGATGTAATGTTACTGCATACAAAAGTGTCCGGATATCCTTAACACACACACACACACACACACACAACACACACACAGTCAGCAGGCCATGAGGCATCCAAATCCTAAAGGTGCTTAGATCCACAGCATTGCTGAGAGTGGAGTCCTGCTGAATGGTGAGTGTTGCTGGCCCAGCACAGCTTCCACTGTGTATCAGCACATTTACCCTCCTGTCTGCACTTATCCTCCTTCCTTTGATCTACACCAGCATCACCTTATCCCTGCTGCTGGCTAGCCTTTCAATGGGTGTCATCTGTCCATTCACACTGAAACTCTAACGCCACGAGCTTCGCACACATAGGCTATGGAGAAAATCAAGACTGACTCAAACTATATGGGATCATATCATTTCATAACCAAAGTTACCCAAAACTATGTTCTGTATCTGTCAACAGGCCGTAAAATCTAAATTAAAGTGATACTCTTTTTTTTTTTCTTTTCCAAAAAAAATACACACTCATATAAATTCACACGCACAAACCTTGTCATGTAAATACAACATTACTTCAGCTGTCAGTATGACTCAAATCAGTTAATAAAACACACACACACACATACAGAGAGGGAGAGAGAGAGAGAGAGAGAGAGAGAGAGAGAGAGAGAGAGAAAGTCTTCTGTCCTCTAGGGGAGTCTTGATCTCTGAGGTGGAGTAGTTTTCGAAGGGCCCAACTGTAGCCAGAGGCCGGAGCTGTCCACACTCATCTCAGTATTCATCACAGGCTCCCCCCACTTCCACCTCCACCTCCACATCTACCCCACCACCTCCACCCCATCCCACCCCTCTGCATGCAGGGCTGCAGCTGACAACACATGTCAGGGGACCTTACACCTCAAATCTGGCACACAAGTTAAACAGAAAAATAAGTGAGATGTGGGCAGAGTCATAGGTTCAGTTGAGATTTTGATTCTGGCATTTATAGGATTAAGAAAGACAAACTGAGTTATATTAAGACTGAATGAAAAACCTCAACAGAAAAATACAGCCCGGAAAAAAAGTTTTTTTCTAACTAAATTCTCTATACTTGACAGTTCCTGAACCAAATTTAATCTGACCTGGAGAGAATAAATATGTTGAATTTGATTTGCCAGTGTACTGTCTACAGTTCATCTAAAGCTAATGTAGCAAATATCTATTTGCTTACTTTCTGATGTCTCAGTTTCATAGTACAGAGCAAGAGTCAAATTATAGATGGCATAGCTTTGCTCAGGGGAGAATGGTAGAGTTAAAAAAAACACCCTCCACCTGCAGCCCCTCCCACTAGATGACCACAGGGATATGCATAAGCCTCATGCAGTAACCCAGTGCTTCACATACATTGACTTACATATAATTTTATTTCAATGTAAAGTGATGTGAAGCTCATTCACTTACCACCTCCTTGCCTCTCTCTCCTTTTGTTCATCACTTATCTGCTAGTCATCTAAAAGAACCTATGCCTCTCTCCCTGCTGCTGTGGAACGCTTCCTCAGAAGGAGAGCAGCAACAGCTCCAGAGAGTGACCTTTGGTCGGAGGCTGTGATAGTTTGAATTCAGCCATCACAAATTCCGCAACACCAGGTGACACAGCAGGCTGGTGGCCAGCAGCAACGCCGGGTCTAACCTGTGTAACGGCAGCAACAGAAAATTTGCTGATCTGTTGTTGGCACTGGCTGGATTTGAGCTGCTGCAGCTGCTCATTCGGGCTCCATCTCCAGAGATGCAGCCCACCATCCTCACGGTGAGGGAAGTTGTAGAGGCGTGGAATAAGGTGGAAGACACACTTTGATTCTACGCTTTCACTAATTTTAGCTACATAAACGTTGACTTGAAGCTACAGCTGTGAGCCTTTGGTTCTGGTTAGCGGAAGGCTAAACTATTAGCAACATTATCTCTCCATCTCTGAAACACTTTGATGACACTAACATGTGTTTTGCTTTTTGTCAGACTCTCTTCTAGACTCTCTCTCTCTTGATGTCTGTCTTCCTTTTTGGGGTTGCTTTGCAGTGTAGGCAGTTGCTGCCATTGCATCAGGTTTTCACTGAAGGGACGTACATGCACATCTACATTTGTAGAACATCCAATAGGAACGCCCTCTCTCTGAAATGACCTGTGATTGGCCAAAGTCTGTCCTCATAGGCTAGATTGCAGTCCTTTGCCTGATGTAAACCACTCTGAATGCCCTCTGTGTTTGAAAACTATGACAAATAAACTTGCTTTACCTTAAAATTTGTCTTTTGAAAAGGTCTTTTAGCTTTGTGTTGACATTTTTGCTCTGCTGTAGTCCTTCAGTTTTGAAATACATACTGTGATGGCACATGCGTTTTGATGCAATGAAGCCAAATCTTAAATATCAATAACTCCAGAGCCTACCTAGAGGACTATTCCTCCACAACTGTCTTGCAATTTTCATCAAGTCTGAGTCATTGTAGTGGGAGAAAATGTCGAGAATTCAGACGGACTGAGGTCACACACACCAGTGCAATGTATCATTGCAGGCAGCAGCTTTGTGTTTTTAATTCACATCAATAGATAATATACTCATTAATTGCCTGGCTTTTGTTTTTGAACTCCACAAAGTCATTAGCACTAATAGCTTGTTCTTATCATATATTGTATCTCTGACACAGTCAGCTTCTCAGTATAAAGTAAAATGCCACCTAGCAGTCTTCTGATGAGCTGTATGCCCAGTAGCACTGCACCACTCAGATCTTAAATATAAATACAGCAGCAGCACCGGCCCGAGGGATGGCAAGGCTGTTCACAATGGTTTTATCATGTGTGATTAATCTACCTCTCTCCTTCCTCTCTCACCTCTGGATTGTCTGCAGCCTCAGTCAGCAAGAAGGGACTCAGCCCGCACCCATAAACAAATACACTATTATCTCACAGTGTAATCTGATGGGAACAAAAGGAAATAAATATTTATAGCATATGAGCATATTTTTTTTTTATTTTATTTTGGACTGCAGATGAGTGAATGTAACATCTCGCTGCATTGGATTTCTAGGACAAAATAACATTTTGTATTATGTAAAACATAAACATAATTAAGGTGAAGGATTAGGGTGAATTTTGTCCTCAACAAATCCCAAGTGCAAACCAACCCAACAGTGAATATATCTACTAACATGTATTATGCATATATCAAAGCCTGATATATCTTCCTCCTCTGTGCCATAGAGCAGTGATTTCCAATCCTGAGAGGTAAACGAAAAAAGTAATCACTTCATTCATTCATTCATTCATTCATTTATTCATTACTGCTTACCCTGGAGACTATCCCAGGTGACTTTGGGCAAGAGGTAAGGTACACCCTGGACAGCTTGCCAGACTATCACAGACTGGGCCAAGACTTCCTCTTCCATGTACTGTTCATTTTGGCTAATCTTTGAATGAAAATACATTTTTAAAAAGCTAGTATAAAGTTAAATCGGGTTCACATGATAGCCAAGGGGTGCCAACATTGCATTTCGACCAATGTGCTCCATCTCTTCACACTGACTGATACTAAAATTGTGTCCCGTTGCCTTCAGATTCTGCATACATATGCAAATATCTGTTTACAGAGATCACAATATTGTAAAAATTGTATGAAAAATACTGTAAAAAAAATTCAAATTAACATGTGCAACCTGCTGGATGGTGTTGATGAAGGGCTACTTCTGATCATCTGATAGGGTGTGTGGGTATGTTTTTAAGAGAAGTTTGGGAATCACTGCCATAGAGCTCCACTGTTGTCAAAAAACTATTTAAACCCATCTGTGAGCTTCAGTATTGCACTGGGTCACATGTTCCTTTATTACCGTGAACACACACACTGTTATATATTTTCACTCAATCACACACCGTCCTGCTGATCCAACTATTTACTAAAGCAGCTAATGTGAATTAATCTGCTGCAGAAAATAGTTCCCAACAAATGCATTATATACTTCTGTTCGAGTAACTTGAGGGATTGGAAAGGAGACCAAATTCTGTGTGGTCTATTAACAGAAGTGCTGATGTGCGGGTGAGTGCAAGCTTTGATGAAAAGATAGATGAAAGTAGTATTTCTTGAAATTGGTTCCTCTCATATCGTCTTCTTCATGCTATCTAAGCATGAACAATTAATTGATACAGTTACTAAGCAACAGTAGTAATATTGAGGTCTCAATAGTTAATTGGATCGTTTTTTCTTTGATTGACAGAGGTCTCCAACTATCACAATCCTTTGCAGTGGTTGCTGTTTCCTCTGCTCACATTTGTTTCATCTAGTTGTCCACTCTCTTTGATCCAAATGCAGATTTTGCTTCTAAATGCTTCCAATAACTGACAATGATGATGAGCTGTACAGCCAAAGTTCAGCCTTCAGAAAAACATGGTGATGTCACAGATGCTACACAAAATACTATGTAGTATATTATTTACATACAGACATAGTAATATGCTATTATCATATTCATTCATATTAACCTTATACTATATGTATATATATATGTATATGTATGTATATATATATATATTTATATATATATATACACACACACACATAGTTTTATTATATATATATATTACTATTAGTGGCCAACATGGGGGCATATTCATTTATATTTTCATGCTTTTTGCAATCAAAATCTAAAGCTTTTAACAAGCCATAACTTGGTTCGGTAACATCTGAGCGTTTACTAAATACTTGGAGCAATCATGACCTTACCAGGTCCTTATGCATTTGAAACGTTGCTCACTCCTCCAGTGAACAGGACAAATCCGTTTTTAACGGACACCCTGCAGCCAATGAGAATTGAGTATTTACCCAGACTATGGTATAATATGTCATATGTTGTCCTCTATCGTACTACACTGCAGTGCATATGCTGTCTAGAAAACTGTGTCACAGCATTATGTCCCTTTGCTTAGACAGGTTACTTCACTAATAGTTTGGTGCAAGTCCTTGTTATAATTATATACAGAATACGATATAAAGCATACAAAACCTAGTTACTAATACGTCTGCTTAATTCGTACATTATCCATTTTCTCCATCCTGTGTAGAGGGTTAAGGCTCATTTATACTTCCTTTATGTACAAAAATAGATATGTCTCTTTCAACTGTTGTAAATGTCACTGCCTTCATACTTCCATGTCTCCTCTAGGATGACATAGACACAGCCAATAGATGGCGGAGTAAAAAGCTTCACATAACAACAAATGAGGCAACAGTGGAGGAGGTCCCACTATTATACCTTTAAACAGAGGCAGCATTGTAGACAGTGGTGTGTGCGGCCATTATATACATCCCAACATGTGGGTGGAGAATTACTTTCATTAAATTACTTATTCAGTATGTTCCTCCATTATCAAAACTTGAATGTGCATAATTTGGGGCCTTATTAAAATGTAAACTGGGGAATTATATAAAAATTACCCCCCTGTGCAGTTGTGAAGAATGTTGAAATTAACTATAGGGACCAAAACTGTTTTTGTACCAGGCTGGAAACATGTTTATTTCTGCTGTAAAGGTGAGCATTTTAACATGGAAGTCCATGGGGATATACTCTATTTTGGAACCAGCCTCAAGCGCTTATTCGATGAACTAAAGTTCTTGGCACTTCCACATTGGCTTCATTTCTCAGCCTTGGAGGTTGCCGCTTGGACACACCAGGATTTCAACTAACTCCAATGTAAATCCATCTGCAGCAATACTTGGCACTGAGAGCAAGTATAAAATACAAAGTTGCATAAAGAGGAAATTCCATGTAGGGTTGGAGAGATGGGAGTTGAATGGGTCAAACAAAACAAGACCTTTACCCAGGAGATCACAGTTTATATCTTTTGTGAGACCAAAAGTCAAAGTTAGTTTAACATAAGGTTAGGCAATTTCCATACAACCATTGCATACGTCACGTTATTGTTATGTAACAAACATATCCAAAACATGATCTTTTTCCTAAACCTACCCAGGTAGCTTTGTTGCCTAAACCTGACAGCAACCATTTCACAACATCAACCACATTACAATGTGTTTCAGCTGTGCATCACATAAAGGGGGGCCTTTGCGTCGCTGTGAGAAGAAATGTGTTGGTATTTGATGACCTAGGAATGAGATCAGACTGGTGCAATCAGATGTTTTTAACCATTGCCACTTAAATAGTTAACATACCTATAGTGTGTTCCCTCTATAGACTTCTACCTATAGATTTAGCACTTACATACAGACTGTAGACATCAGTGTGATAGCCTTCAAAATAACCTGGGTGTCTGGAAAAACTGCTCCTTAACACCCTTGCAGCTAGTGGCCCACGAGGTGACCACCTACCTCACCTGTAGCAACAAACTGCAGGCTTTACAACAGAAAACTAAGGTGCCGTCACAAACATTTCATCCATGAGAACATCAATTAGACACAATTATGTTTCCTCTCAGAGTGCCAGTATAAATTTCCTTCTTTT
Organism: Cephalopholis sonnerati; assembly: GCA_019142605.1. Classification (NCBI taxonomy): domain Eukaryota; kingdom Metazoa; phylum Chordata; class Actinopteri; order Perciformes; family Serranidae; genus Cephalopholis; species Cephalopholis sonnerati. Next base: position 7,275,476 of record JAGQAX010000015.1, on the reverse strand, counting down.
AAACCCTCCTGGTGAAAATGCAATTCTACAAGCTATTACAGTTCTCTTTTTCTCCTCTTTCGTATGAGGATGAACACTAATGAGAGTTCTGCCGCAGGGACGGTTTGATCACTTCCTGATTGATATTCATCTCATCAACTCATCCAATCTGCTGACAGTAAAACCTAGTGATAAAGTGACACTTTGTGTTCATCCCATCGTACTTTGCCTCACTAGACAAAAGGCCATTACGGTGATAAACACCTGATTACTTGTTGATTACACTTGTGACTTTCATGCTATGTCAAACATGTCTGCTGTGTATTTTGTGAGATGGAATCTGGTCATTAAAACTAATTTACATACAGTAATAAACATAATATCTCAACAGACGGCCTGCAGTACTTTCAGCCAACACATTTGCGTCCCTTTATCTGACAAAAGTACAAGTAACACTGTGTGTGTGTGTTTTTGCTCTTGGCCAGCACGTTAAACACCTGTCTGTGCTGTAAATACAACTCTATCTGATGAAGGCCAAATTAAACAAACAGTAGATATTCAGTGATGAAGAAAACATTCTCTTTTTGAAATGAGTCACAATGGAACCAGCCCCACTTTTAGCCTGAGTCTAACACACAGTTAGTGGAGACTGAACTAGATAACTTATCAAATGATATCTTGGACTGACAAGGCAATCATGTAAAAGAAAATGTAGTATTGGTTGTATATGCAACCTGTGCATATTGGTTGTCGGTTTAACAGGTTGTAGCTACTGCTGAGGAAATTTGGGTCATGTTCTTGGTATTTTTCTGGGAATTATGGCAACCGGAGGAGGGTTCGTATTCTGCAATTAAAAACTTACAGTGGGTCAGTTCAGTATTCCTGGGAATTATGTCCAGATATTACACTGCTTTGTTTAATACTCAATTCTAATTACTCAATTATATCATCTCAGCCTAGTTGCCTAAAAAAATGTTAGCATTGTACATTTCTGAAATCCATTGATACATTACATTTGTATGTTTTATACGTATCATATCAACATTTCTAAAGGGAAGTAATATATGAGTTAATGTTGTCAGTGGGAGGTGGTGGGGATGGTGGAAGGTGTGACTGCTAGGCAAGGTGCCTGCCAAACTGCAGACCACTGTTTGAGACCAACTACAAACCTGTGTTTTTTTCAATGTGTCATTGTTGTGTTTCAGTGGCTTTTAAGTCACTAAATGTGGTTGTTTTTTAGCAACCCATCACTACATTTCCACAGGAGATGGTGCCACAAAAAACTAACCATTTTTTCTAACATAACAAAGTTGATTTTGTGCCTAAACATAACCACACCTTAACCAGAGCGTTGTTGAAATGTAACATATCTGTAGTTTGTCAGCAATGAACAATGACATCATTTATTCTGCTGACTGGATTGGGCATTCTATGGTCTGTCATTTCGGAATACCAGACTGTTGCTATGGACACAGTTCCAATTATAGCTGCATAGCTGGAGCAATAACATAATTTTTAAATCAATAAAATAATTTTTAAATCAATATGTGGCCACTGGTCACGCCGATGTTTTGGCATTCTTTACAGACCACGATTAGCATGCATGACATGTGAAAACTATGCTAACTGATGAGGAACAGATACATGCAGACAGCTGTGTGGATTTTAGCTCCACAACATACAAGCACAAAATACTATTTTAAAAAATACCCTTGTATCTTGATTTTTATTTTGTTTGTGTAGAACTGGTTTTCCAGCTGCTGCTCCCGGCAGATTAAACAAATCCTGTCGATATTTCTTACTGATGTTTACTACAGTACTGACACATGCCATCGATGTTGTCATGATGATATTTATGTCACAAGATAAAATGTGCACATTATCATTGTAACACAGTACATTTAAGGCAACTCTTCCCTACATGTCTGTAACGGTTACCTAACAGATTCTCATCCCAATTCCTCACATATCGCCACTTTGTCAGTGGACTTTCACATCTACATATTTCGCACCACGTATCCTCCTGCTGTTAATGTCTTGGGAAGGTGCAATGAATGCTGGGATGTCAACAAAAGCACATGGTTAGATTTGGGGCAACAAAAGAATGTGGCAAGATTTGGACAAAAAACATTATGATTTGGCCTACATTCATACAGGAAGCAAACACCGGCCTCCCGAGTGAAAGTCCTGACCACCCTAAAGGGACTTTCCAGCTCCTTATATTACATCGTCACTGGCAGCATTTCAAATGGACACCATCCAGTGGCGTATCAAAACTGCCGCAACAGGTGCCATCCAGCCAACCGGAGGCATGTCATAGCACTGTAAAAGGTTCCATCCATCTGCATTACAAGCTAACGTCACCTGGTATGGCATCAAACCGCCACGAAATGCGGTTTTTGGTGTCTGATGCTGAAATCACTGACAAGCAGCTTGTTTAATGACTTTGGAATGAGAATGGATTGGGTTCGGGGGTACTATACTGACAGTGTTTGGTGGAAATAATTCCCAGTCTCCCCTAAATGAAGATAAAAATGATGCAGTATTTCTCCACTATTTTCTCCTGCTTATAGAGGGGAAGGGGTTTTAATATATTATGTAGAAGTTTACAAGTTTACAGAAAGTTAACTGAGCAGTTGCCTATTAATGAAATAATGAAACACTGCTTTTTAACTGGGGGTTGAGTGAGGGTGTTGTGCTACAACCTTGAGCAAGGCACTGAATTTACACTCCAACTGTTGAAGCTGCTCTGAGGCTGACAGCCTGGGGGTTTCTCTTGTGGACACTGTCCACTGGTCACCAGCACACTGCATGATGTGGCTCTACACAGCGGCTCCTGCACTGTAAATGAATTACTCAGCAGCTGATGTGAATGTGAAACAGGTTTCATCTGCATAGACACACATCAGGGTGAATTATGATGAAAAAATAGTAGAAATGTTCAACCATCAGTGCGCCTTTGTGAACAGTAAAGGGAATCCATGTGGTGTAGCGCAGCAGTGTGAGAGCAGCCTGTTAGCGGCACTGCAGATGGACTAAAGCAGAGTCAGCTCCCCGGCAGCAGCCTCACTCACTTTGCCACATCCTCCCCCTCCTCACACACCATGGACGCATTTCTCACATCCTGCCGTCGCTACTATTAAACCCCATCGGCTGCATTTAGACGCGACCCGACGACAGAAAACTCCGATTTCCACTATTTCTTTTTTTCTCCGTGGACACTGTTGAGTTGGTCTCCCAGCTGTGGAGCAGAGGATGAAGTGGCTTTTCGTCAGAGCTGTGCAGGACAAAGCCATGAACCCCTGGTTGCTTCTGGCTCTCCTTGGACTCTGGTAAGTGTGCATGGATGCGAAGGAGCAGGGGTGTCTCCATCATGACGAGAGGAGGGAGCTTTGTCAGGGAAAATGGTTGCAGATGTTGCCGCCTCCTCATGTCTTTGCCCTCGACGGGAATCGCTGCGTTCCGCATCTTGTATTGTACCTGTGATCCCAGAACAGCGGGTCGTTATGTGAGCTTCGGGGCCTTACAGGGACACATTTGATCCTCTGCCTCGTCGGGAAATATTCTTAAAAATGAACCAGCCTTGAGTCATATGTCTGCATTTTCCTAAATCTGTGCGGAACCCCGTTGTTTTATACCAGAGTGTATTGTGAGGACAAAGAGAGGGTGCCTTTATTACACCTGCATGTGAGTTTTGTAGTTTAGAGTGTCTGTCATATGCCTTAAGCCTTTATCTGTCTTTGTACAGCAGCAGGGTGTCATGTGGGCCATTGATAGATGGATGATGGATGATTTTGTTCCTTGGAAGACATCACTTAGATCAGCCTCAGAGGAGACCTCTGTCACAGAGGTGTAAATTGTGTCCTGGTAAGGGCAGGCCTACTGCTCCAGGTGAAGAATGTGAACATGTAAGGTAGTAGCTGCTGATCTGCTCAGTAGACACTACATGTCTTTATTCAGCAAAATCATTCTCCTTATTAATTTCTCACACGCCTGTTTGGGGTTTGGTAATGCACAATACACACAAAAGATTTGGAACCTTAGAGGTGGAGTCTTATGAAGCTCAAATAAAAACACAACAAATGAATACATAGATCATGACATTTGCTAGTAAGAGATTGTTAATACGTTTCAAATAGAATTGCTAAAGTAATTAAAAAAAGTTTAAATGTTTAAGTTCTGTAATTTCAATTTCCAGTGTGTCTGCCTGCCATATTCAATCTCAACACTGTTCTCACACATTTTTCGCACATTTTCCTATGAAAAACAATGCACATAAATTCATACATATCCCACGTATTTTAAAAGGTTGCAATAACAATGGGCTGACAGCAGTAAATAAGGAAGCAGTCCTAAGCGCTTGTAAGGAGGCAGATCCGACTTTTGGTTGGAGTCAGGTAGGAGTCATTTTAAGGTACATCCTTTCCACATTTCTTCCCCTAAACTTAACCTCAGTAACTCTACTTGCCTAAACCTAAAAACACCTGACCATGTTTCCTTTCCTAAACCTGACCACAGTAACTTTTATTGCCTCAACCCAACCTCCATAACTTCATGTTAATTATGTAATTGTACATTAAGGATGTAATGCCATTTGTGGAGTGCAGTTTTGTAGGATATCCTACAATATCCTGCATTTTTCGTATCGTACAAACAGTTGCATTATAGGAATGCTTCAAATTGAAGCAGTGGAGGCAGAGATAACTTGACTTTTAGTCCCAAACTCCTGGGTCCTACATCTCCCACAATGGACCTAAATATTCCCCCTCTCTTCGCAATGATTGCCTTTGTCTTTTAAATGTTTGTAACTTAGGCATTCTGTTACAAACAGAGGTGTGGACTCATGTCACATGCCTTGAACTTGAAGCAGATTTGAGTCACAAATGTGATGACTTAAGACTCGACTTGGAAATCAAAAAAGACTTGCAACTTGGCTTGGACTTCAACACCAACAACTCTTGACTTCACTTTAACTTGAAAATACTCAAAAATCTACTCTAATACTCAAAAAATCTGCTATTTAAAAAGTGTGCCATGAATCAGTTCATTTCCTGAATTAATTAATGTTAATGTTAACCTTTTATTTCCTTTAGACATAAAATATGCAACAACATACAATATTACTTTAAAGAGGACTAAGAATAGTCTTACAGAAAATGTCTTACAAATATGGTAAGAGAAAGTTATAGATATTTCTCCAATATCAGAAGAGTTCACAATAAGTCAGGACAACATAAAAAGTCTGTTGTGGTACTGGCTAATAGCGCCTTATGCTACAGTGTCAGTTAATGATTAAGTTCAGTTGCACTTGTTTTAATAAATAAGTACAAATTTTGAAAAGCATTCATAATCTTCATACATTTAATATAAAATTTCTCTGTTTTTAAAATGGCATTACATTTGGTGAAGAGTGCATTATGACTTGTTTTTGTAAGCAGACATAAATACTAATGTGTAGAAAGACTTGGGACTTGCCTGTCTTGACTCAGGACTCGAGTGCAAAGACTTGAGACTTACTTGTGACTTGCAAAAGAATGACTTTGCCCCTTTGTCTCTAGTTGAACATGTGTGGACTCAAGCCCAAACAGAGGTGATATCATCAGGGTTATTTTCTCAGATTTGACATAAGGGTTTATACAATGATTTCACGGGCTGAAAACCAAAGTCCAAGTCCAAAACCTTTATGGGCACAGACGTATGACTTTACAACTAGCTTGGAAGCCTGTCATTGCCCCATATGCAACTTTCAAAAGTGTGTGTACTAAAGCCTCAGGTGCACATTCACTGAGAATAACCTTGTCTCTGCAGTAGAAGACATCTTGTGTCTACAATAGTTAAACAATATTTGCTTTGTCATAGATTCTGTTTTTTGAGTGAGTGAGCGAATGAATGAGAAGCAGGAAATTCAAATAATACTGAAGACTGGAGGCAATCTTTAAATCATTGTTTTGAACAAACAAATTAAGGATTATGAGGTTATTAAATAAATAAAAAGGGTAAGAGTCCTTTTTGCAGTTATGAAATATATGTAAGAGGAGGCCTTATAATATTGTCAGACTGTTACTCTTAAAGTCCCCCTATTACATATTCATAAGAAGTACACAAATATTTAGATAATGGTTTATAACACACTATAATGTAGTTATAAGTAGACATACAGACATGTTTGGTGTTTATTATTGGGTACTACTTGTCAACAATATATTATTACACAGGCTGTTCTCATGCATTGTTTGTTTGTATACCTATGAAAAAGAATCCACCATGATTTGTATAACCCATGTAATCATGAGCCAGAAATTTGTGGACAACCCACGTAATGGGAAGGCTGTGATCACTTGACCAATGCGCCGAAGGGAGAAAAGAAAGAAGTCCATGTAAGGATGCAGGTTGGCGTGATGGATGGATCACAAAACACCAGGCTGTTCTCATAAATTTCTCATACCTATGTAAAGCAATGCATCCAAATTTGTACATATCCCATGTATTTTGAAAGGCTGTGATCATGTAACCAATGCATTAATGGCATTCAACTAGGAAGCAGCCCCGAGCGCTTGTAAGGAGGCAGGTTGGGGTGGTGGATGGATCGCCTGGGACTTTCCCCTGGAGTCTCTTGGTCAGATCCGTGTGAACTCTAAGTCATTTTAAGGCACGTCCTCACTATGTTTCTTTTCCTAAACCTAACCTCCATAATTTTAATTATGCAACTGTAACATTACAATAATTCATGGGGTGCAAATTCATAGAATATCATATGAACTGTAGTGTGTTCATTTTTTGTAGGATATCAAACAAACCATTCTATGAGAATACATTGCAAAACCCAAACCCAGGACTTTCCCCAAAGAAACAGGATGTTACCAAAGGAGGCCTGTGTTCGGAATAATGTAAAACTGAGTGAACGTAGAGTTATTTTAGGGTACTTTGTTATGATTCTTTTCCTAAACCTGACACGTATAACTTTACTATGTCTAAATAAACCTAACCTATGTAACTTTGAGTCATATGTGCATGTTTTGGCATTTCCATCATTTACTGTAGGCTATAGTCAAGTTTGGACTGCAGGTGGACCAGGGTGTGGTCAGATTATCTTAGTGCGGCACAGCAATGGCATGATTGGCACAGCTGATTGTAGTGTAACAGTGATCCAAAGATTCTCCTCTACAGTCAAGTGTTGAACAAACTGTCTGTATCTGGGAAGTTCATGGCTTAGATTACATTTTGTTAAAGTCGCCGAGGACAGTAAGTAGTCCAGGTTTGTCTGCTCCACATACAGTATCTGGTTGGCAAGTGTGCGCTGAGCCTCGGGCATGTTGGCTTGCAGTAGAATACAGCACAGACCAGTATGAATAAAACAAATTCATGAGGGGAGCAGAAAGGGTTACAATTGATGAAATTAGTTTCCAGATCAGGAAAACAGTGCTGTATGATCTCTGCTGCATCATTACACCAGCCACTGGTGGTGTAAAAACAGATACCTCCACCTTTCAATTTGCCGGAGAGCTCTGTGTCGTGATCCACTCTGAACAGCTGGAAGTCTGCCAGCTGCAGCGCAGAGTCTGGGCAGATAATACAAAGCTTCTCTTAACTTATAGGCATGCACAAGCAAAGCTGAATACTGTGCATACAGATATTTCTTTCACAGAAATCTTTATTTATTTCTTCTTGAATTATTTCAAAAGCATAATTAAGAGGTGTCTGACATGATTTGATTATTAATATAATGCTGTAAGTGGTGACCAGCTGCCAGTTTTTCAGGCCACATGCTCAGAAGACCTTTGGTTCTACCACTTGGTGATCAGTGGTGGCTTTGTTGGTTTTAGCATGCCAAGCAACCACTAGAACAGATGACAGTGGAGAAAAGTCCCTGAAGAAAAACATGCTGAGACAGACTGAACTGGTGCACAATCGGTGAATCACCATTAAAAGGCTCCAGGGCTCCAGTTGAATCAACACACGGAGCTGAAGCGAGGAGATTCAGTGGAACTCTGCCTCTGTGTGATTTTAAACTTCAGCTGAACTCAAGCAGCAACCAGCTCATTGCTAGAGGCAGTGCCACAGTGTTACAGTCAGCTTGAGTTCTTCTAATGGTCCCCACAGGAAAACTCTGACTGTTCTGTAATGAACAGAGCACGAAAACTCCCAACATTTAACTAGAAATACAAAGTCAGTTTTTTTTTCACATTTCATCATTGTGTTTGCTGATGGCTTGTACCTTCACCACTCTGCCTAGTCTGCACTGTCTTTGTCAAAATTTAGATTTCTTTTGGCCCCGGGCTACACCAGCAACAACACTGAAAACATTAACACCATATCAAATAAAGCTGATTCACATAAGATAAAACAACAAACTATTGACAGGTGTAGAGAGGAATCAAGGACAACTGACAAGCATCTTTTGAAGAGCCTACTGGAAATGACGTAATATTAAATCTCTCACAGGCAAATGCTAATTAATAAACAGAGAGACAAGTTAAAGGATAATTCTGTGTCTGCTTTCAGTTCACAGACCCAACTCCTGCTTCAACTTTGACCTGTACTTACTGTAGTTGTGTATGGACAGTTTTCCTGTACAGTACTGGATTATTAGCAACATTTCAGGTGTGCACACTTTCAGTTAGACCTCTATAAAATTACTTTGGATAATCTGGATAAATGTTGGTTTGTTACCGACCTGTCTGATTGCTGGATTCCTGATGTTTCTTGACCCATCATCATTGGGAATAGTTCTCCAGGGTCCATTAATATCCATACCAGATTTCATGACAATCTTTTGCCAGTTGCTCAGATATCTTGGTCCTGTGCCAAGGTGTTTGGATGGAAATAGACAGATTAACAGGCCACCTCTACTGTCCTCCTGCCCTGCTGCTGGTGGAGGAAAAGAAAAAAAAATTATTCTAAATGTGAGACAAAAAAGTTTGCAGTTTTATTTAGCCATGATTCACATTTAGTAGGCTTTGAGATTCAGATAGACATGGTTTCCTAGTGAAGCCTTGTACAGTATTATTTCTGTTCTGGTGATATCAGAGAGTAGCAGGGATCATTTCTCCTGCAGTGGGTTATTGTACCATGTCCTTGGTATAAGAAGTCGTCCAGGAAAGGGTAACCTAACAGTCTGGGCTGAATGCCAAGTCCTCAGGTCTCTTTACAGTATCAGGTCCATGTTCATTAACAGAAGAGCAGCAGCACACTTTGGCATAGACTGAGAGTTCAGCCATGTGTAACCGCCTGTAATAGACAGCATAGCAGAGTGGCAGAAAACACAAACTGCCTACAGCTCTATTCCATTCCCAAGTTACATCCTCAACATGCCCTTCTGCATAGTATTCACTGAGCATTATGCTTCTTTGAATCCACTGGGTGTTTGTATGTGACTTATGCCTTATTTCCACTGTGTGGTTCTGCTCAACTTGACTCACTTTTGGTACCAGGTGCTTTTCTCAATTTCATTTTCCACTGCAGATAGTACTCAGTCAATAGAAGTGGGACTCTTAGCTGACAGTCATAGGGACACCATGTGAAACTGCTGTGACATCATCCTCAACGTGACACAGCACACATTGCCCCATCTAGCTTGCAGTGGATTCTTCTATTAGCATCCAAACAGAGGAATGTCTGTAATTCATCAGTTGACCATGTTGTGGTTTTGTGGGCTGCCATTTTTAAAATCTGGGTTAAAATGACTAAAAAATTGAGGTTGCTATTGACAGAGGCTTGGCTATTTGAAAATGGTGGTTTTGCACAGGATGTCCCGCATTGCACGAGTGACAAATCTGACCTATCAGTGGTCAGCAGTGTTTTAACACCACCTTTCAGTATCGGCTCAGCTCGCTCAGAACTTCGACTAAGGTGGTACCACAAAAAGAATAGTTCCAAGTGAGCTGGGTGAAGTTGAGCAATGCCTGTACCATGCAGTGAAAATGGGGCTTAAGACTTGCATCTGAGATGATCTGAAGCTTTTCCCAAAATATATATGTATATATTTTTATAGTTCACATTGTAGAAACAGAAGATGATTCAAAAAAGGCTTTATTAAAATGTATTGCTGATCACAGAATAAATAATTTCAGTGTTTGCAGAGACAGCTGATTTTTTGTGATGTTTTGCTGAAATAAGCACAGAGCAAATGCAAGCTAAATCTGTCTTTTGTCCTTGGAGAGTACTATGGCCTAACATTGTGTAAAATGGCAAAGAGGGTACCTATACACACCATGATCTTTGTAAATGGTTGAAATTGTGGCCCTTACATTAAGAAGAGCCTAGCCCAACACAGTTAGGCTGAAATTTCCAGAGGTAAGTTATTCCAGAGGAGGGGGCCATGAAAAACCCTGTGGCTCACTGACTTTATTTTAACTCTGGGGACAGACAGGAGGCCTGTATTCTGAGAGCCAACAGTCCTGACTTGAGTGTAAGATTTAAGGGGATCAGATAGGTAGGAAGGGGCATGCCCATTTTGAATTCTGACATGGAACGTGAACCAACGAAAGAAAGCTGAAACTGGTTTGCTTAGGTAAAGTATTCTAGTTTTATTTATATTTTTGCTGCAGCATTTTGAACCTTTTGAGCACTCATGGTAGTAGTATGTGACAGGCCTGAAATCAAAACATTACAATCTTCCACTCTGAATGGTACAAAAAAGTGAATTAGGGTCAGCCAGCTTACAATGTTTCTTTTTTCTTCTCCACAGTGCAGCCTTTGGGCCCAGTAAACAGGAAGAAGAGGACTATGAAGATGTACCCATAAATAAGACTTGGGTCTTATCACCGAAGGTCTACGAAAGCGATGTGACTTTGATCCTAAATAAACTGCTGCTGGGCTACGACAACAAACTGCGGCCTGACATCGGAGGCAAGTTGAGTTCATCCTCTGGAAATTTGCTTTGTTTAAATTCTGTTACCACAGAACAGCAAGTTTGAAAATAGCGTTGTGTAGTATGGGTTACTGCCATGGCATTGCATGAAGACATTTGTGAAAAGACAATGTCACAGCTGCTGCTGTCTGGGGAGAACCTTGTATAACCTCGCTCAACATTCAGAATGATACATTCATCCTCTTACAAATGAAAAACTCAACTGACCTCAGCAGTAATGGCTGCTGTTCATCAAAAGTTACGTAGGTTGCTCTGAGGAACTCAGAATGTGCTGAGAGCCACCACATATAGTATTTGGTTGGTTGCATTTGTCATTGACATTTTTAAGATGATACAACAGAAACTGGTCAATAAAATAGCATGTATGTGTTTTTGTGCCTCTGCATTGTAAATTAGATGTTTCACAGTTTTACTCAGTGATAAATAGATAGATATACGGATATAGATATATATTCAAACTTTCAATGATACTGAGCACCTTTAGGAGTTTTTGTCCATTTTGCCTTAACAGTTACTTTGTTGTGTTATGTTGCTGTGTTTGTTGTGAGTTGCTCTGACTGTGAATTGCCAGCTTGTCACAGAAAGCCACTTCTACAGTGCTCAGGCCATTGCACAGGTGTTCATGCAGACTGAGTAACATGTCATGTTTTGTTGTGTAAAAAAGTGAATAGTTGCTGGAATATTTCAGCCCCCCCCATTAATCTGTAGTGTTGGACAGTACAAAGAGAGCTGAGTCTTGGATATTGTATTCCTAGTACTCAATATATACATAACAACTTCTAAAGTAATGAAGTAATTGAGATTAAAGCTGAGCATTAAAACAAACATCACTGACAAAGGCTGCATTTCCACTTTCGTTACCCTTAGAACCAGACATAAGCAGTACAGACATGCACCTTAACCCTAGATCTGTTTTGCACTTCTACAGCTGACAGTACTTTTAATGGTATTGTTAACAATAGCAGGTCTTTGCATTGAGTTCTTGTCAAGCAAGTGACCACTCTGTAGACCAATAATTGGACTGCAGTGTTTTTAGCTCCAACTTTTAGTATTAGATCAGTGTGCCTCAACAGAGGTGTAAGGAAAAATTGGCATTGAGTGGAATGGTTCTATTCCACAACTTCTGATGATGGAAACACAAAACGTTTTACCCCTGCATCTGTTTCAGAGGTCGACCCACGAAGTTAGACTTAATTCAGATAAAGTTACATCACTTTGCACCCACTTTCCAGGAAGGTGCCTCCACTTTCAAATATCCATGCAACTTGAATTGCCAAAAAAGAGAAAAATCGTGTAGTAAAAGCATTAGTAGTAATAGATTGTTTATTGGCAATTCTTGGTGCGTACATTTTATCATGTAACCATACTGTCTTTAGCTTTATTTAGATGGAAAGGGGGCTCTGCAATAATACAACTGCAATAGGATTCTGTTAGATGTATCTCTTTAGGTTGATAAGAATGGACAGCATCTTTTTGGACATCAGTTAACAAACATTTACAAAGATCGATGCTGTTTATGTCAGTGCAGTATGTCTTCTGTCATGTTTCAGTGAGGCCGACAGTGATTGAAACAGCCGTGTATGTCAACAGCATCGGACCAGTGGACCCCATCAACATGGTGAATAGCCTCTTTTTTTTCCTTTTGTTTTTTTGTCTGCTGATATAATGGATAATGGACTTACTAATGTTAAATAATCAGAAAGTAGTTTGTATTTTTACAGTATTGGGAAGTAATCAGGATCCTCTGGATTTATCCTCTGGGTACCACAAATGTGTACAAAAATTAATGGAAATCCAGTCAGTAGTTAAAAGTGAAAGTTCATTCTTTTTAAGTTTCTTGGCAACGGTATTTTAGTACAAGACTCAGTTAGTTTTCCAGACCTTTCAACCTTCATCCACTGAGATGCAGTTGAAAGTGCTGGACAAAGCTAGTTAGTAGACCACCATTTGAGATTTTATTTGTTTTTTGATTGAATGCCAGATTTCATGGCTTTCCAAACAATAGTTGGGGAGACATTTCACTCTCAAGAACAATTAACTTTTTGTTGGTGCTACAGTTGACCTGATGGTTGTGTAATTACAAATCATATTAAGGAGAAAATGATTGTCTGAACCAAATTTCATTGCAGTCCATCAATCCAATAATTTATTTACTATAGTAGTGCTGCGGGAGTGAGTCCTAATACATGCAAATGAGTTCGTATTTTTGCACGTCCAGTTCCTTTGTCTTGAAGTCAGTGGGTTTTTTTAAAGTCTTTTTGTCTGTGGTAACCACAAGCCACACATCACTAAATACCCCACTTGTACATTTGGAAGTGTCTACGTGTCTTAAAAAAGGCGGTTGCTAACAAGTGGCTTAATTAGACTACAGAATCCTGATCACCGCCTCATGGTGGTGACACTGAGGTCATGTGACCTTGGTGTAGTTTGCCTTTAGTCTAACGTTAGCTTTTTACTTCTGGCAATTGCATTTAAGCTTTATAAATCCTCAAAGTGGCATACATTTGTAAAGAATATCTTGCTGAACAAACAGTGCGAGTATCACAAACTTTTGTTTGCACAGATCTTACTTTGTGCAATAATCCAAAATCCGATGAGAAAAACCCATTGGCTTTTGGTTTAGGGAACCAGGGTGACACCGACTGCCAGGTCAGCCCATAAAAAAATAAAAAAAACTCCATCCCTGCAGCACGCTGCTTGCTCTGGGAATTCTTAAAGCAGCCATTAGATATCTTCTTTTATATATATATATATATTTTTTTTTTTTTTTTACTGAGTGTATTTACAAGCATTTTCTTACTCTGTTGCAGGAATACACTATCGACATCTTCTTTGCCCAGACGTGGTATGATAGCCGACTGAAGTTCAACAGCTCGATGAAGCTGCTCATGCTTAACAGTAACATGGTAGGCAAAATCTGGATTCCCGACACATTCTTCAGGAATTCCCGCAAATCAGACGCCCACTGGATCACCACTCCCAATCGCCTCCTGAGGCTGTGGAGCAATGGCAGAGTCATGTATACACTGAGGTAGGACAGCTATGCTGCCAGTTTGCTAAACTTTTTGGTAGCCATTTTAATGTTGAACTATCAAGTCTTCAAAAGTCTTTGTTGTTTGTGCAGCTTTAGTGTGTGCATCTGTATTTTTATCATGTAGTTCTCCTTTAGGTGTTGATCTCTTTAGGTATGATTTAATGGTCTTTTTCCTACATTTCTTGGTGTAATTACAGAGAAAACATGAAGTGCCTTTACTATGTTCAGTCACACTTGGGAGGGAAATGCTGAGACATGCTTTTTCTCTGTCACAATTCTGTTTCTGTCAGGTTGACTATTAATGCGGAGTGTTACCTTAAGCTGCATAACTTTCCAATGGATGAGCACTCGTGTCCACTGGAGTTTTCAAGCTGTAGGTGGTCAGACGTTTCCCCCTCCCATTTTTGACCCCGCCATCTCGACTTCAATTTCCGTAACGTGCCCAGAGACAGGAGCTTCTCTGTGGGCTAGCATAGTGGCTAAGCCCTTGTTCCTTCTCCTTGCCAAAAGGCCCATCTGCTTGAGGCTGCCCTCTCTAAGCCTGTACCAATCTATCATCTGCTCCACCAGCGGAGAGAGGAGGTCACCCAGTCCCATTTTCTCTGGCAGACTTAATGAATTATGCACCTTCTCCCAGTCTGATTCATGCTGTCTGTGTCATCCTTCATTCGTCTCTTTTGCATTGTGCCTCAGCCTCTCATGTCTTGTCATGATGTTAATCTTCCACACTGGTGAAAAATGCAAAGACCATTCCATGAAGTTAAGAACAAATGTTGAGACCAGAACAGTCACACAAAATGTCATCAAATGAGCACAAACCAGTGGCAATTTTATCAACGAAACTACTAAAATGACTAAATAGCCCTCACCTGAAAAACAACAGCATTGGTCATTTGTTAAAGAACAAATAATTTGCGTTTCTGCCAACATCCTCTTGCAGTTGTGCAAATAATGCTTTCAGTAGAAGTGACAGAAGTAGCATGACATCGTTCTACCATTGCAAAATCTTTAAAATAGAAAGGTCTGATCAAAAGTCAAAGCATGTGACCAGTAAGAGCAATTACTTCTGGACTGTGTATTTCCTGGGAGTAAACACTAGCTCACGTCTGCACAAATTGCCTACTATTGACTATTACAGGTATGCCTATCAAAGCTTGTGATTACCTACCACACTGTAGTGCACAGACTGTTAAGAAATTGCAGACATCTTGCTCATTTGAAGAACTTTCATGAGACTGGGCAGGTCAGTTCCATCCTGAATGCTCCCCTTTGCCTTGCCATGGTGCAATGTTGCCTTGTGATGTACAGTACACTAGATGACAGATATATAGGCATCAGTAAGGCTTATAATTCATTTATTTTTTTTGTCTTTGTTCGGGGGTTCTGTAGATGGTTATCCCAAGAATGAGATCATGTACCGGTGGCAGAGACGGGCAGTGGAGGTGGCAGACCAGCGGTACTGGAGACTCTACCAGTTTGCCTTTGTAGGGTTAAGGAACAGCTCTGATGTGGCGCACACCCAGTCAGGTAAAGGGTTATGGCAAAGTCCTTTTATATGTTGCCAGTCTCCAGTTGTACATGAAGCACTGATACTACAAGAATTTAGACTTTGGATTAGGTTTAGTAAAAGTACGTTTCAAGACCATCACATATATTCAATGTGTCCTTGTGCTACACTTGTATTACAGTGGTGTAAACCAATCCTTTGTACATGTGCAGTCTTATCTGTCTTTAAATTTATCATCTGTAATTCATATTCAAATTAGAATGGCACACAAAAAGTGCAAAACCTCCGTCAATACCAAATGCCCTCTTCCTCAATGTTAGAGGTGCAATAAACGACATTCAGGACATTAATATAGCAGCAAACAACTAATTGCTATATAAAGTTATAGTGGAGTAATGACATCCTGAGCAGACAATGAAGTCACTGCCTCTGAGTGTGACTTTGCACTGCTCACTATCCAGGCCAGGTGTGCATACAATGGTATGAGCACTGGCATAGACCAGGAGGGCAGCATGTAGATTCCTGGCCAATCCAGTAAGCTTTAACATGAATTGGGCCTTGCCCTTCAAGGGGATATTTGCGCGAAGCAGTCATTTCTGTAGATTCGTACAGTTTGACAGCATTTTGTGCCTTGAAAGCCCAGTTGGCAGTGCAGCAGACTTATTATCTGAAGGTTGTAACTTCGAGCCTCACATGGTGCAAGTTTTTCTGTCCTTGCCTGGAATTATCTGTAGTGAACTACGCGTCTCAAACCAGTGTTTCAGCCATACTGTGGCATTTCATGTGCACATTGGTGGTTCAGCAGTAGAATTCTCGCCTGCGATGCGGGAGACCTGGGTCCGATTCCCAGCCAATGCTGTAAGCTTTTACTGCTCATGAATTGGGCCTTGCCCATCAATGGGATATTTGCGCAAAGGACAAGCAGTTATTTCTGTTCATGTGAGATAAAAGAAGCTGTAGGTTTGACTCCTGCAGTTTGGCAGCATTTTGTGCCTCCTAGGTGCAGTAGGCAGCAGGTCAGTCTCATTATCTGAAGGTCATGACATTGAGCCTGAAACGGGGCAAGAGTTTTTGTCCTCGCCTGGAATTATCTGCAGTGAACTGCTCGACTTGAACCTGTGCTTCAGCAATACTGAGGCAGTTTATGTGAGCATTGGTGGTTCAGTGGTAGAATTCTCGCCTGCCACGCAGGAGACCCTGGTCCAATTCCCGCCCAATGCAGTAAGATTTAGCTGCTCATGAATCGAGCCTTGCCCATCAGTGGGGTATTTGGACGAAGCAGTCATTGCTGTTCATGTGAGATGAAAGACGCTGTAGATTTGACAGCATTTTGTGCCTTGAAAGCGCAGTTGGCAGTGCAGCAGTCTCATTATCTAAAGGTTGTGACTTTGAGCCTCACACTGGGCAAGTTTTTTTGTCCTTGCCTGGAATTATCTGCGGTGAACTACATGTCTTGAACTAGTGTTTCAGCAATACTGTGGCAGGTCACGTGGGCATTGGTGGTTCAGTGGTAAAATTCTCACCCGCTGCACGGGAGACCGTTAAGCTTTTACTGCTCATGAATTGGGTGTTGCCCATTAAGTGGATATTTGTGCGAAGGACAAGCATTCATTTCTGTTCATGTGAGATTAAAGACAATGTTGATTTGACTGCTGCAGTTTGGCAGCATTTTGTGCCTATCAGGCGCAGTAGGTGGCGCATTAGTTTCATTATCTGAAGTTCATGAGTTTGAGCCTCACATCGGGCAAATTTTTTGTCCTTGCCTGGAATTATCTGCAGTGAACTACACGACTCAAACCTGTGCTTCAGTAATTCTGTGGCAGTTAGTGTGAGCATTGGTGGTTCAGTGGTAGAATTCTCTTCTGCCACGCAGGAGACCCGGGTCTGATTCCAAGCCAATGTAGTAAGCTTTTACTGCTGTCTTTATTCGGGCCTTGCCCATCAAGTGGATATTTGTTTAACGGACAAGCAGTCATTTCTGTTCATGTGAGATAAAAGATGCTGTAGATTTGACTTGTGCAGTTTGGCAGGGTTTTGTGCCTCTTAGGCACAGTAGGCAGCGCATCAGTTTCATTCATGCACAAGTTTTATCCTTGCCTGGAGTTATCTGCAGTAAACTACGCTGTGGTAGTTTATGTGAGTATTGGTGGTTCAGTGGTAGAATTCTCGACTGCCACGTTGGAGGCCTGGGTTTGATTACCAGTATCCCTCTGTTTCAGTGATGTTGTCATGGTGGCAAGATGGCGTTATTGTGAGATTATAACACCCATCCTCCAGTTCCTACCCTGGCTGCCCCAGTGAATGTGTGCCTCCATGGGACAGGATGGAATCAGTTCAGGAGTATATCCTCCACTCTCCATTTCCCGTCCTCCCCCCAAAGCTGGCCCGCTAAGTCTGAGCTAACCCCCATTACACAGTTTGCTCTGTCAGCACTGTTGCCGTTGATAACACTGCACCGCTAGCCATGACAATTTCGGCCCAGCCATCCCCATGTTTGCTTGTGACATTTGAGGTCAGAGTCATGTGCAGGCAATCCCGGCCCAGACTTTGAATACCTTATATTGCAAAGGTTAAAAAAAATTGTGTATCCGCTGCGGATATATCTCAGTTTTTCTGTTATCCTGCTGAAACACACCAAACCAAAAACATGACCACCTGGGTGGAGGTAATAACTTGTAACCAAAATGCTGTAATTTATACAATGCACACTATCCCAGTCATATAAAATTGGCAACCTGCAATAGGTTACATACCTCTCTTCATATAATATGCTCCATTTAACCCAGCTTTACCTAAATTAGTTTAAGATCTCACTTCTCCCCCTTGAGTTCTTAATGATTTGACTCTGCATCTACCTTATTGTTTAACTTTCAGGCGAATACGTAATCATGACAATCTTTTTTGACCTGAGTCGGAGAATGGGCTACTTTACCATCCAAACCTACATTCCATGCAGTATGATTGTGGTCTTGTCCTGGGTCTCCTTCTGGATCAACAAGGATGCTGTCCCAGCCCGCACATCTCTAGGTTTGATATGTTCTTGTTTTATACACATTAAACTGAGTTCAAATGTGCCTTGTTCTGTATATCATTGTACTAGACATTGTTCTAAAAAAGAAAAATGTATAGGTTATTTTACAGTAGAGATTTGTGTATTTTGTTCTCTGTGCTGTTGTTTATAAAGTGGGCAGCTCTGTCAGAGGCAGGTAATAAATCCTCTGATATAAGGAGGTATGTGACAACAGCTGGTGGGTTGTTTGATCTGATCGAGCCACACCCACACAGTCCTAACGGAGCAATTCAGTGTGTTGATAGTGTGTCTTCATAAAAACACCTTGTTTTTAATTTAACAATGGTTTATTTAGTCATGAATAGTAATGCTGCAGAGAAACACTGAACATTTGAAGCCAAGTGTTTGGGTATTTTATAGTTGGAGTCTGTAAGTTTCCTGCAATGATTACCCCAACGCCAGAAAGAGGCGCTGAGAGCAACTTTGTCAAAATATTCCCACTGAGGGATTTGTCTCTGTGAAAATCCATTTAGGTATCACCACAGTGCTCACGATGACAACTCTAAGCACCATCTCCAGGAAGTCCCTGCCTAAGGTTTCATATGTCACTGCCATGGACCTGTTTGTCTCTGTCTGCTTCATTTTCACTTTCGCTGCCCTCATGGAGTACGGCACTCTGCACTACTTCACCAGCAACAGACAGACCAAGAAATCTAAAGCCAACAATAACACACAGGTACTTAACACTCGTTTTCTTTTAAACCAACTTAATTTGATACACTCTTAGAAATGAAAGTTTCAAAAGGGTTCTTCCAGGAGGACTGAGGTTGTACCTCGAACTATCTGAAAAACCCTTTTTGAAGGATGGCTTCTTCAAGGGTTCTGTGCAAGACAAAGGGTGTGGGTGGTATACCGGTTCATCCAATAAACCAGTTGATTTTCTACATGATAGATGTACAAAAATATTTATCCATGCGTAAAATTGGGATGGGATGGGATGGGATGGGCAGGTGTTGAATTTCTTTTGATATATTTGTCATTTTTTGTCATTTTACAAACGAAAAAAAGTGGCCAAATCAGCTGATTCTAATCTAAGTGATGAATATACCAAAGAGGTCTGAAGTGATCTGGGGTGGGTCCAAAATCGCCACACCGGAAGTCATCTGCAGGAGTTAGCGGCGGGTGCTAGTGGCGAGAGTGTTTTGGTAGGAAGAAGAAAGAGTGTTTGAAAGAGAAGAAGGCAGAAGAACAAGAAGACGGAGTGTTTAGAGGAGAAAATGAGGCGTTCACTGAATGTCCATCAAGCCAATAAGTTATTATTTGGAGAGGAAGACGCAGAGGGTTAGCTTGTTTCAAGATCTTCGTCTGAGGAGGAGAGTGGCGTTGAGGATGATGACGTGACTGACCCGTCTTTTGTCATCGGCAATGAGAGGTAAGGCAAACTTATCCTGAATATTTATAGCTTTTGTTTTGTTAATTGCTCTATTGTAAACGTTACAAACCCGTTTTCTATGCATATAACGGTATATATTTAGGTAGGTCTATGTATACAGACGATCAGGAGTGAAATAATAAATACAGAGATGGGTAAATGTTTAGCCTTTTGTTTCCCCTTTTATCTGAACATAGATGAGTAAACTCTCATACTCATTTCAGAGAGATGGATACACTGATTTTCCTAGTGTTTATTTTGGGTTATATTTTATGTTTTATATGTTTATTTCTATATGTTACTTTTTGCCTTTTGTAAACTGAGTATTCACATTGTTGTAGGGAGCCAGAGAATAAGAATTTTAGTGCTCACATTTTCTTCACCATCCATCATGTGGATAACCTGAACAATATCTAATTTCTTTTACACATTATTGTCATGCATAGATACAGTGATGAGGACAATGGATCCTCTACACAGAGGCCCACCCAGAGAGGGCGTGGGAGGAGGAGTCAGATGAGGTCCAGATCTCCACACCATCGCTTGGAGCCCTGGAGAACAGGAAACGACCCCGACACTGTCCCACAAATCAGCCGGTTATGCCACGCGCCACGTATTTGTATATAATTTGATTACATCTTAATTTCTCCTCTTATGTTACATTTGCACTATTGGAACTCTGGGAATATAAGGCACAGGTGTAGAACTTTTGCACATAGTTTGTATTGAAGAGTAGCAGTTGACAAGGTAAAAAAAAAACCCTGTTAATATTCATGCTTTTATGGGAAATATGTGTATTTCAGTTTTACCTTTATATGTGTATATCTGCAATCTATGTTTACTTTTTCAAGTTCTAAAACAGTTCATTCAGCATGTTTGTGGTTTTTATTGTAATAAACAGCATATTTTTTTAATTCAGATTTGATGATTTTGGTGTATTTTTAAGCCCAATATGTCAATTAAGTAGGTTAAAGTTAAAAAATAATTGTCAGATCATGTAGGTGAAGTTGTGCTGACAAAAAGATACCAAACATGGGTATGGTAAACATTTTTTATGTGGTATATAAAGGCAAAATCAAAAGTATTCAAAAAAGGCTTAAAGAACTGGGTATGAGGAATGTCTTAATGGGACAAAAATATTTCCTGTGTTTCACAAAATATTCTCACAAAATATTTTTGTTTTAAAATAGAAGCATATCACTTTTTAAGATCTATTATCACTACAATGCAGTTGCACAATTAAAATTGTTTACACCTGCAACTGTGTGATGCATTCCGATTTCTTCTTATTGTATGATTTTGTGTGGCCAAGCAAACCCTATAGTAATCATATATATATTTATGTATATGATGGCAGTCAGTCTGTAGTCTTGACAGCAGAATAAGCCACAATAAACTTCTATAAATGCACAGTCATGCAAAAAAAAAGAAAAGAAAATAATGGTGTGATACAAATTTGGTCATACCACCCAGCACTAACTAAGGGTTCCAATAAGAACCCTTTTCATCCAAAGAACCCTTTTATCAAGAAAGAGTTCTTCAAAAAATTCTCACACTCATAATATCATAATAATCAAATGTTTAACCATGTTTCAAATGGTATTTTTAATGCAAATGTAAATGAAATCCATTTATTGGAAGCAATTCATTTTACTTGGGTTCTACCATAGTTGATATCTTTGTCATCATTTCATGCCATACAACGGGTAACTGGTACTTAGCATTTTGTAGTCTGGTCTAATTTGGAGCTGAACCCTGCTGCACCATTGAAATAGTAAGTAGTAGTAGTAGTAGTAGTAATGATTTCACAAGATTTCACCCCTTAAAAATGTGACTGAGATAAGTGTGGGTTGTGCTGGATCACATCAGCCCCTGTCCTGCTAACCTGTTAAACTGAAACCATGATAAGTAGGAGAGAGATCTATAGATAATAAAGTCAGCTACTATCTTTAAAGCCTCCCTGGGTTCTAGATAAAATCCTTGGGATATAAAAAGAGCTCTCAGTACAACACCATGGGTGGGTTCTTATATCTTAGATTCTTATTATAAGAATCTTTCACAGATTGTTCTCTGTATGACCCTTCATGTTGGGTTTTAGGTAGAACCCTCTGAAAGGGTTCCAGGTGGAATCTTTATAAAAGGTTTTATAAGGAATCAAAAACGGCTCCCCAATGGCGACAAGCCTGAGAACCCTATATGTTACCTCTATTTCTTAGAACATTGTAACACACTGAAATGTGTGTTTTGTTCCACAGCAGAGAGCCTCCAGCATGGTGAATATCCGACCTGGCACATCCCTGCTGCAGATGAACAACATTGTGCCCTATCACGAGGAGGGTGACTATGCTTATGAGTGCTTGGATGGAAAAGACTGTGCCAGCTTCTTCTGCTGCTTTGATGACTGCCGCTCAGGTGCCTGGCGTGAAAACAGGATGCATGTGCGGGTTTCCAAGATTGATTCGTATTCACGAATATTCTTCCCCACTGCTTTTGGCCTTTTCAATCTGGTTTATTGGATAGGTTATCTGTATCTATAAAAACAAGTACCTCAAAAAAGGACGACTGGAGTTTAACGTTTGCAAGCATTTCACAGTAGCATAGCTGCTCCTGTAGCATTGGAAATAATAGCTACTTAGCAAACAAGAGACTAAATTAAAATCTAAAGACAAATTATGAATGACAGTGCCTTGTTTTTTCCTGTACTAGGAATGAGGCATTGCAAATGAGTGAGAGTCACACTGCCCCTCAATCTGCCCAACTTCTTGTTCCAGGGCAAGACAGGTCAACAACTACTTTTTAATATGCCACTAAGTACAGTATGGATATTTATTGTCCCCGGTGGATAATCCCTAATGATTATGGTGACCCATTGACCTTTTCATCTAGCACCAAAGTTAATTAAATGGTATTTAAATAGCTAGGCCTAAAGGCTGAATTACTATGAATTATTTTCTGAATATTCTTAAATGCCAGGGGATTGATCCCAGTCTTTATGACCCTTAACTCTAAGATGACCCTGATGAACTTGCTGTTCTTTCCTTGTCACACTGACTCACTCCCAACCCAAAGGGGTCAATGTACTGTGCTGCACAGTCAGCACAGCAGACTATGTAGTAAATTGTAGGTTTAAATCCCATTCGGCCTTGTGCATATGCCCATTGGACTAGTATTTGAAATTGCATCATGAAAATAAAGCCCTATGTCTAAATGTGAATCTTGTCATTAAGGTTAACAACTGGGAGGAACCTAAATAAGTCCATATAGCAAAATTAAATTTTTCCTTTGACAGCAAAAGTGCTTTATAATATTGGCTAAACAAGCTCAAACATACTTTGCTCTACTTACATCAACAGATAAAATGATGGGCTCTGATTATTTTGGATCAGGGGTGTAGTGCTGCTGGAGAACACTGGAACAACGCCCTGCTACTTTTTTTCTCCAGGCGAGGAAATACAATATTTACAGTTCTCATAATCTGGTTGAAATTCATATACATTTTTTAAGCACTGCAAGATCCAATCATAACTAATGTGTATGTCATGGAAGAGAGGCGATAAAAACAAAGTGAATGGTCAAAGTTGTCATTATGACATTTAAGGGGTGTTGATTGATTCACAATGTGACATCCTGCTTTAAGTAATGTCCAAGAAAAAAATCCACCTTAGAAGTTGCCAGTAGCTGCCAGGAGTCTTTGAGCAGCACACTGAATTAAATCATTTTGTCTTAGTCTATTGCTTGCTAACTGATGATGAGAAGGCAGCAAAACACCTTGTCATTTTTTGGAACAGCAAAAAAGGTAAAACTTTTAGTTGGTGTTACCTTAGTTATTCAGTGATAGAACCATGCAGGCCCATGTCAGGCCCCCGGGACGTGTGCAATTTTAGTATGCCCTGCGGCCCACAAAGACTTACATAGCAAATGAGACATCTCTAAATCAGTGGATGTATTTTTTTTAGTGTCGCAACCTCCACAAAATGATTACTTCACTATCAGAATTCAATTGGTTGGCTGGAGTCTCAAGTGCTCTTACTCTGTGGCCTGCACAGTACAGAAGCAATGGCGATCATCTGGGTTGAACTGTTTTGGCTTAATGCGTTATTGAGCAACTTTCATAGGAAGAAATGGGACCTCGCATCCAGTACTGTATCTAGTTCTCTTTATACATCCATGGCCCTGCCTAACTTGGACTACCTGACAGGTTGGCTTGTACTACAGCTAGCTAGCTGAGCAGCGCTGATGATAACGCAGCCCTGGTTCCAGAGCAAAATGCATCTCAAATTAGCATGTAAAATTGCCACTGTAGGAACAGGGGTTACACAACCTCCGAATTGAGCCACGACTTAACCACGTCCATGAACACATGGGTGTGCTCTAGTACTTAAATAGCACTACAACCCCTGTTTTGGATCAAGGTTGGCAAAATACCTTGATTAACTAAGCTTCAATGCTTTTGACGCTCTTATTGCCCCTTTTAATCTTTTCGCATTCTTCTTTATCAGCAAAGAGCAATGTAGAAACAATTTAGGTGAATGTTGGCCTTACTTTTACACAGCATTCAGTCACTTCACCGCTTAAAATAGCAATGATATTTGATTTCATCAGATTTGGTAACTGTTAAACTTTAATCCTACCCATAGCAGCTCTGACCCCAGAAATGTTTGCACAAGTAAAACTCCAGTCTACACAGAGGAGATATTGCCATCAAACCTGAAAAAAAGTAGCCCAAATGTTTGTTTACTCTTTGCCACCGTGCTATTGATATTGTTGAGAAGCAGGAAAGAGAAGGTGCATTGCGCTTTGTTGCTGTAAGGGGCGAGTATGGTTCTCTCTCTTAGAGTTATAGTCCCTGATGTTTTTGGAGAGGCTAATGGCTCCTATGATCTATGTTCCATTCAGTTTCCAAAATGTCATTTTGTTTTTTGCTTTTTTTTTTTTTTTTTAGTGTTGGAATTTGAGGATTCGGGGCACTATTGGTCACTATAACACAACCAGAGAGCATAAATATATAAACAACTCCTTTGTTCATAGGGTTCTATTTTTCTAGGCAGCACCTCACAGTACTATGATCAGTGAGGTCAAACTGGGCCAGCCTCTGCTCAGAGGTTACTGCATGGAAAGAATTTGTTAACTGCGGTCAAACAGTGAATTGTCATGAACAATAATGGTTGTTTTTCAAGCAGCCAGATTTTATACTCTTATGTATCATATGTTTCAAAAAGCGATAGAATTTTCATTAATGGACTGTTCAGGCAAATGCTCATACGCTCTCAAAAACATGTCAGTTCTGAATTTAAAAGTTCCATCTCTAAATCGTGGATTTCCTCTCTGAACAGGTTTGAGAAAATGTCCTTTACTATGCCGCTCATAAATGACATAAATTTCCTTTTATACAGTTGTTTCATGTAAAAGACTCACTGTGTGGACAGATATTATAGCCACCCTGAAATTACAATGATACACTTAAAGCTGATGTTTTTCCCCTCTTTTTTTCAGCTACAAATCCATACAGGAACAGTACAGTACATCATTTCCTCAGAAATGGCAGAGGTTCATAAAGTTGTCATGTAGTTTGACATTATCTAGTTTAACTTGTATGGAAATCATCAGGTTGAATCATTTTGCTAATTCTTAGGTCTTGTTCAGACTGCTGGCCCAAATCAGCTTTTTGGTGTATTCAAATTGTATCCAGACATTGATTTTAGAAAGTCCAGAAAGCAGAAAAAGAAAACACATGAACTGTGATCCAAACCACATTTGGAGGTTGTTTGAAATGCAAATACATTCAGATTTCTCCAGAGGCATCTGAGTCCATAAGCTCTGGCTGCTCGCATGAGATTTCAAAGTGGCTTTTGTGTCACTCAGTTTGTGACAACGTCAAATGCAGAATGATGGAAGTGCTGAGCAGAATCCACACTTATTAGTAGAGTGCTGCAAAGGACAACATGGAGAACAACAGTTTGTGGACCAGTATAAATTATCTGCTATTGGCACGATTGTTTGGAGGGTAAAATGATAGTCCTCCATTTCTCATGCTACCACACTGGGGAGCCGCATGACCAGCATAGCTACGTAGTTGCTGACGCGTAGGTTGTTACCACAGCAACTCACGCAGATAGACTGGTGATGGCTGGACACACAAATGTGATCTGACGACTTGCAAATAACAGTGCAGACAGTCTGTCTTAAAGATCTGATTTGTGAAACAAATACACTTTGTAATAGAGCAGAGCATACACTCACATTTGTAAATGGCAGAAAGGAGCTCCAAACCAATAACCACTAAGTGACATAAATCTGAAATGCTGAATCCTTAAATATTCTAGGAAAAAAAATTGCTGAAAGTTCAGCAGCACCAGTAGTTATTGACAAGACACCGAGTGCTATTACATGGACACAAATAACATGTTTATAAGCCTTATCCCAGTTATGATCATATTCGGGTATGGTGTTTACATGAGCTCGGAGAAATCGGGTTGTTCATATTCCTTGTAGAGATCGCTGTTTCTTTTAGAGTACCCCAGCTAGCATATTCGGATTTCCCATCAATGGAATATGGTGTTTACATGCTCAAACACATAAACGACATACCTCAAAAACCCGATTATAAACAGGTTATTCATGTCTTTGTAAAGCACACACTGATACCACTTTTTAATACCCCCTCATTTTGGACTATTCAGAGCATTTTAACCAACAAATATATTGGTTCCAAACCCACAAAGCTGGAACCAGAAAAAAAAAAACTGCAGGTTTTCCTTGACCTGAAGTGCAAACTGTGAAGACATCAGTGGGCTTGTTGTATTCTACAGACAGGTTGGAAAGAGAGGAGGTGAAGGCAACAATGGAGAAGTCAAGTGAGAAATGATCAGAAAAAAGAGCATGCAGTGGTCTTATTAATAATTGGCCTATGCTTGTTTGTTTGGGTAAAAACAAATATCTGTAATAACAAAACAAAAGTTTACATCTTATCAGTGTAATCCGCGATTTTGTTTCTACTGTAAATTTCTGTTGTGTATTGCGCAGCGCCTTTTGTTGATTATGTTGTGGAATAAAGAGACTCAAAACACATAGGATTGGACATTTGAGGGGTTACTTGTGAGAAAGCCATAGAACTGATACAGCATGTGAATTTATACTGTCTGACAAACAAGCAGTATTAGTTTACAAATATATGACACTCCTACAAGTCTTCCCATACATACACATTCAGAGAGGCTTCCCATCATTTGAGCTGCTGCTTCTTGTTATTTAGTTAATCAGTTCTGGGAACATTTGCTTCTCCTCACATACCCAAATCTGGTCAGGGCCATGCCACGTCATCTGGCTGAAGTCATGTCAGGTCATCTGCAGTACAAGTACGGGTCTTTGATTACAGTGGTTCCACTCAAAATTGATGGAAATGCAGGCTGGTTCACTACATAACACCAAGGTTCCAAGAATCCTAAATGAAACCATTTTAAGAACCAGAGCTTATTGGGTGGAAAAGGAGTATCATAAACAAGCCTGCACTGACTACCAGTTGTGACTGGACTTAGTTATTAGTTTAGCACAGAAAGTATCCAGCCTCTCACATAGTCAAGGATTCTGACTGCTGACAGTGTATTATCATGTGTTATAATTTGTTAAAGAGTAAGTTCCTTGCTCTTTAACAAATGTGCAAACCAGAAGATGTCAAACTCTTGTCATGAACCTTTGCCATTATGAAAGGATAAGTCCGGTATTTTGCACTTTGAGCCCCATTCCTGGTTGTTTATGATGAAATAGAGTGGTTAAGACCAAAATCTTCACGATTGCTGCTTCTCTGAGAATTTGAGAGAATTTGGCTTTCCCCTGCCTGACTTAACAATGCTGTCTATGGCCATGTGTAAATCTGTCCTAAAACCACCTTAAACATTCATTTTCAAAGCCATGAAACTCACCGAGTGGTCAGTGGTGTTCGTTGATGTTCCGACATAAAAATCGTAGCAAACTGTGGTTTCCATCCGTGTTTTCGCTATTTATCTCAATTGTGGAACTATTTTTTCAGCTGCCTCACACCCGTGTGTAAACTTCCGCTTGATCGTTCGTTTGACTCCAGCCCACTTGATGGCGATAATGCTCCTTTCCGTGAGTGTTGTAAACCGGCAGGAAACCACTGCAATGTAATAGGACACAGAAAGAAGCAGAGGAAGAAGGCTGGCGTTGTGTTCAGAGGCATCGTACTGCGAAGGTTGTTTACAAGCGAGAAATAATGGGCAAGTTTTGTGTGGTCAGCGACTGCAGGAGATTTCCTCTGAAGAGGAGGAGCGCACACAGCACTGTCAAGCTACAAAAGACTACAATGACTACAACCTTGTCATAAACAACCCCCTTTCCGTTTCCAGTGGCAGATTACTATCAACGGACACTGAGGCTTCCTATAGGAAATCAATGCATGGACAAAATGTCAAATAAATCATCACGGAAACCACAGTTTGCTACGATTTTTATGTCGGAACATCAACGAACACCACTGACCACTCGGTGAGTTTCATGGCTTTGAAAATGAATGTTTAAGGTGGTTTTAGGACAGATTTACACATGGCCATAGACAGCATTGTTAAGCCAAGCAGGAGAAAGCCAAATTCTCTCAAATTCTCAGAGAAGGAGCAGTCGTCAAGATTCTGGTCTTAACCACGCTATTTCATCATGAACAACTCAGTAATGGGGCTCGAAGTGCAAAATACCGGACTTATCCTTTAATCATTATTTGAAGTTGAAGTAAAATACCTATTCCCTGTTTACAAGTTAACAAACAGTATAGTGTGCATCCATATAGACTGATAAATATTTGGCTTTTATGTACTATCAAAAAAGGAGAGAAAACACAGATGAGTACTACTTCAGGTATTTTTCTCATGCTCTAAAATGTAGAAACGGACATGGGAACGGTGACACATGCAGACAACACAGTCACTAAGCCAGTTAAAATGATACACCAACATTTGCCCTTTCCGACTACAGACAAGAGGTTCTTGAACTTCCCACCTACACCAAAGAAACTGTCAGATACAATTAAGTAGCATGTCCTGTATAAATGTCGTGTTGCACATCAGCTCTGATTGCATTAATTCAACACATATGTAAAATATCAAATACAGAATAGTAAAAACCCTTGAAACGGCACTCCTATGTTGTCAAGATGCCATATCTCCCACGTTTTAGAAATGTCAAGGTGACATAGCTAATTAAGTAATGTCTAAGGTGTTTTTTCAACCATGCAAGTATCTAACAAGGAATGTACTGAAAGCCACATTAATCTATGCAAACATGAACATTGTTGCAATTGTTTTCTTAGGATATAATAACTCTTAGTTCACATTGTTCGGTCTGAGCAAGGGACGTGCCATTTATTAATTTAATTTAACCAATTAATAGTATTAAAGAAGTGGTAGAAACCTTTAGTGCACCAATAAAAATGTAACTCATGAAGGAAAAATATTTGACAAGACCGAATGTTTGTAGATCTTTTGTCCAAACCAAACTGAGGTTTAGCTTTTTTTTTAATTTTTTTTGCTTCACTTACCTATTACAACTAAACCAGGCATTTTTAAAACATGACACGCCACACCAATGTTGTCTTATGATAGCTTAGAGACATATTTTTCAGGTGTCTTTCTGCAATATTGTTGCACCAGGCATCCCTGGTGCAACTTAATTATTGAATATTAAAGATTTTATCATATTTCTGTCAAATCTGTTGTCTTGATACATTCAGCATAAAGTACATTTCCACAGACCAATTACAGGAGGTCACAGTGTTTAACACCTACCGTTGTTAATAGAGAGGGAAAGTTCTTCACCTTCTAGTGTCGCTCATGGGACCTTATTTTGGAAAAAATATATATGGTAGTCAAAGGTGAGAGATGAATACATTTTTTAATCCTATCTAAATTGTGCCATGAATTTCATACATGATGTTTATAAATTTAAAACATATTTTTTTAAGTTAATGAAGTAGCAGTGTGTTGTAGGTTTGTCTTAGTAGTGAACTACATATCTTGTCTTACATGATATACCAACACCAGCTCAGGTTGTTCTCATAAACAGTTAATACATTTTCCTATGAAAAGTAATGAAAAGTAAACTAAATTTGTGCATATCCCACGTAATCATGAGCCAGTAATTCGTGCATAACCCATGGTTTTGGAAAGCTGCAATCATGTGACCAATGTACTGATGGGACTAATGATAAAGCAGAAAGCGGTCTATTAAGGAGGCACACTGGGGTGGTGGATAGGTCACAAAATACAGGACTTTCCCTTTGGGCTTTTCTTAGGAGACCAGTGTTTGGAGTCAGATTTTGAATGAACTTTGAGTCATTTTAAAATACATCCCCACCACTTTTCTTTTACTAAACCTAACCACAGTAACTTTACTTGCCTGACCCTAACCACAGTAACTTTACAGTAATTACGTAACTTTACATTAAGCATGTAACGTCATTCGTGGGATGCTAAATCGTGGAATATCATACAAAGTGTTGTGTGTGCATGTCGTAGGATATCATATATACTGTTCCTTGAGAAGACGTTAACCAACTAGCTAGCAGAGTAACTTAGCTGTGTTACATCCAGGGACTCCTGGTCTTTTTATTAGCCAGGAAGTGAAAGACTGAGCATGACCCATTGGTCCAGTGAGTACAAAACCCACAGGCATTGTAGCTTCATTGTAATTACGTAGTTTCAGTCTTATATTCAACTGTTTTTAACATTGACCTTCTTGACTTGAAAAATTATATTTAAACCAACTAACATCATACGTGTAATTCATGGCACAATTCAAATGGGATCAAAAAATTGTGTCCTGCCATTCACTACTGCACATAGTTTTTTCCAGAATAAGTTCCATGGTGGTCAACTGGAAGGGGAGAGACTTTGCCTTTTTGTAGACTTTTGACATGAGACATCCACAGGAAGTGTTGAGTTTCAATAAGGATAGCTTAGAAGCAACCAGCAACCAGTAGAAACAACTGAAACAGATAAGTGAGTGAACAAAGTATATCTGTTCCAATTACTGTAATTTGATTATGTTAGAAAACACACAACACACTGACCCAATATTCACAAAACAAGAAAAAAATGCAAATTCAAGCTAACATGGGACATGGACATATACTGACAAAATACATAAAAGGGAATGAAATAATGTTCAATTAAACTATAACAGAATAATAACGTGAAGTTAATGTAGCTTACTTCCACTGTGTTAAACGAGAATCAGGGAGCAGCAGAGTGATGAGTTTGATACTACTTGGTTGTTGAACTGATTAAATTATTGCTGTGGAAATGTACATTATGATCGGAATAATGAATTAATGTGACCTGTTATAGTACTTTAATTAACTGCCCTTCAATGCCCTTTTTTTTTAATTATTTTTTATTAGTGATGTCTTCAATTTGTTTGTACCAGCTAAACGAAAGATACCAGCTTTTTAAACTGATAATTAATTAGCATATAAGCCGGTTTAAATAAACATAGTGTTAACTCTGTCCACACACTGCAAGGCTACACATCAGTGTTTTGCTCAACCACAATATGGTTGTGCTTTGAGTCTCTACAACCAAAACACACAGACCTGTCCCCACCTGTGCAGCAGTGAAACCCTTCTTTAGGTTTTGCTGCTTCCAGTTACATTATTCTTATAACTGCTAACTTTAAGTAGCAAAAACAAATCAAGGAGCATGTGCAAATAACAAATGTTCTTCAAATGTAGCACTTATAGCAGGCTTGGTAAACCTGTTGATACTGTACCAAAAGGAAATTCTATAGATACATGGGTTGCAAAATGTTGATTCTCATCATGACAATGCTTTTAAATATAGCAGACTGCGTTTTAATATAGTGTTGGCCTAATATATTGCTCTTCTAGGAATACTTTTGTTTACTAAATGCGTTTTTTTCATACTTTGGGAAATAAATCCAAATTACCAACTGAATGTGCTTAATATTTACAGTACCACAGATTATTTACAGCATAATAAATGCAAGCACTATTTGTTTTTCCAAGCTTCTTTGCCCAAATATTGTAGCTGCATTGCTGACTATATTGATTGCGGAGTATAATTTCAAGAATTTTGCACGTTTTGAAAAAGCTGTGTCTTAGGGTTAGCACTGACGGTCTCAGCCTACACATGGTAGGATAGTCCAGTAGTCTCTATAGGGCTTTCAGTTTTCCCTGCTTCAACACTCCTCTGTCTTGGCTTCAGAAAATGATTGTTTTCATGATCTATGTTTAAAAAAGTTTATATCGCTTTTCAATCTTTGTAAAATGTATCTCAAATGATTCATTTAAGTGTATTCACCAGTTGCTCTGTAACTCCATTACATGTCAGGCATTATGTTACATACCCCTCCTTGTAAGTAGCCATAGACTTCAAAATCGAATGCTGTATTTTTCAGTCCAACGACCTCAATGTGTTGGATGATCGTGTGAACATGAGCGCAAGGTTGTTCGCTGTACTAACTATTAATGATTGGCATAATGCTATGTATTGCATTCAACTCAAGCCATATAAACACATCTATCATCTGTGTACAATGTCATTCTCTGTAAATGTTGCTCATATTGTATCGTGACTACTATCTCAATACACTGTGAAAATAAAGCAGTGCCTGGAAAAGGTCTAAGTGGTGTTGTCTGCCTTGATGTTGCAGTACGAAACCATCTCGGACTTAGTAAGTGTGTGTTCCTTTAGCACTTGGAAGACAGATATTTTAACTGGAACACTGCCTGAAGTCAGATTTCTGATTCTGAAACTCGGAGAAATCTCATCAATGCTGACCTTAAAATCTAAGATGGCTGCAATGTGCATGAACAGTAATGAAATCTGTAGTAATACACTGTTTATAGGCACTGTCTCATATGTGTCTCATTAAAACAGTTGTCCATTTCCTATCTGTGGACATGTTGTTACACTGTTTGTATGTGCAAATTACAGCATAATGCATTATTATTAACTGATATTATTTAACAGTGACTAAAAGGGCTAGAAACTTGTTTTACTAACAATATCTTGGTTTTCCAACTTCTTGAAATGGAAAGTATTCAACTCTATACTACTATACTATACTATCCAATGCTATACTATATTATTCTATACAATACGATACTATACTGTTCTATACTATCATACCTATACTATAATACTATACTATACCTCTATAACATTCAGTGACTTTCTGGGTCCCAGGGTCCTAATTCAGAGAACTGACTGTCAGTCAGAAACCTTGAGCACTGTTAGCCATATGATACCTATAGCTGTGTGGCTCTAGAAATGTCAGCTGGTTAGTTAGTCCACCACTCAGGCTCAAACTGAAATATCTCAGCTATTTGATGGATTTATGGAAAATCAAGGTCTCCTGAGGACGAAAGAATGAACATCTCATCTGGTGTTATCATCGGGTCAAAATTGTAATACTTTGTTTTATGATCGTACACCTGCAAAACTAATAACATTCCCATCAGCCTCAGCTGTACTTTGTGTTAACTAGCCAATATAAGCATGTTAACACGCTAAACCAGAGGTCTTCAACGTTTTTCAGGCTAAGGACCCCTTAACTCAACTCAAAGAGAGACAGAGCAGGGACCCCCTACTACATATATTGTATAAAACTGAGTTGCACGTGGGACATTTCAGGATTTCAGGTCTTCTCTTGTGTGCCTGTGGCTGCTAAGTCAGCAGCAGTTGTAGCATGGCTAGGTGCGTTAGCCTCCTCTCTGCACTTTCAACAGTGGTTTCCAAGGTGGACGGTGTGTCAGAGGCTAGTAGAAAGTTATAAAACAATCCATTGAGGCTCACAGGAATGTCCGTAACCTCAACATAGTAATACAGCCACTTTGCTAATATGCCAAACAGGTGCCGCACAGTGATGTAGCGTTAACTAGCGCATATGATTGCACAATGATTCATGGGTAATAGTCAACCTATCATTAATGTTGTGTACTGTTAACTAAATAGGTTTTATGAATAGGCTGATTTATCTTTGTTAATAATATATATTAGATTTACGTTAATGCGGATTTTCAGGCACATTTTACTTACTAAAACTTTAATTAATTAATTAAATTATTTAGAGGTCATTTTGCGGCCCCCCTGCAGTGACTCTGAGGACCCCCTAGGGGTCACGGACCCCCTGTTGAAGACCCAGGCACTAAACTAAGGTGGTGAAGATGGTATTTATTACCTGCTAAACATCAGCATGTTATTGTGAACATGTTAGCATGCTGATAGTCAGCTCAAGGTATCACTATGTCTTAGGACAGCCTCACAGAGCCACTAGCATGACTGTAGACTCTTAATTTTGTTGATTTATGACATCGAAAATGTTACAGAGTTAACATTAACATCGTTTATGCTGGTTCTTTATTATATGAGCTAGAGCACAACTTTGGATCATTAGGTGAGGAACTGTTTCTCTTAAAACATGCTTCAGCAAAGGATGAAGCCCTTTGCTGTCCTGAACTCCAGTTGAAGACATCCACTTATCAGTATATGGTCTGCAAAATCAGTGTTATCTTTTAAATCACTTCTTACAATTCATGTTTATGCAGTGGCCATTCATATTCTTTACATATTTTTGAGTCTACCTCTGATATGAGGTTCCTTATGCTTTATCTTTTTTCCCTTAGAATATTCTACTTGAGTATTTGATGCATCAGTATTTGATCTGTTTTGACTTTTAACTTTTCCATTTTTTGATTTTACATTGTCAGTTACTTTCTTGTTTAGTTTTTAAAAGTGCTGCTGTATACAGTGTATATGACGTTTGTTATTACTCATACTGTACTTAGAGAGAAAGAGGGGGGAGTTAGTTTTGCTGAGTTGGTATTTTGGCATTATGCATCACACCCTAAGCACATCTTGTCAGCAACTGTTAACAACTGGTGATGTAATTCTTTGGATCACAGCAGGACAAGACTGGAAACAAAACTCACCTGTGGCATTTTTTGTCTGGGCTAAAAAAAAAAAAGATGGCTGACAAGCTACAAGCTACTTATGTTTCACCTCAGAACATATACTGCTGTATATCAATAAAATCATAATCACTATTGATAATGATGTCTGAATGTTGAGACCAGTATTAAAAAGCCCTTAACTGCAGTTACTTAAATGGTTCATGAAGGATGTGTCTAAATCAAATTTTATCCCAGTTGCTAGAAAATGTCGGCATCGTACATTTCTGCAAATCATGGATACATTACAATTGAAAGTTTCTTACATATCATATCAGTGTTTCTAAAGCGACATAGTATATGAGCTGACTGGAAGTGAAGGGGATGGTGGATGGCGTGACACCTAGACAAGATGTCTGTCAAGCTGCAGACCACTCTTTGAGACCAACAAACAACAAAACCAGTTGGTTTTTTTTTTAATCATTGCTGTGTTTCCAGCATGGATAGTGCCATAAAAAAATGTATCTTTTTTAATAAAACATTGCTGCATTTCCAGACAGAACTGCGCCACCAAAGGGGGGTATTTAAAGCTAAAACATGATCTTTTCCAAACTAAGTGTTTTTAGTAGGTAGTTAGGTTCTAATTGCTCTACATTACAACGTACAAATGTAACATGTAAGGCAATAGATGGGGGATCAGTTTTCAGGGGGTGATATGCAATGGGTAAGCTATGTACAGAGCACAGATATTAGAAGAATGTAGAGAAAGCACAATTACAGTGTGTAACCAACAAAGTATCCAAGCTACAGAGAATAAGAAATATAGAATGATGGAATAACTATACAGTTTATAACAAAAAAATAAGCAAAATTAAACAGAAGTAGCAAATTGAAGCTATACTGTACCACTGGATACTTCATATGTAAATGGAATGTAATTGTAAAGCTCATCATCTCACCTGCAACCTACAAGAATGTTAGCACAAATGGATTATCTGTTAACATTAGTTTTCTTAGCAAAGTGCAGGAGCATAAATACAGACAGTATTTTTGGTGGGGGCGGCATAGAAAGAGTGGTTGGAGGGCCCACCCTCTCTGGAGCAGATTACAGACCCTTGCAAGTAATTCAACTTTCCATCTCAGAAACACACCTGTGAAGAAAGAAAGTTAAAATACAAATACCGTGATCTACTATATATGCTATTATATGCTACTATATAATTGTGAAATAGTCAGTAGCAATTTATAAGAAAATTATATGCTCATTTTGCATAAACTATAAATAAATTGTTAAAAAAAACATTTAACAAATAATTTCTTTATTTTATGTGGTATCTTTGTCATATACAGATTTGCAGTGGTAGGGCAGCACGGTGGTGTGGTGGTTAGCACTCTCGCCTCACAGCAAGACGATTCCTTGTTTGATCCCGGGTGGGGGAGCCCTTCTTTGTGGAGTTTGCATGTCAGCATGGGTTTTCTCCCTACAGTCCAAAAACATGGGGATAGGTTAATTGGTGACTATAAATTGTCCATAGGTGTGAATGTGGGTGTGACTGTTTGTCTGTCTCTAAATGTGTCAGCCCTGCGATACCCTGTCTCTTGCCCCCAAATGGATGGATGGATTTGTAGTGATGATTGGTAATATGTGTGTTGATGTTGTTCAACGTCGAGTCTGCATTTGATCATGTGACGATACTATAAAATATACTGTAGCTGTTTCCACCCAAAATCTGGCCTTTTGATATTGTGCACTGGGGTCTATCCCAAATACTGTGCGCCACTGTCAAAGTGACAGTACTTTTATAAGCGCTGCGTGTCAGTGCTGTATTGTATAGTTTCTGTATGTTATTTCCCAGCGGGTTTGGAGTTTATGTGTGGGCTGTATCTCTCCACTGTGTTTGTAAGTTGCATTTTAATTAGTTTTTAATGTGTGTGTGTTTTTTTGTGTCAACACTGCAAATCAGTTTTCTCTTGGGGAAAATAATCATTCATAATCAACATGGCACATTTACTTGAGATTAAAAAACAAAGACAAATTGCACTATTTGCCCTATTTTAGCTTCCTGGATGGCACTTAACGGTAAACCAAAACCCCAGGGTTAGAGATTATAGTGGCTCAACAGTATTACATGCCATGTTTGATAGTGGCAATGTAAATCTCAAAATGGAGGACATATTTCAATAGGCCTCTTTGCTCTCTGTCCTTCTTTGCCTAACTCTGGCATTATCTTGACTCATAATAATATAAACCTTATTATGTTGTCTGCCTTGTTTTTCCTCAACTTTGTTTTTTTGAGCATACATGTTACTGATCAATATACTATACTGTAAAGTGAAGAAAAGAAAACTGTTAAGTATTTGATTAAAGATAAATGAGATCTCTGGCTCATCTCTGGAAGGAACAATAAAAACTGTAAACACTCTGAATATTACCCTGGAAGCCTGTTAGAATTTCATAAGTGTTCAGTTTTTCCTTGATTCATTTTTAATTGAAATTTAATGATGAAACATTGGGTTCCAGGGGGAAAAATGCAGGCAATTTCAGCTGCTGGGTACAATATTACAAAAAGCTAATTCGAAGCTGTGAGATACCAAAGACACTTTGAGGTTTCTTTCGTTGCTTAGGTCCCACATAGAGGCGGACCTCTTTCTCTCTTTCTCTTTTTACTGGTAGGTACCAATTACCATGTAAGCTGAATGGGAGAAGGCAGTGGTGCCTGAATGTCGGTGCTGATGAGGGGATGAAAATAAAGCCAACTGTCTCCTGGTGAGACGTGATTATGGGGTATGAAGATGTGTGAAGTTGAAAAGCTCCCACCTCCTGGCTGGCAAATGAGAGTGCCGTTTGAAACCCTTGGATTAGATACATGAATAGAAACAGTGTGTTGCTACAGTAGGTCCCTGCTCATGCACAGAACATGGTTTAACTGTGACAGGTAATATAAAGTTTCTGTTTTGTCAGCTGTGGTAAAGGTGGGAGAAAGTACCACATGTGCAAGTCACAAGCAAGTCTAAAGTTACTGTGGTAAGAATCAAGCAAGTTAAGTCCCTGCTATAAGTTAAGCAAGACAAAAGTCAAAATAAATTCTGACGATCTGGTCAAACATTCAGCCAATAAGCTAAAAAAAGACACATTCTTGTATCTTTTATTGCGAATTTTGTAGTGACAGATGAAGTTGGTTGTTGTGGTGGTCGTGTCACTAGTTTTGAGCTGCAGGCCTTACAAACACTCCCAGCTGGCCACCAACATTGTTTGATGTTGATGTTTAGTTAAATTTAGGTTGTGACGGGTGACGAACTTTTAATGTCAGTACAATGTACTGTCAATCTGACGTAGAATACTACAGACAGATGACATTGATATTTTGTTGGGTTTTTAAGCTGTGTAGGTAAGTAACCAAAGTTCAACATCTTTCAAACGTCTCATGCCAACGTCATTTTGACGAAGATCTTTACTACTAATGGAAATGCCTGAACCTCACTTACCCCTCATATAAAGATAAGACGAAACACTTAAACACATTAAATGTCTTCTTATCCGCCACCTGTGATGCCCCTTTTTGTATCAAACTTACGGTTTTTGAGGCTATTTTTTATGGGTGTGAGACTTGGCTAAAAGTACCCTTAAAGTCTGTTGAAACTCTTTACACGACTGCGGTCTACCACACCTAGCCTAACCTGCCTGTTGGAGGCAGGACTCCCTTCAGTGCAAGCTTTAGTGAAAGAAAAGAAAAGCCAAGTTTCTGACCAAGATGAAGCAGCGTCAGGGCATGCTAGATGACCCCTTGAGGTATGTTCTAGAAATGACGAGAAAAAAGAATGAAGTCACAAATTTTTACTTGTCTGAGATAATGGAGAAACAACATCAAATTGGGAGTGAACGTGAAGAGATGATTAAAAAAATAAGATCTAAAGAGGGAATAAGACGCAAAACCAAGGCATCAACCTGGATATATCTGTTCATCCACTTTATACCAGCAATACCCCGTACATTGAAGACCATCTGAAAGTAACTTTTGAACGGTTCCGGATGTCTTGTCACAGATTGCAAGCGGAAATTGGGAGGTGGAACGATACACCACCAAAACAACTTGTGTTATGTACGAAATAAAGAATATATACTTGTGTGCCCTCTTCCACAGGATATCTATAAGAAATATGGACATTACTCCACTGAACTGAGCTCACTCTTCATGGAATCTTAGTCATGTTACATGCATGTCTTTCAGCACTGGAACACCAGCAGGGCCTCTACGGAATGACGGACTGTGTGTTGTTAGTTGTATGACCTTTTCATGTTTTTACGAATGGGTTTAACTTATAAATGATTTTTTTGTATTTTGTTTGGACCCAAATATTTTATTTGTTTGTGTCAATAAACATAACTAAATACTAGAATAATGTAGAATTCAGTTGTGAGGTATGGTTGACAAAACCCAACGTCTGCAGATGTCTTAATATAAATGTGCACATAGCGCAAAATTCTAACATCAGACATTTAAAATTTCTTCAACCCAATTTTCATCATTAGCATCATATTAACATCTGGTGCCAGCTGGTCTGTTTTCTTTTTACTAATGTCACAGACAACATAATCCTTAAATCCGAATTTTGTTATTTTTGGACTAACCTCCTCCATGGTAGTTTGTACACATTGCACTAGAAATTACCCAATCATGTTTCAAAAACAAAATTTAACTTTTAAATATCTAGAAAAATACAAATATTTAAGATAAAAAAAAAAAAAAAGTCAAGTCCTTTTGTGTTATCTGTGTCAAGTCTCAAGTTATAAATACCAAGTCAAATCCAAGTCAAATCATGTGACCTCCAACTGTGATATGTGTTATTTGCTACTGTTTACAATGTAGTACATAATGTTTTAGGAACTCTATTAAGTGACGGCACACACATATACCTCTCTTAACTCACTCAAACCCTTTTATTCAAGCTTTGTTCAAGTGTTTCCATTTTCTATGTCCCTCAACCAGCTGACATGTGATCACACAGAAAAGAAAGCTGTTGTATTTCAATTATGGAATCAATGCGTGCAAGACAGAGTTGAAATTATTTCACCTGGAACTGCTAACAGCATACAATGAGGACACTTCCTTTACCTTGCTGGTTTACAGTCATCTGAAGGCAGCTGGGTATCTGATTCATTTGCAGTCCCAATGAACGTGTGCATCGTTTTAATGAGTCTGGCCAAACTACAGCTTGGAGCTCTGCATTTTTAATCAGAGCACAGGTAGACGTGCGGCTGTGATGTCTAACACAATGTGTTAGAGGATGTTTGGGTTCATTTTTATAGTGGTGTTCCCAAAAACAAGAGACTGTTGTTTTGAAAAATCATTTTATTTGTGGATCATTACCAAAACAATTGTGGTACGACTGCAAGTTTATGAAGGACAATGGATTAAAGAGACAACACTTTAATTCCCAGATTGTCAGTAATTCTTTCTGAATGTAGAACAGTCAAATCCAGGTGATGAGTTTCCTCTGAGAGAAAGTACTCTGAACAAGATTCCCAAACTGTCAGTACATCTTGACAGTGAGAGCCTTGTGTTTAAAGAGGAAAAAAGTTATTGCCTGTGGTTGTCACAGCCTCTAACACACCCTACTATGACAGTCACAGACTGTATAAAGTAATGGATGGGGCCACAAGGATGTTACACATTGTTTTGTCCCATTCTGAAGCCTCAAGGTTGGCATTTTCGCTGTCGCCATCTTGGATTTTTGGAGCCAGAAGTGACCGTATTTGGATGAGAGGGTGGAGCTAACTCCAACATTAGCTGCTGGCTTGTTTGGCACAGTGTATTTACAGCTATGGTTAACTGCGATATTGCTAATGCTTAACTGAAATTATGCTCATGTTAATGTTTGCTAGCAAAAAACCCCACTTTTTTAAAAAATGTGCTTATTGGTAAAACTATACCTCAGACTCCTTCGACGGTCTTTAAGTGCAACCAAATGAGGAACAAGACTTTTTAAGGCAACCAAAATGTTACAATTGACTGTCATGAACTGAAAACTGACATAGCAACAGCTATATCTACATCTTTACTCTGTGCATCAAGGATTACACAATGGTTACATTACCTAACCAACGTTATCACTTAGTGCTGTGCGATATTACGATATATATCGTAGTGCGATAGAAAAATGTCTACCGTACGATATAATCCTCTATCGTTTATATCGTAATTTTAACGTGTGGGCTGTGGTTAGCTCGGCTAATGTAAACGCAGCAATGCTACTGCTTTGCGGCAGCAGTTTACGTCACCTGCAAGAACTCCTTTACGGCACTGCTAACGTTTTCATCCATGCGTGCGAGAGCCAGCGGAGCATGGACATAAACAACGTAGCAGAGATGGAGAGCACAATAGACGCTGAACCAACAGAACCCAAAGAGGAATTGGTGCCGAAAAGAGGTAACAGGAACTCCATTGTTTGGCACTGGTTTGGATTTAAAAAGGCAGACACAGACCAAAAAACGGTACAGAGACAGTGTTAAAATGCGACAAAGTACTAAAGTTAAACCACGAAGTGATGAAAAGAAAAACACACACCAAATGAGCCTGAAAGAGTCAATGTCCAAGGGCACTGTCTATGACAAGCCACGAAACTACAGATGCCATCTCTAAATTAATGTGTGTCGACATGGCATTCATTTCATGTGTGTATATATGTATATATATATATAATTTTAAGTAAAAATACTATATCGGGATATATATCATTATCGGGATATAAAATTACCTATATCGGGGTATAACTTTTTGTCCATATAGCACAGCTCTATTATCACTGTAGTAACTACTACTCAACAGATGGCGCCCACCTGTCGCTCAAAGCAGTCACACCCTTAATGATGCATAACTTTAACCCTTGATTAAATTTACGGGTGACTTAGCCTACATGGAAACAAGGGAACCACTAAAATGCTTAATCATTTGCAGGTTTTAGGACTCATTCCTGCACCACTCCATTAACTTTAAATGAGTGAGTGGTATAAAATTCATCCCTGTATAGTTTTCATGAATGGGAAAAATAGCTAGTAATAAAACCAAAACCATATTTTTTTTCATACCAGGCTGTAAACATGTTGAAGTTGAACATTTTAACATGCTGGGTCTACGAGGAGGAACTGCAGTTTTTGGCACTTCTGTGTTGGCTTCATTTTTCAGCCCTGGAGGTTGCAGCTTGGTTGAGATGCAGGTGAATGTTAATTGTGTCCTGTAACTCCTGTTGAGGTTCTGCCCAGGGTGTTCCAATCTGTTGAGTTCATCTCTGCTCGGAGGGGAGGAGAGAGGAGAGGGGAAGCTTTCAGAGGAGCTTAAAGTGAGGTGTACCCTATAGGGATTTTTTTATTTTTACAGGATAGCAACACCCCTTTAGCCAGAATCTGTTAGGTCAGCTGATCTGATTGAACAATGAAGAAGGCCAAGCTGTTGTGGAAACATTACTGTAGTATTAATTATATTGCATGATGGTAATTAGGCAAACTACGTGTGAAACAGGAATAGGCCTGCAGAGCCAATAGTGGCTCTAATGATTTTATTTTTATTCCTAAAATAATAATACGATATAAAAGTACGATTTTCCTTGTGTCTAATCATGAAAACATTGTCCACAACTTTGTCTAATTTTTCAAAGCCAAAAAAAGGTTTCCAAACGTTGTCTCGGTGTTGACAAGCATACCTTGGTTCATTCAATGAAAACATAGAGCTACAGTCCCATATAGCCACACAGTGTCTGCTATCCTATAATATCAACCTGAGCCTGGAAAGGACTTCACACTTACTGGTCTTTCACAAATTAATTACATATTTTAGTTAGAATATTTACAGCTGTTTCATTGCTCTCTCACATCTGTTGTGTTCAGGGCTAAACCACAACAAAAAAATCAATCCTGGTGTTTTTGCCAAGGCCGGCCCAAAACAATTAATCAATAGGAAGATTTTTGGACAAAGAAGCTCTGTTTTGATGCATTCTTATGCACTCTGGTGTCTTATTTACCCTTAAAAACTGTTATTTATCCTTTCCAGATTAATTATGAATCACTATTTGTTAAAATGTTAGTAGTTGGTCATTAAAAATGTATTGACTATAGAGCTGGGAAAAGAGTACAGTATATTTATGTTATTAGTGGTGGAATGTAGACAAGTACATTTATCCACAAACAGTACTTAGTTACAATTTTTAGGTACTCGCACCTGAGTATTTTATGCTACTTTATGCTTAACTGAGATATTGTTATTTTTACATCATTACGTTTATTTGTCTCCTTTAGTTACTTTAAAGACTCAGATCAATGATAGAAAATATAATCAACTAATTAATTATGATGCATTATTATAGATTAAACTATAATGCAGTATTTACTGTTATTAGAATAAGCTCCACTTGTAACAGCTGCAACATTAAAGTGATGAACACATTAATGCATCAGTAATTATAATCCAATATGAATCTAAAATAAGCCATTCTACATAATAGTACTTTTACTTTTAGTACTTGAGTATATTTTGAGTCTAATACTTGAACTTGAGAAGCATTTTAAATGCAGGTCTTTTATTTCTGACACTGTAGTATTTCTGCTTATAGACCTACTTAAGTAAAAGGTCTGAGTAGTTGAATTTTTCCACCACTGTAGCCTACATGAACATTAGTTTATTTAGCATATTCACTGCTTTTTCTTTCACTCACTCACATACACACTTTCCAGACACAGTTTACGCAGTGTGATGTGTTTTCTGTTTACCTCACCAACATCTCCTGTCTGTCTGTGTATTTGTCTCTCTCCACTGTGACTAATGAGAGTTTTACCTGGGTTATAAGAACATGAACAGGTTGTTTATCGTTTTAGTTCACTTTGGAGCCACACTGTAACATGAAGTCGGCCTAATGTTACGCATCGTTAGGCTTGTAAAATTAAATAAAACAGCACCTACAATAATGATTAAGAGAATGCAGCCTATAGGGCTAATTCATATTGAGAACTGTACTACATAGGATAACTCTTACCCTATCCCTTTGGAAAAAATTCAAAAAAGGAGCAATTTTCTCCGCCATTTCTCCTCTGCTGTAACGTCTGTCTCTCAGCGTGAACCATCAGACCACCTCTCACCCCACATACACAACCACATACAAACACACACACACGGAGTGCTGGAAATGTTTTTTTTAAGTTCTACGTAAGCTTACATTTCAACAGGCTTATGACAAAATAACCTGGCAATGCCTATGATCGTTGTAATTCAGTCCTGTCTGTGCGCATGGCGTGAGAGGAGAGAAAAAGACGCAGCTTCTGTGTTATTATCAGATGAGCCCCTGTGAGTTTATTCTGAGTAGCTAGTCACTAAGAAGGTCTTAATAGTCCAAGTTTTTGATGGGTCCACAGTTTCTCTTTATTTAATGAAGGTGCTGAGCCTTAGACAGTTGTGTCGGCCCAAAAGTCACATCAGCCCATCGGGAAAGAGCCTGGTATGCCAGGTGGCCAGTACAGTCCTGGTTGTGTCCTTGCAGTAATGAATAAATATTTAAATTGTCTCTTTGTGTTATTTTTATCAGTCACATTTTGTGATGCTCTGACAGTACACATACAGTATGTAAAGTCAGTACTTGAGCAGCAGTCATCAGACATCATCTCTTTAAAATGATGCTCCCTGCAGGGAGGATGTCCCATTTGGTAAATACAACTCCTCCATTTATGCATCTCTCCCTCTCAGAACCCTGCTGGGAGGAACTAAGGCGTGAAGGAGGAGGGGAGCCATGTAAGACAGATAGAAGGCTCCCTCTGACAGTAGAGTGGCGAGATGAAAAGAAAGATCATTACATATAGGGATCATCGTCCTATTAAAAATAATCTTATTCAAAGTTAGA
The DNA here is from genome assembly GCA_019142605.1 of Cephalopholis sonnerati. Taxonomy (NCBI): domain Eukaryota; kingdom Metazoa; phylum Chordata; class Actinopteri; order Perciformes; family Serranidae; genus Cephalopholis; species Cephalopholis sonnerati. The sequence continues at coordinate 7,230,848 of JAGQAX010000015.1, read as the reverse complement.
CTAAAACTTCTCCAGCATCGCTGTATTTGTATGAAACCTTGTGTTCCACCAGCACATACGAAGTTATATTACTGATTCGCAACAGCAAATACTTTTAGAAAGAAATCTGATGTTGCCTGGATGATGTTTTTTTTTTTTTAATGCCGACATAAGTTTTAAATGATCTACAAAGTCCATGATGAAGGTCGGACAGAGAAGAATAAAGTTGTTCCCTTCAAAAGTTTTGACCCTTCAAAACTATTCCTTGTCTCCATGCACCTCAGAGAGATGAAGCTGTGCCAGAAAGCAAAAATGTGATCATGCACCTGGTTATTCTCCTCTGAGGGTGAGCTGAGCTCGTCATCTGCTGATGCAGAAAAGCAACTGACAGGAAAACACTGCAAGACAAATTAGCTTCTAACAGCGTGCTACCTTGACACCGCAGAGTATTTAATGTTCACCTTCTGAGCAATGAGCCATCCTACACCAACTTGTTTCTCTGATATGATTTCACTACAGCTGCAGAACTTGAGGGAACTCGCGCCCACATGAACATGGTCCTGGACTCAAGCATTAGACCAAATCATAGAATTAGTATTACCATGAATATTATCTGACAACAGGTAAAGAACATCATGATGGTCTTTAAAGAGCTGATATTTTTTAGGTTTTTGTATCATTTTGCACCTTTCCAGTTGTGTTTCTGTTGTATTCAAATCCGAAATTAAATAATTAAGTACGTATGTTTTAACATCAAAATGTTATTTTCTTCAGGTTTTCCCATGTGACCTGATGCAGGTTTCTGCATGATGACGCTGCTACATATACACCCACGGGGAATGCCACATTAGTTTGGTTCTGAAAGTCACACAATAAGGCAAACAAAATAAACAATCAAGTTGGCGTGAGACCAGGCGGCTTTGGAGAGGGAAATACAATGGCTTTAGTTACCCATCACAGAGGGCTGTCTGATGGCAAATTAAACTGTTCATTAAAATATTGCATACACTTAAACTGATATTACATATTTTAGGTGGCTAAAATACATTTTGCTACTGCATCGTTGACAGCCACCAGAGTGCCTTAGCACAGTCATTTTACCTCACAGAGAACAGGAAGTTGTTGGTCTACCGCTGCATCTGATCTGTTACTTCTTTGTGTTATCGTGTGACTTTCAAACCAATCTAATGTCCATAGCAGAACATTGCTTAGCTTCACTGCCCCAGTACTTCTTCCCCCAACTAACAGCATGCCAGCCACTATCTACTGAAGGTAAAACACTAACTATGGATCTTTCAATGTGTTAACACAGTTCAGATGCAGTATTATCCATACATTTTCATGTGGTTGTCCAGGGCCAGGTCGCAGGGGCAGCAGGCTGAGCAAAGTACTCCAGACGTCCCTCTCCTGAGGTATCCCAGAGCGTTCCCAGGCCAGATGAGATATATAATCCCTCCAGCGTGTTGTGGGTCTGCCCCGGGGTCTCCTATCAGTCAGATGTGCCCACCTTTAATGTGAGGCTTCCAGGAGGCATCCTGATCAGATGCCCGAACCACTTTAACTGACCCCTCTCAACACGAAGGAGCAGCAGCCCTACTCCGAGCTCCCTCTAAATGTCTGAGCTCCTCACCCTATCTCTAAGGCTGAGCCCAGCTACCCCACACAGGAAACTTATTTCAGCTGCATGTATGTCATTCTTTTGGTCACTACTCAAAGCTCATGACTATAGGTGAGAGTTGGGATGTAGATGAACCATTAAATCGAAAGCTCCCCCCACCTTCTCAGCTCCCTCTTCACCACGATGGGTGCAGTGCCCACATCACTGTAGATGCTGCGCCAAACCGCCTATCCACCTCACGCTTCATTTTACCCTCACTCCATAAACACAACCCCGAGATACTTTAACTCCTTCACTTGGGGCAGTAACTCATTCCCAACCCAGAGAGGCAATCCACCATTTTTTGGCAGACAACCATGGCCTTGGATGTGGAGGTGCTGACTCTGATCCTGACCGCTTCACACTCAGCTGCAAATTGCCTCAGTGCATGCTGGAGGTCATGGTGTAATGAAGCCAACAGAACCACATCATCTGCAAGAAGCAGAGATGCAATTCTGATTTCTCCAAATCAGACCCCTTCCTCCCCGCGACTGTGCCTCAAGATCCTGTCCATGAATATTGTAAACAGAATCGGTGACAAGGGACAAGCCTGGCAGAGGCCAACATGTTTGACTTTACATCGAGTATGACAACACAGCTCTCACTTTGGTCATATATTAAATCTTAATGTGTCTTCACCTGGGCAAGTAAAGGTTTTAATAGTAATAAAATAACTCCATCTTTCACCTACAAGATCAAATTTTCCAATCTAACACTTTCCTCACTCCATGCTTATTCTGTCACTCAATGGTGTGTGTGAGGGAGGGGAGTGTATCAGCTCTGTAACGTTCATCGCTGCTTTTTGTCAAGGTTGAGTGGGAGTTTCCATTTGAAAAACACAGAAAAGAAGGTAAATAGACCCTTCCTTTAACCATATTTTGGCAAAGTCTTGTGCACCTCCAGCTTCTTTTCTAAGCAACAGCAAGCAGTTGCTAAGGCTTGCTCAGGGATCAATAAGCTCCCTGAACATTGTTATCACTCATAGCACATCTTGACAATCCACCAGAGTTCGCTCACCTGCTGTATGTTAGGAAGAGGTGAGCCAAAACTGGAGGAGGCTATCATACTAACTATATTAATAAATTTCAATGTGCCGCTTTCTGGTGTGACTCGACACTAACACTGAGTCTAGTTAGTTAGTTAGTCATTTTATTTACACAGCCAAATAGAACATTTGGGCCCAAACATTTTACAAAAAGTTCAAATATACAATCAATTCAGCAGTAAAAATAAAAGGTAATACAATTAACAGCACAGAATGCATATGCATGTGCAGCATTGAGGTCACCTGCATTTTGACAGTGCCCAGCCCCTGATGTGATGTCATTGTCATTATGCATGTAAAATAAGCTAAACCAGAAGCAGTTGTGTGAGTCATATTTAGGTGCAAGTAAAACTTAAGTTGTTATGTGCTTTAAGTAGACAGAAGTGCTTCTGTTCCTGTGCACATATCCTTATACAACAGTTGGTATGGTTTCCTACAAAAATGCACACACAATGGTATGTGTCATAGCCTAGGTCATGTTTGTATTGATGTGTTGGGAGTTTTCTGCTGTGATCTGTTGGATGTGTTTGCTGTACCTGCAGGCAAAACTTTTTGGCAAAACATATTCTTTTCTCTTGTATTGTATTGCAGGAATTTAACTTAGAAATGTCTTGTTTCACAGTTATTTGTTTTTTTTGTTTTTTTTTTGCTTGGTAAGTTTAGGGTCAATGACTATACTTTTGTTTGTTGTTGTGGACACTGCTCAACTCTGAAGACAAATAAACTGCTAACTTTGTTGTTTGAAATGTGTAGCTGGCCTTTCTTGGGAAGAGGAGATATAACATGTGATATCCTACAAGTTAGCGCCCCACAAATGATATTACTTCCTGAATGTAAAGAAGGCTACAAAAGTTAGGTTAGGACAATAAAAGTTACAGAGGTTAGGTTTAGTAAAGGAACATGGTGATGATGTACCTTAAAATGACTCAAAGTTCACCCAAAGTTCACACTGGTCCATTCAGAAGTCTTCTGGGGAAAGTACCAGGGGCAAATTCTGGTGTTTTGTGACCCATTCACCATTCCAACCTGCTTCCTACATGGACCACTCAGGACCACTTCCTTCTTAACTCTTGTCAGTGCATTGGACATACATGGGTTATGCACAAATTACTGGCTCATCATTATATGGGATGTGTACAATATTTGGAGCATTCTTTTCATAGCTAAACACATGAAGAGTGCATGAGAACATCCTGTGCTATGCTATCATGCGCACAGATTTATAAATACAAAATGACATTTTAAGAGCAACTTAACTCCGGCTGCATATTGTACTCCAGGGCGTGTCAGTAGACTGTGACATGACTGTGACATCACTTGGTGGTTAGATGATAATGACATGGAAGATATAAAAACGCTTTTATTAATTTACTCTTTAATGAAAACCTACTACCAATCAGGAACAAATTGTTTCAGTTTCTCAGTCAGTTTAGGTCAGGATAGTTGATCACAGAGGGTAATTATGAACATATTCATGAAATCTATCAAATAATTACAGTGGAGTGTGGATGTTATCTTAACCACATTATTATAGATTTGTAGATGACTTTGTTTCTTACATTAATCAGAATAACGATTCAGTTCTGGGAAAAAAACTATTTCTCACTGATTTGGCTGGAAAAAAAAAATACTGAATATAATTAATATTTGTACAGATTTGGGAAATTCACAGTGTTTTTTTTTTTTTTTTAATTGCCTGATAACTGACCTCAGCAGTCAGACTTGGTTAAAGTGATCAGATGTCTCTCTGCCACATAATTCACACTATCAGTTGGAGTGTTTCCATAAAGCTCCCTCCCTGTCAGTCACATTGGAGTCAGACATGACTGACTAATCCGCAGAGAGTCAGAGGTGACCGTGGCTCTGCTGGCCTCTGGGTTTTTCTTTTCACACCTGCCTAAATGAGATGAGGACGGTGTGTGTGTGTGTGCGTGTGCGTGTGCGTGTGCGTGTGCGTGTGTGTGTGTGGGAGGTTGTTATTCCCTTTGTTCATCTCAATTCTGTGAAAATCACTCAGTTTGTGGTGACATGCTGTGTGAGCAGCTGTAGAAATGAGACATGAGAAAGAGATGTGCCACTAAAAGCAGGATTGTTTTGCTGTGATACATGGCACCTGGCACTCACTCCTCAGTTGTGACTCACGTTACCATTGTTATGGCGTTTTTTTAAGCCATGTGTAACAGTTAATATGTGAGCTTTGAGAGAAGCGCTTGATTAGGTTTATCTTCTACCCACTGATGAGCTGCAGTACATGGCTGATTAGCTGAGCAGCACAGAACGTGATGTAACATCATGTCATGTCTTCCTGTCTTCCCTGATGCCTGCTACATACTGACGGAATGCACTGAAGCCAACAGGCTGCACAGCATGACTGCCTCATTGCTCTTGTGCCTCGATGGCTCCGTCTCTCATGACTGGTTCAGGTGCTTTCAGTATGGATTATACATGATGCTGTGGGTTTCCTGTGGCCTGACATATAGGCTGAAACAGTGTAAATATGAACCCTGATGGACTGGTGACCTGTCCATAGTGTCTCCTTGCCTTCCATTTAGTGCATGATGGGATATTGTAAGGGCAAAGACAACATGCAAGCTATAAAAATACAAGCAAAAAGAAACAGTCGAAAAGAAAAGGCCAGAATGTGATTCATTTGTAGAAGTTTACAAATGACAAAAAGAGAAATGTACTGTACAAGGTTTAGGCGTAGTTGACTCTAAATAGCTTTCGCAGATACGCTTCCTTTCTTTCTCTCTTTTCTTTTCCTCCAGTTCCACTAAATTATGAGCTGATGTGTTCCAGCTGTAACGAGCAGCCTCAGGCCAGAGCTGTGTGTACATGTTCTCACTAACCATGACTCACACCGGTGTTGAACTTAATCTGGTTTAATTTAGTGGAAAACTGCAAAGTCAAGAAGGGACTAATCCAATTTAAGACCTGGATAAGAAAGCAACTTTTGTATCCCTGCTAGTAGCACAGCTGTATGGTGACATATCCTCATGCAACATTTCATATGATATCTTACAACTAGATTAGTCTGAGGGTCAGCAGACACTGTGGGGGCCAGACTGTCAAATCATATATGAAAAAATAGATAATATATATATATATATAATAGAATGGAATAGTTTATTGTCAATGCATGTTATCAATCAATCAATCAATTTTATTTATAAAGCCCAATATCACAAATCACAATTTGCCTCAAAGGGCTTTACAGCATACAACATCCCTCTGTCCTTTGAACCCTCACAGTGGATAAGGAAAAACTCCCCAAAAAACCCCTTTAATGGGGAAAGAGAAGGTAGAAACCTCAGGAAGAGCAACTGAGGAGGGATCCCTCTTCCAGGACGGACAGACGAACAATAGATGTTGTACAGAACAGATCAATATAATGAATTAACAGTAATCCATATGACACAATGAGACATAAAGAGAGACAGAGACAGAGAGAGAAGTTGAGACAGAGCCAGAGAGAGATGCAGGGCAGACAGCAATGATAATAGCTTACAACAACATGAATTTAGGTAACAATATTATAGTCATAAATACGTTAATTGTGGTACAATATGTTGTAGGTATAAATTAATATATAATATTATATGTATGTGACAATAATCATATGTGTGTAATAACAGTACAAGTATGACTAATAGTAACAGCAGCAGTGGGAGGCATCAGGCAGGACCACAGCAGCAGCACAACCACGACACACCATCCAGGCACAGCTGCGATACGAGTTAACCTGCGAGACAGTGGAGCACAAAGGCTCCGGAGAACAAGCCGAGTTAGTGACATGCAGTAGAGCCGAGTTAGGGAGATGCAGTAACAGGACATGAATGTTAGCAAAGGAGAGAGAGAGAGAGAAGGAGAGAAGGGGCTTGGTGTATTATAGGAGGTCCCCCCGCAGACTAGGCCTATGTCAGCCTAACTAGGGGCTGGTCCAAGACAAGCCTGAGCCAGCCCTAACTATAAGCTTTATCAAAAAGGAAAGTCTTAAGTCTGGTCTTAAAAGTGGAGATGGTGTCTGCCTCCCGAACTGAAACAGGAAGGTGATTCCACAAAAGAGGAGCCTGATAGCTGAAGGCTCTAGCTCCTCTTCTACTTTTGGAGACTTTAGGGACCATGAGTAACCCTGCATTCTCAGAGCGCAGTGTTCTGGTGGGATAATAGGGCACTATGAGCTCTCTAAGATATGATGGAGCCTGATCATTTAGAGCTTTGTAAGTTAGGAGTAAGATTTTAAATTCAGTTCTGGAAATGTGATCTCGTTTCTTAGTTCCTGTCAGTACATGTGCCGCCGCGTTCTGGATTAGCTGGAGAGTTTTTAGGCACTTATTAGAGCTACCTGATAATAGGGAGTTATCCAGCCTAGCCTAACAAAAGCGTGGACCAATTTTTTCTGCATCTTTTTGTGACAGGATAGGCCTAATTTTTGCAATATTATGCAGATGAAAAGAAGCAGTCCGTGAGGTTTGTTTTAAATGGGAGTTAAAAGACAAATCTTGATCAAATATTACTCCAAGGTTTCTTACGGTAGAGCTAGAGGCCAGAGCAATGCCATCCAAAGAAACTATTTCATCAGATAAAAAGTTTCTGAAGTGTTTGGGGCCAAGAACAATAACTTCAGTTTTGTCTGAATTTAACATCCGGAAATTGGAGCTCATCCAGGTTTTTATATCTTTAAGGCATTTTTGAAGTTTAGTTAATTGATTCGTTACCATACAACGAGACTGCTTATCCCTCGTAAGCACAAGCATACATACATAAAACAACACACATTCCAAGATTACAAGACCTGCTTGAATCATCTGCAATAAATAAATAAAGGACAAAGTGCCCGTATAAAAAATATGAAGTGCTTTAAAATCTGTTGGTGTGGTGGGCGGATGGGCAGAGTGTGTGTGTGTGTGTGTGTGTGTGTGTGTGTGTGCACTAGCTCTGCTGTGACAGCGTGCCCTGTAGATGTCTTCCAGAGGGGTCAGAGGGAGACCGATGATCTTCTGTGCAGCTTTAACCACCCTCTGGAGAGCTGCTTTGTCAGCCGCTGTACAGTTTCCGTACCAGGCAGTGATGCTGTAGCACAGGATACTCTCCACTGAGCAGTGGTAGAAGGATTTCAAGTTTTCACTCTGTTGTTGTCACATACATATACAGGCCTGAAATACCCACACACATGCACAGGGCCTTTTTACATGCATCAAATGGAGAGATGTCAGAGTGAGGGGCCCGAGGGGTTGGGGGGTTGGTGCCTTGCTCAAGGGCAACTCGGCAGTGCCCAGGAGGTGAACTGACACCTCTCCAGCCACCAGTCCACACTCCATATTTTTGGTCCGGTCAGGGACTTGAGCCAGCGCCCTCCGGTTCCCAAGGCAGGTCCCTATGGACTGAACTACTGCCACCCCAAAACATATGCCCCGTGTGAGACTCAAACTCACGACCTTCAGATTATGAGACTGACGCGCTGTCTATTGCGCCAACGAGGCTCTGCAACACTTGTCGCATTATTGGAGATAAGTCCCACCACTGTGGTGTCATCTGCAAATTTTATAATTGTGTTCTGGGGGTGTGTGGGTGAACAGTCATGTGTGTGAGTAGAGTGAGTAGAGAGGGGGTGGGGGGGTGGGGGGTGGATTTAATGTGTCCTAGTACCAGTCTTTCAAAGGGAGTCATGGGAGTGATGGTGTGTCTTCCTCAAGCTCTGGTCCTCTACCAGAGGCCTGGGAGTTTGAGGGTTCTGCACAGTATCTTAGCTGTTCCTAGGACTGCACTGCTGGAGCCACTCTCCCAGTTAGGAAGGTTTTTCTAGCTCCTCTTTCAGCCTTTGGTATTTTTCAAGCTTCATGTGTTCCTTCTTCCTGATGTTGCTGTTGCTTGGAATTGCTATCACCACTGCCTTCTTCTGTTGTTTGTCGATCAACACGATGTCCGGTTGGTTAGCCATCACCAGTTTGTCAGTGTGAATATCTATCTAACACATATGTATCGCATACATCACCCCTATACTTTAGCACGAAAACTGCTCTGACAGGTCCATTGCAATCCATTTTGTAAGGGAGTCTGTCACAGGTAGACTTACTCAGTTTGCATCCAAACGCCTGGTCGAGTGTGGCTTGATAAGGCTGGCTGCTAGCACTAGCATCAGAGGCTGTGCTAGCTCAGACCTCCGCCTTTGCTGCTAAATGCTTTGCATTCAGGTGATATTTCAGGCTTGAAGTACTCCGATGATATGAAAATTCCTTACTGCAGAAACCACGGTGCTCCTATCAACAGTTCCATCTGGTCATTTTTTTAATGTCCATTCACGGCACCATTGGCATCATTTCTGCCTCCATCATGTGACAAAGCCAGTGTGGCCTTCAATGATGCACTGGGTCAAAGGGCACCATGGACATCTGGAAATGCACATATTTGGGAATGGTAAATCATTACTAATAAGTGCAAGTTATTAGGATTATTAGGATATAATATTAGGATATATATTTATATAGGCCAAAAGTTTGGACACACCTTCTCATTCAATGCGTTTTCTTTATTTTCATGACTATTTACATTGTAGATTCTCACTGAAGACATCAAAACTATGAATGAACACATGTGGAGTTATGTACTTAACAAAAAAAGGTGAAATAACTGAAAACATGTTTTATATTCTAGTTTCTTCAAAATAGCCACCCTTTGCTCTGATTACTGCTTTGCACACTCTTGGCATTCTCTCCATGAGCTTCAAGAGGTAGTCACCTGAAATGGTTTTCACTTCACAGGTGTGGCTTATCAGGGTTAATTAGTGGAATTTCTTGCTTTATCAATGGCGTTGGGACCATCACTTGTGTTGTGCAGAAGTCAGGTTAATACACAGCCGACAGCCCTATTGGACAACTGTTAAAATTCATATTATGGCAAGAACCAATCAGCTAACTAAAGAAAAACGAGTGGCCATCATTACTTTAAGAAATGAAGGTCAGTCAGTCCGGAAAATTGCAAAAACTTTAAATGTGTCCCCAAGTAGAGTCGTAAAAACCATCAAGCGCTACAACGAAACTGGCACACATGAGGACCGACCCAGGAAAGGAAGACCAAGAGTCACCTCTGCTTCTGAGGATAAGTTCATCCGAGTCACCAGCCTCAGAAATCGCAAGTTAACAGCAGCTCAGATCAGAGACCAGATGAATGCCACACAGAGTTCTAACAGCAGACCCATCTCTAGAACAACTGTTAAGAGGAGACTGCGCGAATCAGGCCTTCATGGTCAAATAGCTGCTAGGAAACCACTGCTAAGGAGAGGCAACAAGCAGAAGAGATTTGTTTGGGCCAAGAAACACAAGGAATGGACATTAGACCAGTGGAAATCTGTGCTTTGGTCTGATGAGTCCAAATTTGAGATCTTTGGTTCCAACCGCCGTGTCTTTGTGAGACGCAGAAAAGGTGAGCGGATGGATTCCACATGCCTGGTTCCCACTGTGAAGCATGGAGGAGGAGGTGTGATGGTGTGGGGGTGTTTTGCTGGTGACACTGTTGGGGATTTATTCAAAATTGAAGGCACACTGAACCAGCATGGCTACCACAGCATCCTGCAGCGACATGCCATCCCATCCGGTTTGCGTTTAGTTGGACGATCATTTATTTTTCAACAGGACAATGACCCCAAACACACCTCCAGGCTGTGTAAGGGCTATTTGACCAAGAAGGAGAGTGATGGAGTGCTGCGGCAGATGACCTGGCCTCCACAGTCACCGGACCTGAACCCAATCGAGATGGTTTGGGGTGAGCTGGACCGCAGAGTGAAGGCAAAGGGGCCAACAAGTGCTAAACACCTCTGGGAACTCCTTCAAGACTGTTGGGAAACCATTTCAGGTGACTACCTCTTGAAGCTCATGGAGAGAATGCCAAGAGTGTGCAAAGCAGTAATCAGAGCAAAGGGTGGCTATTTTGAAGAAACTAGAATATCAAACATGTTTTCAGTTATTTCACCTTTTTTTGTGAAGTACATAACTCCACATGTGTTCATTCATAGTTTTGATGCCTTCAGTGAGAATCTACAATGTAAATAGTCATGAAAATAAAGAAAACGCATTGAATGAGAAGGTGTGTCCAAACTTTTTCCCTGTACTGTATATATATATATATATATATATATATATATATATATATGTATATATATACATATATAAATAATTAATATTTTGCACTTAATTTGTTTACCAGTTACTGTCACAAAGAAGATAAAGAATTAGGCATCAGGGTGATACAAACCAATGATGCTTTGAAAAACTGGTACAAAAGGAAGATGGACTAGCTGATGCTGGATGATCTGGATCATTTTGATCTCAGATTACATTTTGTAACAAGTGGGCCCAGGAGATTTATCCTACCCCCAACCCTTACCCTAACCACTACTTGCCTAACCCAAACTCCAACCTTATACACTGACCGAAAATTCAGCTTTTTCTCAATTAGGGACATGGCTTTTGTCCCCAAAAACACAAGCTGTACCCAGCTAACCTATCTACATTCTAAAAGGGTCCCTGAAGGTAGCCTGGTGTGTGTGTGTGCGGGTGTGTGTGTGTGTGTATAATATTATTTGTGAGGAAATACAGTATTTTCCAAAGTTTGCAAACACACTGTGGCTCCAGATTTGTTTGAGTGTTAATAATTGAGGGTGCTGACAGTTCATGCTTAAATGAACACAGAATAAGAAAATCAAAGGCACACTCACTCAGTCTTCATTTACAGAGTGAAATCAGTGGAAAAGCCATAATCCATGTGAATAATAGAAAAAGGCCAGCCGCTCATCTACGTCTCCGCTATGTATATGAAAGGGAAGTGGCTGCCCGTCACTGACACTTTGTTTTAGTCCTTTTTCATCTGAGCTTCAGCTTCCTTACGCAGCGACGACTTTAACTCCCTGTACTGCTGCTTAGCCACTAACTTACTATTGTGTAATTACTAATTAACTGTAAACTTAATTATCATACAAATTTCATTCCACCTGTTCATTTGTTATTCAGTTTTTTTCTTTAGTCAAGTGGATGGTGCTTTATTCCCTGAGGGTTTATGTCTCCACATAAGACTCTGGACAGGAGATAAGCGCTTCAAATTAATTTAAATGTTAAAAGAAATTCATCCATACAGGTTTGTAGTCTTCATCATAGCAGGCCCCAGGCATAAACAAATGAGTCAGCTTCCTTTAGCCCTGCAGCCAAGGGCCCCCTGAACAAACTGATAAAAAATATGAAGGGTTCTTGGATTTCGCTGTTGACTGTTGTCATAATTAAATGTATTTATTCAAGTTAAGTTGTTGAAATTCTGGAAAATCAGATATTATTGTTGATCCCCTTAGAGGAAATTTACCTGTTAAACAGCAACAAACATTTTGCAGTTATTTTACTCTGTTAACAAGAGCTGTAACAGTGAACGTATTTGTGCCAAGCTGTCATGGTCCGGGAATTATGGCTGGGTGCATGCAGCCACCCCCAGAATACACAGTATGTAGTTTGATGCACATAATGCAGATTTTTCCAAGCACAACTTCTTTTTTGAAATTTGATGCGTCACAAAGAAAAAGCAAACCGTATTTTGTATTTTCAGTTTAATAGCATAGGAGATGTTTTTTTTTGTTTTGTTTTATAGTGTATTGTGACCTGGTCTCTTTTGGGTAAGTGTTTGTTCAGGCTTAGTACAGTGTGATACAGAAGTGTTTAAAATGTTCCTTATTTTTAATTATGAAAATAGCTTACCAGAGGGGCAAAATGCCAGGGGGGCAAATGATACCTCACTCCACAGCAGGAGGATTGTGTCTGTCTTTGACACTTGCGCTACTGCCTGTTCAAATAAGAAAAAAGAAATGGGTCTGGGTTCCATTGTACCCAATTTGCACTGAACTGTGACTCCTAAACCCCTTAATAAACCAGGTTTTAACAGGTTTTTGTTGAGAGTTCGGTTTAAGGATTCATTTTAATGTCTCCGCCCGGCATTAGCCAGGAGAGGAATATGTGTTTGGTTGTATGTGTGCTTGTGTGAGTGTATCTGTCTGTTGTAATCTCACAACCTACTGGACCAATCAACCTAATATTTTGTGTTCTCATTTACAGTGTCAGGCAAGTTACTCTGAAAATGTTATATATGACACATTAATAGTTACCGTCCTTTGAAAGTAATAAGTTACTTTACAATATTACTCTCTGTGTAGTTACTTATTACACTGCTTTTGTGTCACTTCGACCAAAATGAGCTCAGAAGAACCAATGTTCATTTTAAATGGATGAGGGTCATGTTTCACAGCAGCTAATCAAAGCACAGAAGCTCCTGTTTATTACAGTAGATTTCAAATTCAGTGCTGCACAGGTCTGACCCATCCATGCATTCACATACAGTGGTTACCACTTTGTATTAAAATCCCCTGCTTATATTATAGTAGCGTGATGGTATAGAATAGCCTAGACCTGTTTAAATAAATGACTACCCTTGGACACAGGGAGGGTCAGGCAGAGGATCAAAGTCTGATCAATTATGAGATATGGATCAATATTTGTGGGCCTATGTCTGAAACACAAAAAACAAATATTGGGGTTAGCACAACAAATGGAATGGCATGTGAGTCAGTTACTATAATGAGCTCAAACCAATTCAGCGGAGCTGAAAGACCCAACTGCCACTTCCCAGTGTGCCGGTCAGCTACAGCAGCACCGGAGAGAGAATTATGCATAAGAATAGGACCGTGTGCCTGAGTTGCTCTGCTGTTGCAGGGGATGTGAGTGGAAACATATCCGACACATACTTACATCACCCAGATGTTTCAATTAGCGGGACAAAGAAAAAGCAAACCAGAGGCCAGCTTCTTATCTCTGTTACTTTCAAGCAGCCTTAGGATGCAAAAGCAGACTGGGATATGCTGTAGGTATATGAATGGAAACACACTGGACATTGTTACACCCCACCCTTAGGCGGCCCTATGGGGCAAACAAAACTCCAAGACTGACCCAAAAATAATCACATGAACACCTTTAAAACACTCAGATCCATGGGATTTATTAGAAGCAAAACAAACAACACACAACAAAAAAAAAATCCCATGGGGAGAGGCAGCAGGACCAGCAGTCCCCAGACAAGAAGCCTCTTCCTTTTTGCTGCTAGCACAGGAGCTCTTAAATACCTCCTCCATGCCAGGTGCACAGCACCTCGTTACCTGATGCAGCACACCTGGGCAGATCTACAAGGGAGGGAAAAAGGCACAGCAGAACAGAACATATACAGCCGTAACAACATGATAACGTACACGATTACCAGCACCCCTCTATAAGGTAGCATATAATGAATGACATGACAACACACACCAACCTTGATGATATTTTTTCTGATGGCACACTGACAGAAATGAAAACAATAAACATTTTATTTTGGATAATGCATTAAGTAACATTGTAAATGTAATATTATTACACAAAATCTTGTAGCTAACGCAACATATTACATCATTACTTCTAAAATACAACGTGTTACCCCCAACACTGTGTATTTATGATTGTATGATTGTATTTGTACTTTTGTAGTGTCATTAGTATTGGTATGAGCTGGAATGTGAACCATGATCTTCTATGTGAAAGCAGGCATTTTGTGCACACAACCATCCACCCCTGAGCTTTTGCAGTGATAAAAAGTGATGCTACTTAGAAACTAGAGTCACTCATTGTTTTTGACATTGTTTCATTTCACAATCTGTTTGTGTTATCATTACTACAATATTTACTTGTGCACTGACTGCAGTATTTCTTGTGAAAATAATTGTCAGTGTGATCTGATGTACAGCTTGTCTGGTGCTCTCACAGACAATGGGCTCTGTTTTGTCATGTAAGTGAAAAAAAAATGAGATAGTAATTGAAGCTATTAGTATGATTGTATTAGGTAATGACTTGTATGATTACAAAATAAATGGAGCTTAACAAAGACCTACTTCACATTTATCCCTGTACTCTTCCAGTCACCACTCTCACTTGCGCTGAGCTACACCTCACCTCTCTCCCCACATTCAATTTAAAACCTACAGCCAACTCCCTCCTTGAGTGGATCATCCAATCACTGCCATTTCCCTCTCCAGCCCGCAGTGCCACTAGCAGCATCAGCACTGTTTGGAAAGCAGATGAGGATGGCTGGTGGGAATGTGTTGCTATGTGACAAAGAGCTCATTAGCCTGAGATGGGATCTGGGGAGTTTGAGGTTTATAAACGAGTGTCTCCTGATTGAATTGGATTTGCTTTCAGTTGCATTCGTGCTCTCTACAAAATACTTTGGCATCAGACTCACTACACAGCCACACAACCAACTGTTTTCTGTAGGAAAGCACCTGAGAGGCAAAGTGAAAAAAAATTCTTGCAGGCAATGTTGGCAAAAACAAAGTTTATCTCCTACATAGGAGAAATTATCTATGAAGAAGGAAGTGCTCCAGAATGCTCCAAGGATGACAGTTTTCTATAGGCTGGCATGGAAGTTAGTATCACACTGGTTACCTTGCCAATGGGATTTTTCCATTGGTTTTGGATTACTGCTGAAAAAAGCTCTGTGGCAAACAAACATTTATGATACTTACACATTTTTTTCAGCAAGATAATCTTCACAGATGAAGACCAATTTCATGATTATTGAGGCCAGAAATAAAAAAGCTAAAGTTAGGCTATAAACGAGCTATACAATGGTCGCATGACTTCAACTAGACTGTGAAGCCGTGTTCAGGGTGGCTCAGAGTGATGAAATCCTGTAGTCTCATTTAACTACTTGTTAGCAACCGCCTTTTTAAAGACACAAAAGCTTCAAAGTTTACAAGTGGGGTATTTATTGACGTATTTTATACTGTAGAACAAAACATTAAAGTCTCTTAAGCGTGTTAACCTTATTTCAGGTATCTAACCAAAAACCCATTCAAAATCCCATTGACTTTGAGATGATGTAACTGGGAGTGGTAATATGCTAACTGTACATAAAAATGTACAAATGTAATGAAATTGTGGTTTGCAGAAATGTATGCTACTTTTAGTTATTACAGTTATACTTAATATAATGTAGGCTATGTTATGAATCCAACCTCTCATGTGCAACAGGTTTTTCTTAAAATAAAAGTAATAGATTTGACCATGTGATAACCTCAGAAAGGCTGAATAACACTGACATAAGGCTGCTGTTTCTAAATCAAGAACACATTTATTAATCAGTGCGCTGTAGAAACCTAGATGTAGCGGTTGGGTGGTTCTTGTGCTTATGAAATAGAATCCAATTTCACCACTGCAGGGTTCCATTATGTTTTATGGTGGACATTTGTAATTACCTGAGAAGGTAAAATCTTTTGTTTACGCTGTATTTGGCTGAACTTCAATGCAATTTGTATCGTGCACTAAGCGCTTCATTCTGCATGGTTTTCTCACTGTCAAAACAGCCTTATTTAAGCCCAGCAGCAGATGTACAAGTTGGGTGGGTGGGAGGGGTGGTGGAAGGGTCCAACAACAATCGACCTTTACCCAGGAGGCCGGTGTTTGCTTCCTGTAAGGTTGTAAAGCCAAACCCTGTTCTTTTTTCCTAAACCCAACCAATCACGTGTGTGTTGGCTACACATAACCATCTGCATATGTTGTTGAAGGAAAAAAATTGTGATGTTGTACCAACATAGTGCATTTATTTTGAAAGATACCGTATGCAAACTGTACATTTCCTGTGAAAATGTATTTTGAAAACAGACAATGCATGAAACAGGCTGAAATTGACACAGCATCCCAGAACGTCAACAACCAAAGCACCCAGGGTACCTTGCACGTCAAATGTGGATGAGGAAAGTTCATGACCAAAAAATCGATATGTAACAAGGTCGGAGTGAGAATGTGTTGTTAAAGGTTATCTCTACAAGATATTATCTCCTTTGTAGGAGGTCCAAGTGGTTGAGATCTTTAATGACTCTGGTGTAAATAGCCTTTAGGCAGGGTAGAGTAGCACCTGTAGTATGCTTAGGGTAACGGACCACTGTTTGCAGGGCATTGCAGTTCTGTTCTGTGCTGTGTCTGTATCAGGCAGGGATGCTCCCCATTGGGATGCTCTTGATGATGCAAGAGTTAAAACCCAGAACCCAGATTTTCCTCAAGTGACACAGTCTCTGCATTGTCTTTCACATCACTGAGTCAGTCTGCAGCACCCAGGTCAGGTTCTGTGTGATGTGGACATGAAGGTACTTGGAGCTGTCCACCCTCTCCACCAAGGACCAGTTGATATTAAGGGAGGTGTAGTTTCTTTGCTGCTTCTTCCCAAAGTCCACTATCATCTCTTTAGTTTTGCTGATGATTCAGTGGGTCAGGTGACACATCACTGGGGAACTTGTGAGCGTTATGATGATGACGATATTATGTCTGTCATCCAAATAACATTTCTCCTCTAAGAGTTCATCTCCACCTGAACGCCATCTCCTGGTAACTCCTACAGGCTCAGGACACCTCTGCTACTTTAAAAAAAAAAAAAAATTAGTGATTTCCAGCGTTAGGGAAATTACTTTTACTCCTTGTCCAAAAGTTAGGACAAAAAATGTGTCACCAACACTAATTTGGCTTGTTAAGAGTGATTTCCTACTCTGGGATGCTCAACAAATGTGGGCCATGATCTAGAAACAGGAATATATGTGCTACTTTTAGCACAGCTAAGATATCACTCGATCATTAGGTCCTGCATGGTGGAGTGACTCCATCATTGACTGTCCAGTAGGAATATGTTGTTAAACAGAAATCTTCATTGTATCTAGCACCATCAGCAAACTACAGAATAATAACGGTCATCTTTTTGAGGGCAAAGTGACCCTGCAACACAGCAAAATAACTCTGTCTGCTTTTGCAGAGCCAACAAAATGTATTCACCATCTGCCACACTGAGTCAACACTACTGGGCTGATTCGGGTGTTTTTATACAACATCTAGTTCAAAGAAAGAACACTGTCACCCAGAGGTGCTTTCTCATGCTTTACACAGAGGTGAATTTTATTGGACTTAGTCCACATTTTAATGATGTAATTGTGGATGCTCTGAGGAAGGGAGTGAGAGAAGCATTAACAAGATGACGAATTTGCAAATAGCAAAAAAGGGCTTCTTGTCATGACCTGTCGAGCTCCCTGAGTCCTTTTTTTTGTCATCCTTGTGTTTCCTGTTTTATTTTGGAAACCATTGTCTAATCTCATTTCAGACCCTATGCCATGTCGAGTTTTCCTCCTTTGTGATTACTTGTCCCGCCCCAATGTGTTTCACCTGTGTCTAGTTGTCTTTGTCTTCCGCTCCTTTGTTGCCAGATTGTTTTTACCTTTGAGTGATAGTTCTAGTGTTTTTCTTAGTGTTTCTTGTGAGTGTGTCGTTGACCATTTTTGCCTTTTGACCACCCTTTTTGCCTGTTGATTTGGATACTTTGCCTGTGTTCCTGATCAACTGTGTACAGACCTGAGCCTGATTAAAGACATTGAACTTTTATCTGTGTCCATGACTCTGCTTTGTGAATCCTTCTCCAGTTTGTGCTTGACTCTCCTTAAGTAGTCAAGTCAATTGTATTTATATTGCCCGATATCACATTTCACAAATTTGCCTCACTGGGCTTTACAATCTGTACAGCATACGACACCTTCTGTCCTTAGACCCTTGACTCAGATCAGGAAAAACTCCTCAGGAAACCTCAGGAAGGGTAACTGAGGAGGAATCTATCTCCCGTGACGAACAGACATTCCTACAGACAGACATCAATAAAGGGCCGAATTCAACAAAATTGTAAAGGATTGTCTTTATCTTCTTTGGAAATGTGCAGTTAAGCACACCCCATGGGGAGAGGTGAGCAGACCCAAGAACCTATACAGAAAGCTGAGTTGAGGTATGGATATAGCCATCCCCCGATTAGCCTATATAACAAAGGCAAGCCTGGTTATAAAAAAAATTCCACTGGGCAGAGCAGGACCACTCATGCCATTTAGCATTTGCTGAATCTTAACCCTCTCCATGGGCCTTTTGTCATAACAGATGAATTTAGCACAGTTTTTCAATACCTGAGGTCAGTTTGTATTGTGACTTAGCCAATCAGTTCACAGGTGGACAGCTCCAAGTACAAGTGTGAATGCACCCAATGCATCCCCAATGTGTCAACATTCGGAGATGGTCTGGGCCACACATGGCCGCATTCTCTCAGCAGCGCATGCGCTCATGTGTCCTCGGCCATAGTGAAGGAACGCTTACTCAGGTGACATCCTCTGTGTAGATAGATGTACACATTCATTATTGCACCAACTTTCATGCCTCCTTTCTTCTGTCCCTGAGGTCTATGATGCCTGTACCATCTGAAGCCAGTGAAGCTTGCATCCAGAATATGTCCATGCAGCCATGTCTGCTTCTTCCTTTAATTTATGGCACATCAGGCACAGGAAGTACATTGAAAACAACAAAATTTGTTTTTGGAAATGGAACTGATGTTCCCGTTTATTTGCATATACAGCGGGCAAGTGAGCTCCGATCACAAGTGGTCACTCGAGATGCATGCGAACAGATAGACTCAGAGCTGTCCACTTGTGATTGAATAGATGGATGTTAAAACCAGGTGTAAACAGGGCCTCAAAGGAACAAATTCACTCTATAATAGGCAAGTCATAAGTTTTCCCCAACAGACCAAAATACACTGAGGCTATAATCATAAAGTGAGCAGTAACAGCACAGTGGGGTGATTTCCTCAGCCCAGTCACTTGTGTCATTGTCAGCTGTGTGCCAGGTAAAAGCCAATAAAAATTATCATATTAATGAGGTGTTGTATATTTAACACCATCATGACCAACTGCGTGTGAAATCACAATGGAGACTCTGGAAGAGTTTTTTTTTGAAAGACTGACTGTCAGTGTGACATTTACAACCAAGAAGATTTCCAAAACTATCCAACTGCTACTTTGAGCAGCCTATCATCTGCTGCTCCTTACTGCTGCTCAGACCTAACTGATGTGTCACTTATCAGGGCCTACATCAGTGTTTCTACAGTAGCTCAGGGCCAGTCATAGTTCACCTATAACGTCTATTCAAGGCGTACTCAAAGTAGGAACTGAAAGCTGTTCCATTTTTAGGACATGTACATGCATGGTCTCATTTGAAAGGTAACAGTTTTTTCTCCAACAGTCAGAATCACTGTAAATGCTGCCATTGAGTTATATAAGTTTTAATACAATGAAATAAAGTTAAGTTCGAATAATTTGCTTGAAAAAGATGCTGCAGTTGACTAGATCCAGGGGATATTAGCTGGAAAACACAGTGAGGCCATAGCATGAAGCCTCGCCTAGGCTAAATTTAAAGTAGATAACAATAGAATATGAACATTTTACTCATTTGTCTAAGGTTTTATCCAGGCATTCTTCAAAGAGAGAGGGTAAAACAATGCACTAAATATGTGAATATAAGTGAAATACTAATCAACACAGACAGAAAAGTCTAATTAGGAACTGACTTTACATAAAAGTCCCCCCTTAAAACAACATAGGAGCCATTTATTTATCATTTCTGTATATTTATAACCATCTGTAGGGACTGTTAAGAGTTCAGTTCTACTGTAGCTCTCCGGAGGGTCTTTGACTAAAAGACCCATAAGCCTCAGGAACATTTAACCAATCGCTGGCACTTGAACTGACTTGAAACCACATTAAATCTCAGTGATGTAAATTCTCTCAGCTCAGCCTCTGGCTTGTTATAGAGGCCATAGCAACAGCACTGAAAGCTCCTATTGGCTCAAGTGAGGTGTCAGTCATGAGGTCAGGAGTTCGCCTCCATTTTGAGGTCATGTTTGGCCAGTTTATGTACATGCACAGCAGCAAAATTTTGGATAATATGTGGAGAAATATGAACGTTCGAAATTATGCACCAGCAGTTTGTGGAAATTTATGGATGTAATAATGTGTTGAGATTAGCTACACAGATATTACACATAGTGTTTGAAGAATCATTTTAATACTTTAAGAGTGAATTTGATGAGTTTTAGTTTATAAAGACAGATTTATGTTTTTTTATTTGTTTCTTTCTTTCTTTCTTTGCCCAGTTGCTCACTGGGCACAAAAGCCAAAAGAGCCTACACAGGCTAAGTTATTAGGCTCATAGAGCATGCACAACTTCCTGCTGACTCCCTGCAAATATGAATGTGCAAAATAATTAAATCATATGGCTCTTCTAAAATTCCCAAACTTTATTAGAAAAAGTGCATCATATTCTTATATTAAAAAGGTTGGGGCACACATAAAAATGTATTCACCATTTTACAGTTGCTCATTTTCCAAATTATGTGTTAGGGAAAAATGACTTTGCATCACCTAAAGAGCAAGGAAGTTGCAATTCCCTGTGTGGCTACTGTGCCAACATTGCTTTACAGCCCACTTCTATCAACAGCTGTGGCTAGAGTGGGTCGTCCAACAATAGGAAGATCCACAGCTCCTCCAGTCTGTATGTTGATGCATCCTTAGGCAAGATACTGAGCCCCAAACTGCTCCCAGTGGCTGCTCCATTGGTGTGTGAGAGCTTATAAATGGTTACTAAGTAGCAAATGGCATGATGCATAGTAGCCTGAGCCACCAGTATGTGAATGTGTGTGTGAACTGGTAAATGTAACATGGAGTGTTAAAGCACTCTGAGTGGTCAGAAGACTAGAAAGGTGCTATACAACTGCAGTCCACTTACCATTCTGTGGAGGTTGCTTTTAATAGCTAGACATCTAGCACATTGCTAAATATTGCTGTCTGTCTGCAGTATTTCACTCATCTCTTGGTAGCTGGGCTAAATGCTTTCTGCATATGCTTCCTCGTAGACCTTCAAGTTTTACAATTTCCTGATTTTTATGTCATGATTTAACATATCTGATTACAATACAAGAAATTGTTAATTACAAGTTTGTTGATTTATAATCATAAACTAGCAGGTGTCACTGGCTGGGTTTATAGTCATCACTCGACAACCATCGCATCCAGCCTGTGGAGGCTGGACAAAAACACTTTTCTTTTTCATAAAGCTGAAAAATGTTTACATTTACATTGCATAATTCCATCTGTAAGTCTGCTGGAGGGGAAATTACTGGCTGTGATTAACCCAAACGTCTCTGCTTTCACTGTTCAGTTTTATTCCACTGCAATGGCAGCATCTTTAGAGAGCACGACACATAAACCTACTTTTTTTGAATGTTTTTTTCTAGTGTTGTGTTTCCTGAATTTGGTGTTTTGTTTTCTGAAATGTTGATGTGTGTTCTGTGCTGATGTCCTGTTTGAATGTCATTGTGTTATCTGATTTATTAAATTGTTTTCTCCGATGTTTGTTTATCAACTTTGCACTGTACAACAAAGATCTAAAATGATTTTTCTTTGCAAACAAGGTCTAGAACTCAATCTGTTTCTCACAAGGCCAGCAGTATAAGAACTCTCACACACACACACTCACACACACATACAAAGATAAAGATAGATTCAGAGCATTTTCATGAAGACATTTAGAATCTATCAGCTTTAATAAATAATAAAGCTAATCTTAGCAGCCATCTGAAGATTTCAGCAGAAATCTCCCTCCTACAGTCCTGATCCATGTGCCGCCCACAAGAAAAGTATAGCGGGCCTTTCTTTTAGTGAAATGCCTCATAAACAATGTATGACACATATATGTCAGTGGAAGTGCTCTCTCTGATGCCCTTTCCTTTTTTAAAGCATGAAGGAGAAATGTCCCATCTATCCCATCTTCTACCAAAAGCTCTGCAGCATTCAGACCTGCACTCTGGATGGAATAGATTATACAGGAATGAGTGGTGGAAAGAGGCCACATGCAATGGCTGACAAAATCAAACTAGCATTGTGACATCAGCCATATAGCACCAGTGCCCCACTGAAATCATGCTGCTTTATACCAGATGGAATTATTCTGGATGTCTTGTGCATTTTTTTTACCAGCCACGACAATGTTGTGACTGCTAACATTGTTTTCACCTCATGGTAAATGGTAAATGCACTTCTGTAGTGCCTTTCTAGTCTTCTCACAGCTCGAAGCATTTTAACACTATACAGTCACATTCATCCATTTATATACTGGAGTACAGAGGCTACTAAACAAGGTGCCACTTGCTACTCGCTTATAGTCCCTCTAATGGAACATCCATCCAGCATCTTGGTGTTCAGTATCTTGCCCAAGGATACTTCAGCACATGGACTGGAGGACCTGGGAATCAAACCACCAATCTTCTGATTAGAGGACAACCCTCTCTACCATCTGATGTTTGTTTGTTATGGTGAAATGTGGTCCTGGTGACTCCAGTTATAGCGTAACGGTAAAGTCAGGTCAATTTTCAGTGACTCATTCCCCGAAGATGCACTACAGAGCACCACAGGAAGTCATTCCTGCCCGTGGCCATCAAACTGTACACCCTCAGAGTGTCAGCTGCTCTGAATCAATAAGACTGTGCAATGTTCTTAACACCACCTCAATGTATTTATTAATTCAACATGCAGTGCACATAACTGTACATATTTCTTATGCCTATTCCTATACTTGTCTTTATTCTACTTATGTATATTGTAGTAACAATTATACATATTGTACATATTTTATATTTCTGAATGTAATTTTAGTTTATACGGTGTAATGTAGCACAATGCAATATTTGTATATTTTTATTTATTTTATAATCCTCTTCTTACTTTTTATAATTCTCTATTCTTTACATCTGTGCGACTGTAACGAATTACAATTTCCCCTCTGGGATCAATAAAGTATTTCTGATTCTGATTTCCAGTTCTGCCACTCCGTTACAGTCTGGTGTACAAGCTTAAATTAGTTTGCATTTATGCAAAACAACTGGACTGACATTTGTCATTGTAACACATTCTGGCAAATTAAAAAAGTTCCCTACACCAGTAACCTGTGCTGATGATCAGGGGTGTCACAGAGGGGGAAAATCAATCAATCAATCAATCAAAGTTTATTTATATAGCACTTTACAACATCAAAAAAGATGGACAAAGTGCTTTACATAAAAATATGACAATACAGGAACAATACAGACAAAGAGACATTAACATTATAAGAAAACAGGCGACAAAGAGTTAGAGTTTTACCCACTAATTAAAAGCCATTCTGAATAAAAATGTTTTAAGACCAGACTTAAAACGTGGGAGGTCATTGATGGCTCGCAGTTCAGGTGGCAAAAGGTTCCAGTGCTTAGGGGCGGCCACAGAAAACGCCCGATCCCCCCACCGTACGTGGCAAGACCTGGGGACTTCTAAAAGCAACTGGTCTGATGAGCGAAGAGCTCTGGGGTGCTGACGAACTTTCAGGCACTCAGTCAGATAGGCAGGAGCAAGACCATGGATGGCTTTAAAAGTAAAAGTTAAAAGTTTGAAGACAATCCTGAACTTTACAGGAAGCCAGTGGAGGGAGTAGAGGACAGGAGTGATGGGAAAAGGGGGACTGATTATCCAGGTGTGCCCCCTAAAAGCCTGGCATGAAAAGTTTGGTTTTGTTTGCAAATTTTTATTCATAAGCAATTAAGCACCATAACTGAAGTAAAACTGGCTGAATAAATTGGTTGAAAGACTGAGCTTTCTATTAAAACATAGTGGATGCTCTCTGGGAACCATTGTAACTACCTTACACCTCTGTCTACGTGGTTTGTTTTCACAAGGTAACAGAAGTGCATACTTAACAATTTCAGTGTGGACAAAGAGAGATCTAATGTTACATGATGCTATGTGGTAGTCAGTCGCTTGTTTGCTGTTAGGGCATTATGTTCATGTGTCATTATGTTCCGCTCAGAAGCAGCTGCTAAGTCAAGTGCAAGACCTGAACAGAAGCTGTTCAGAATATTTTGCTTTATAAGTCTGTCTTTCTGTGTAAGTCAAACCTGTGCAAGATGGAGTCACAGAACTTTACAGGCGTGTAGTTGAGATCAAAGTAAAGGCCAGGTTTGTAGATTGTCCAAGCAAGGGGGACAGAAGTAAGGGGGTACGAGGAGAGGAAGGGGCCATTATCCCTCATTTAAGTCGCACATCACTGTATTGCAGCTGTAGTAAGCCCATCACAAGTTTTTTATTTATTTTTGCAAACATTCAGCCTGACATATCTCGTATCTTTAGAAACTGGAACTTGTCTAGAAATTAAAATTAAGTTTCAATTTTTCAAGTTTTGTAGGTTTGAAGAGTGGCTGTCCACAACATGAATTTCTCACCAAGAAATTGTTGAATGTTAACAGCTGCTCACGGTGTTAACGCTGCTCAGTGGACTGAGATTGAAGTCTGTAAGCTCTGCTTCCTATTTACCCCTCAGGCTGTGACTGTAATAAATGCTGTCCTTCCAGTCAGGTGGAGCAAAAGTTAATTATTTGTAAGTCCACCCTCAACAAAAAAATGCAGTTTTAAGACGTCTGCATGGATGTTTGTGCATGTACACATTAATGAGGACATGGCTTCATTATCCCACATCATTCTCATTAGAAAACAGGCTCTAGTAATGCTCTTAGATTTCTTTTTTAGCTGAAAGAACGGCTGATATATGGTTACATTGATCAATTAATACATCGTCCTGCAGCTGCACAAATGGCATATCAATCCCCACTCCCACAGTTTCCCAGGCAGCTGGTGCATGACTTATTAATGCAACAAGGCATATGGGTTCATAATTTAAAGAACACAATGTGCAGCACTGCCCCCTCATTCCTGATATAATGGAGGCTGAGGCACTTGCAGTGAATCACGGGAGGGATGGGGGTTGATGTGTCTTCAGGGAGATGCACAGTTAACAAAACCCTCTGTTGATTTTAAAGACAATGATATTTGCAGGAATTCTCCAAAGAAAGCACTGAATCCTGACAGTGAACATTTGTAATGACTTTAAATCTGCACTATCTACCTCCCATTTTGTCCAGTTTCATCAGACAGGCTCACAGACTGATAGTTTAACTGGTGTGCAATGACTTTCCATATGCAGTCCAGTCCTGCCCTATGCTGTGAACACATTCAATAAGATAAGTACCTTTATCCATTAGAGGGAAACATTATTTGGCAGAGCAGGACAGAACACAGGTCAGAGACAATACAGATCAATAGTACACAAGTCTGTGTACAAGTTAGTTAACTACAGGTCAACAAAATAGACACTACAGTACTAAAATAATGTACATACAGTGTTACGTTGCTCTAAAAATGTAATGTAAAACTCATCACTTGTAACTCTTTTTCCAAAGTAATATTACTTATTACCCCCTGCCAACAGTAATTCGTTATACTACTTGTGATAATACTGTTCTGTTACACCCCTTAAAATTGTAAATTGCCCAAAAATTCAGACGTGTGCCTCAGTGTGAATGTCAGGGTAATCACTGGTAAGGGTAGCTAAGGCTAGATAGCTTGCAAAATGATTGCAAATGATTTCTTTATTTTAACCTGGGGGCCTTCAGTTGCCTGTGACCAGTATTTTCCCAAGACTCTGCCTGAAAGACGGAGAGTCGCTGATGGTGCAACATTTCATCCATGACATATCCAGCCACAAACTTCATTAATTCTTTGTATCCTGCAGCTGCCCACAAATACAATCCAGTTTTGGTTGTTAAGCCAGTGTAATGCTATGGCCGACCTCCATGGCAAAGAAGGGCTCACCTTTGGTGGGGTGTATTTTGCGGAGCTTCGTGTTTTTGTGCTGTCGGTTGTGGTAGCTGTTTCAGACCAGAGGTTTGAGGACGTGTTTTTCACTGTGGAAGAGTTTTTTGGGGGGGTTGTGGAGCGATGAAGGAGTAGATTATGTTTCCCAAGAGCTCCTGTCTATTTGTTTATATTTCACACTAATAGCCATTTAACTCAATACTTATTCATCCCAAATCAACACTAAAAAGTTGTTGACATTATTATAACAAGGAAGGGAGAGAAGCTGTGTTAAAATGCCCACTACGAGAGCCGAAACTAAAGACCACTTCCACAACAGAAAGTAACAAAATGATTCTTGATGCCATCGCATTTTTGAAGGTGGATATAAACGTTATCAAGCAAGATATATGTGTTACCATAGACCCTTAGATTATGGAGGTAACAACTACAATCAGGGCAGAATTTACGTCCAAACATGCCAAAACCGAGGCTGCTATAAACTGGATATAGGCTAGTACAGACACTCATGGTGATACCCTGGCAGAACTTGAGAAAAGTGGACACATATGTACTAATACACACACGTATAATACACTACACACGTATGTACTAATCTCCTTGGTGAAACCCTTGAGAAAAATGTGAATCCGTGGAAGGACATTCCTGCAGATATCAAGTGCAGCTCATAGGCACACAGGAGGGGAAAGAGGGTGCAGATCTAAAAAACTTTATTGGTGAATTACTAGAAGAAGCACTTTGGAGAAAACTCCTGTGTTGGACCGGACACACAGATCTCTTCAGCCTCGCAGAGTGCCAGACAAGCCTCCAAGAGCAATAATAGCAAAACGTCATTACTATGACGAGTGTCAGAAAATTTTCCAACGTGCATGACGGGCTGGAACCATTACACACCAAAATATGTGGCTGCACATTCTCCTTGACTACAGCCTCTCAGTCTCCAACAAGTGGGCATCATTCACGGATGTGAGAAACGCGGAGTATGAGGTACGAAATATGGATTCATCTACCCACCTCAGCCGAGAAAGAGTTCTAGTACGCCTCTACCACTGCAGCAACAGTGTTCTTGTCATCTTTTCATTCCAACAAAATCAAAGTAATGGGAATATTTCCAGGCACAAAGGTAAGCGTCTCCATCTTCCAAACTAGCTTGCTGCTTTGTGGCCTGCCTACACAGCGCAACGATTTCAAAAATGTATTTGGTGATGTGATGTAATATTTCAAGCCAGCAGTGGGTTGATAACAAAAGTAATGTTGTAATGAGCTGTTTGGTTTGGGGGGTAACTGTAATATTATTGAAATTGTATTACCAATTAGTTCCACTACTTGATACTGGAAAAAGTTATATTATTGTAATGCATTACTAGTAACACGTTACTGCCCAACACTGCATACATAACATAAGGATATGATATAATGGTATGGGAGATTAGCTCGCACCAGACTGATTTGCAAAGCTATCGGTTCATTTCTAATTTCTTAGGGGTGTTATCAAAAGCTGTAGATCAAAATGCCTCTGGATGCAATTGCACAGACCTACAATGCGTTTGCGTTAGTGCAAAGGCTCAAGTTGTCAGTCATTGTATCAAACCTGCTCCATATTTAACGGTTGTGTTTGGGGTGACCTGGGTCAGGTCAGGTCAAAATCTGTCTGAACAGGGGGGGACCAGACGCATCTGCCAGAGCAAATAAAACATGAGCTAGCAGATTTGTCTTGTTCCCGGGCTAATGGGGGATGACACCCTGCCCAAAAGCATTGTCTATTTACTTATTTGGATGCGATTTGACTATGTACTCTACAGTATTACTGAGCATAAACCAACCAAGTTTTTTAAGCTAAAGTGTTGGGCGTTGATTATTAAAGGTGACATGTTATGCAAAATGCACTTTTTCATGGCTTTTCAACACAAATATGTGTCGCGGGTGTTTCTAGAGACGTGTAAGAAAAGATCATATTCTCTCTTTTCCTCCTGCTCCATTTATCAAGAAAAATGTAAGCATCAGCTGGTCAGATGTGATGTTGCATATGATGTCCTATGGGGTTTGCATGCTATAGAACCACCTCCAGCTAGATAATCATCCCCGCCCACAGCTGGATCAACCTCGCTGCAATTTCCTCACTATTACAGACCTGGTAACACGGCACAAGCAAAGCATGTCACTGTTTCTGTTGTTGGCTGCAAGAATCAACCAAATGTCTCCATGTACTCCCATTATCTGAGGATGTGTAGACCAGTAGATTAACTTTATTTGTAACTGAAATATCCCGACAACAACTGTAAACTAGAATTACCGGTGGTTGTATGCGTCCGCGCAGCAATTAAGTTTCTTTTACACTTTACAACCATGTCTGTGAAAACGTGGATGCTTCACATCCATTGTCCCCCTGACAGCACAGGAAATCTATACAATCAGCACAGTTTCAAGGTGGGCACCCAAGATGAGCGTCACCAATTCAGTATCTGACCAAGTGTCTCTCCCTCTGTTCCTGAGATATGACGTTGAAGAATGGCCAGAAAAGTGTTTTATGCAGAACATTATGATGTCATTGTGAAGTTAACCTTCGACTTTTTGGATACAAAATGCCATCACTATTTTATCCTATTGGACATTTATGTGAGGTTTTTTTTTTTTTGTCATCAACCCAGAATTTTTCAGTAATTACAGGAGTATAATTCTCACCTATATCTTAATCTTTCGTACAAAAATATTCCCACCCAAGGCCGACTGCAGAAGCCTAGATGAAATGAATCAGTCATCCGCCATGTTCTATGATAGTGAGCCAGCTTTTGAGCCTTTCAGCAACTCAAGAGCAGATGAGTTGTACCCCATTGGTATGATGAGATATAACATTGTGACCTCTCCTCTTTTTAACCACCTTGCAGGCTCTCAGGAAGTGCTCTTTGAAGCCAGTGTTCACAGTGGCCAGACAGTGGAATTACAACTCCCGATTCCGTCACATGATGCCATTTGTCCCAAAAAGACTTTTCCCATAGATTTACATTGGAAGACATCTGTAAATCATTGGATGCAGTTTTTGGGCCTCACATGAAATGACTTAAATCAGGATTTAATCTGTTTGGTCCAATAACATTTGGAAAGTCTAGAAAAGGCCCAAGATTAAATTATTTTATCCCCATTCAGTTTAGCAGAGCGCTAAACCTGAAGTAGCTGAAAGTCTGTAGTGCTCTTTCTCTACGGGCTCGATGATGCGGAAGCAGCACCAATAATCTGGATAATTCCATGCCTCAGAAATAAAGCCTTTTTGCTTCATGCACTACTGAACAACTTTCATAGGAATGAATAGGGTCCCACCTTCAACAGTGTGTCCAGTTCTCTTTATACATCCATGGAGAGGAATGATTCTTAGCTTCAGGTGAATATACTCTAATAAATAGTTATGTGCACTGGACCTTTAAATGTCGTCCTGACAGAGGTAATGCAGATCGTGCTGTGTTGGTGTCAGTGTGCTGCCCAGATGTCGGGGGAGGTATACAGGACTCAGTGGGTCAGGTACATTGTGTTCTGCAGGAAAGTCTCAGCTGTGCTTTCCCTCCTCACTCTATTCAAAGCGTGATCATGTCGTCCCTGTTGGTTTGTCTCTTCACTCCTGAGACTCCTCTTACTGATGTCTCTGCATGCACTCCACTCAAAGTGTCACCGACAGTAAAGATCAGAGAGGGACAGGTGTCACTTGAAATATGCATGGGGTGCTTTATACAAAACTACTACTGAAACTATCATTGTTTATAAAGTTATAAATATCAGTGGAGGAGCTATTAGAGTTGCAAGCTGTAAAATATGTGTTTCAGTTGTGCTTTTTTTCCTCACAATGATTCAGCATGACTAAACATTTTTGCTGGTAGTAGCTTTGCCTCAAAGGAACTGTCTGGAAGGAAACTGCATTGTAGCAAATGTAATAGGCTTGATTGCCATTTTCAGATTAGAAAATCAATATCAATTTCATCTGCGTGTGGACAGTACAGACATAGGTTGGACCTCTGTCTTACTTACACAATGTATCCTGTATATTAAACACTTGAAGGAATCAAAGCCTTAAAAAAAAGAAACAAGGGCCTCGTGCCAGCACCACTGGCACAACAAAGTCATTCTTAAAGGTCCAGTGTGTAGAATTTAGGTGGATATATTGTCAGAATAAATAAATGAAAATGTAATAAATGCAATCTAATATAAGTATGTTTTATTTGGTGAAAATAAGAATCTTTGTGTTTGCATTAATTTAGAATGAGCCATTTATATCTACATAGGGAATGTAGATATAAATGTCAGTGGAGATTGCCATGTTGCACCGCCATGTTTCCACAGTGACCCAGAGCAGACAAACAAAACACCGGCTCTAGTTTGGGACATTTGTGTTTTTGCCACGGCCACCGTAGTCAGAAGAGTGTGGTAACGTGAAGCTGCTTCATTCAATATTTTTACTGGTTGTGATCACCTGGGCTTTTGTTTTCAAGAAGAAGAGATCTCCATGAATAATTCGGCTCCTGGTAAAAACCTCTGAAAGGATGAACACTGAAGGAACCCTAACGGGGAGAAATTTCAGCTTGCTGCAATCTGCAGTCCTCACTGCTAGATGCCACTAAACCCCCCTGAATCTTACACACTGGGCCTTTAAGTGGCACATTCAAAAGATTAAAGATAATTCTGGTATTCACCAATTTTCTCATACTAAGCTATGTATTAAAAAGATATAGTCATATGAGTCACATGCAGAAAGTCTCCAACAGGCAAAATACACAAATTTGACATGAAATTCTAGTGTCATTTTCTAAATGTGTGAGAGAGAGAGAGTCACTAAAGAGGAACCAAGCTATGAGTACTTAAGTTTAAATGTATAGCTGGGATATAGCAGAATATAAAATTAACATGGTTTAGCCCGCAAGAACAACATAGAGACACTATCAGTGACCAACACAGAAACACCCGAAATGAGATAACACGCCTACTGCAACACATCAGCACATTCAGAAACGTTCAGGACATTTGTAAAGCACTGAGTGCTTATAATGCCCTCATTGCAAACCACTTTGTGCTGCATTTCGTCTATGCAATTTGGCCTAAAGAGCCACACTGGGCTCCAAAGCTGCAAGTTGCCTTCCCCTGCCATAGACTGTATAAAGTAATGGACGTTGCCCTTGTTGTGTCTCCCATTGGTTTGTGGACTTCTACTTTGAAGCCTCAAATTTGGCATTTTGGCTCTCTTGGTTTGTTGAAGCCAAAAGTGACCATATTTGGAAAAGAGGGTGGAGATAGCCCTAATGCTATCTGCTAGCTTAGTTAGCATGATGCATTTACAATTATGGTTGACTGTGATAAGACTAATTCTAATACTTGTGTCTAAAAATCATTAAGAAAAATTGTACTTAATGTGAAAACTGAACATCTGACTCCTTAGAGGGTCTTTGGGTACAATCAAACATTGAAGACTTTTTTAGGCAACCGAAATGTTACAATTAACCTTCATGAACTGAAAACATACTGAAAAAAATGTTATGGCTACCTTTACAAACTGTGAATCTGGGGTTACGCCAAGGTTACATTACCTAACCAACGTTGTCATTGTGGCAGTGACTTGTCAATGGACAAAACACACTTATCACTCAGAGCAACCACATGCTTAATTATGCATAACTTTGTGAGTTATGTTATGTTAGTTTATTTCTGATTGATATTTCTATACAGTTGTCATAAACTGAGAAATAAGTTGAAGAGACCCAAACTGTTTGTAAACATGTATATTTCTGTTGTAAAGTTGGACACTTTGACGTGGGAGTCCATGGCATCTGGAGCCAGCCTCAAGTGGCCATTCAAGGAACTGCAGTTTTAGGCACTTCTATGTAGGTTTCATTTTTCAGCCTCAGAGGTTGCTGTTTGGTCATCGCAGATTTATGATGAAACACAATAGACTCAAGCACTGTGTTATCTTGCTTTTGATGGGCAGGAATACATTCAAAGATATATTGATGAATGTGAAATTATGTAATATAATTTATCTAGCTTCAACATTAATTTATAGTCATTCTTTTACACAGGTTTGCACAGTTGTAGTCACTTCATACACAGTGGACACCTTTGGGATCTGTGCAGGCACCTCGCCTCACTGTTATCACTGATGCTCCGTAGAGGGGCACCAGTAACATTCTGAGTGGTTTTAATTACCTGCTGCAGAGCCCTCCTGCTGGGCCCTCTGCTGAATATGTCAGTATAAGCAAACCCACAGTGTGAGGTGAACAGTGTGGATAGAGTGATGCTCGCATGTCCTGCAGTAAACCTGGTGCGTTCTGTTGGATTACTTCTTGTCACGTTCATTCTCCATCCCTCATTACTGAAGCTCAGTTTCCATGGAAGCAGACGAGACAGCCATAATGACCATGAATAGCATACTAGTGTGCTGAGCATCAGGTCAGAGCCTGCACACATGCACGATGAGAGGGGCTTTAATGAGTCATAGCAGGGGTAGAGATGAATCATGACCAGAGTGACGCAAGGTAAGAAAATATTTGCTGGGATCCTGGGATTAATGCATCGCTCTCACTACCAAACAGGTTCTGCTGGTGGAGCAATCCACCTGAGGCGTGTAGTACAAACGTGTAGTGAAATCTAAGCCTCACATATGATTTGAGCAGTGGAAAAATTCAAGATTAAAAAAATACTGTTGTGTTTGACATCAGAAAAGTACAAGAACAGCATCAAAGGAAAGTGAGCACAGAACAACATAGCTCCAATAAAGGATGTGATGTTAGAATTCTAATATGGTTAATTATTAATAATAATAACTGCTCCATTTTCCAACCCAAAACATCAGTGTTTCTACTGACCCATTGACATCTGCTCAGTCACAGTTGAGCCATGTCAAACTCTGAAGAGTGAACCCACTGGAGCCGACCATGACTGTATAAAAGTAATGTAGAAACCATGATGTCAGCCATGGGATTGTGGACTCTCATCTTAAACTGCAGTTCCTCTAATGGCCACTTGAGGCTGGCTCAAGAAGCGAGTCAATCCCCATAGACCCCCATGTTAAAATGCCCAGCTTTATGGCAGGAACCAGCTCTCTGTAGCTATTTTAACACTCGTGACAACTTCACGAAGAGTGAATTTTTATATAACTCTCACGCTTACATTTTGTTAGGCTTAAAATTAAGCATATTTAGGGGCAGGCCACTTGAGTGACAGGCTGTCTGTTAGATATACCCCTCACTCCTCCACAGTTCCATTCACTTGTTCAAATATGGTCATGTCTGGCTCCAAGAAGATTAAGATGGTGACGATCAAAATTCCAAACTCAGGCTTCAAAACTGAAACCAACAAACCAATGGCTGACGTCGAGATGGCTATGTCAAATATTTAATACAAGCTGCAAAGCCATGGAATTTAATCTGAATCAGAATGATCCAGATTTGGAAATCCCATGTTTTGCTGTTAGTTCATTTTACTTCTGTGGTGAAGCAATATTGGATTGGATCACCCTTATCCAGATACAAACTTTTCAAGATGATCAAATCTGGATAACCAGTGCTCTAGATGGGACTACATATGCAATACATTCTCATCCTAAATCGTCACATATTGGCTCTTAGTGGACTTTCATTTCTACATATTCCATGCTGGGTATCCTTCTGCATCTGCTGTTGATGTTCTAGGATGCCGCTACCAATGTCAGGATGTCGACAAAAGCACATGGTCAGGTTTTGGAAGTGAATGCTAGCTCCATCTACCGGACCCATCCACCACCTCTTTCGCCTGACCTATAGAGATTCTCCAGCTCCTTACATTATGTCCAGCAGCATTTTTACCTGATCGTACCGCTGCGACTGGTGCCGTCCAGCCACAATATGAACTCTTTTTCTTTTTTTTACTGCACTCAAAGGTAAAGTAGGCAGCCTAATTCCTACTTTATTACAGTAACTATCAAACAAATCATGTGCAAAATAAATAAATGTATTAAAGGTTTTGTTACATTTTTTTCCCTAAAATCCACCCTGAATCTACCCTTCTGCTGGGATCAGAATGGTTTCGATTTTTTTGGATCAAAGGTATCCCAATCCTACTAAAAAGTTTTGAACATCACATACTGAAGGTTTGGTCCAGATCAAAACCAAGACAACAACAACAACCCAGTTTCAGGAGCCCAGGTGATGATACGCTGTAGGTTCATCACTACTACCACTTTCACATTTTCACATAGTTTTCACATTGTCCTTTCATATATTTATATTGAATATTGATTATTGCCACTTTAAGGACTAGTTTAGCAAACCTAACTTTCATCAAAGCATCAAAGGGGCAATCAGAAACAAGTAGAGGTGGAGGAAAAGATTGATACAATACGCAATATTTTACATGGCGATATTTTATCTATACATTGATGCCAAGTATTGATCTTTTATGTATTATTAATTTTTGCAAATACACATTTTAATACAACTTTTAGTACTTGAATAACATAATCAATTGGAGAATCTTTGAGTACAGCGGGAAGGGTGGCATTAACTTGTGACACCTGGACTTCAAGGTCAGTGGATTCATATGTGACTATAATGGCACATTATCTCACAGAGGAGTGGTGACTGCTGTCTCACGTTCTCCAAACTACAGCAGTACGCGAAAGTCACACTGGAACAAATGTAACTGTAATTACTGCACATTATATTTTTTTGTTATTTATAGTACTTAGCATATTGTTTCATTTATATGTCCCTGTGCGCTTCTTTTTTTTAATAGTTATCGTATTCCCTTGTGTGAGTGAATTGGTTCCTACCTGCCCTTGTTTGTGGGGACAGGTATTAGTGACACACAGTGAGTGCCTCGTGTTGAACGAGGGAGAGAGAAGTTGTTGTACCCCGAAGTTGAGGCATTGTTCTGTCTACCGTTTTGGCGACAATTAAAAAGAGAGAAACCACGCTATATTGTAGCCCGCTTTATTGCCCACAGCCCGGAAGAACTGGAGACGCTGAAAGCCAAGAAAGGAGGGTTACAGACTGGTGGCAGCGGTGTTTTTTTTCGTCGGTGTTTTTCCCTCGTCTTAATTAGCCAAGGTAATCAACTAGCTCGCACGGCGGGAACAGCGGCTGCAGTCTACAGGTGCACTGCGTGAGTTTGTTTCTGTTTTTCATGGGCAGTTAAACATTTTTGCAGCTGCTAAAGAGACGAGCGGACCAAAGTTTTTTTGCCGTCGGTTGAAGTTGGACAGTACTTTGAAGCATGTCGCTGCAGTCATTAGTGGAAGAGGTTGAGGACAACGAGCCTCCCCATGAGGATGACGGCGCACGCAGCGCGACCCAACGGGACACAACCAAGACAGTGGTTCACTACAGAGTGGATTTACCGCCATATTTTCACGGAGATGGTAAGGACAAAGAAAATTTTTCACTGTGGAAAACCAGGCTAGAGCTTGCAGTTAAAGCTTGTGCAGATGGACAGCAGCTAGATATCGCCACTATATTACCAACCCGTCTCAGTGGAGACGCACTGGCATATTGGCTGTCATTATCACCAGAAGTACAGCAGGACTATGATGAATGTACAGCCAAATTAAATGAAGTTTTCGGGAGGAAAGAATTTTTACTGCACTTCCAGACTTTTGTAAATGCCAGACAGCGCTTGCCCAAGGAACCCTTAGAGGTCTATGCTGCAGAAATTACAAGACTGGTTCTGGAGGCATTCCCTAACTATGGCAAGCCAGCTATTGCAATGGAACGCTTCAGAAGATTTGTTGCTGGTTTAGACCCCATTCTGCAAGCTAAATGCCACGAGCATGGCGCTGCTACACTGGAGGATGCCTTAAATGTTGCATGCAAGTGGGAACGTGCACAGGAAGCTCTCAAACTCCTTCCCCCACCTGCTTCTCCATATGCAACCAGCCAGTATGCTACTCCTCCTGCACCACAAGGTGAGCCGCTCTCTGCTATGGTTTCCACCAAACATGAAAAATCTCACTCAGACTCATCTACTGCCCTTATGGATGCTGTAAAGCAGCTCGCAAAGGATGTGCATGCACTCAGGCTTGAAGTCACTCAGCTGGGACAAGATTGTAGCTACTCTGCTAGTCACCGTGCTCCCCACACTGATTTTTCCAAGCATAAATATGGCCGTCCTGATGAACTGAGGGGTGAGCGTGGCAGAGAAAGGTATCATCGGTCTCCGTCTGTGTCTCCTGACCGTGGTGTTTACTTCTCTGCAACCCACCATCAGAGACCCAGCAGGTCATACAGTGATCATCCCCATCCCAGATACTCTCCTGGTCACCGTGATGGGCGATACTCACCTACTCCACCATCTTCTCCACATCGTCGACGTGACCATCATTCTACCAGCAGTCAGGATCGCTTTAGGCACCACAGCCCAGACAGGCACCGCTCACCTGACCACTACAACGTAAGATACTCACACCAAGATGGCTCCCAGAGACACACCTCCTACTCTCCCCCATATGAGTCAGCCAGACCCAGGTATGAGTCACACTATGCCTACTCTACTCGGGAAAGACAACCACCGTACAGGGAGAGGAGCCATCATGTGAGCTTTAAAGGAGACCCCACTGAACAGGGAAACGAATGGTAGCAGACGCTGAGGGCCAAGTGTCTGCTGCTACTGCTCGTGAGGCCCCACAACAGGTGCTTCCATCTTCACACAAAAAACCTACACGCTATGTAATGACTGTCATTGAGAACATTGCTACCAAAGTCTACCTAGACACAGGTTCAGACATTTCACTGATTAGTGAGGACTTTAGAATGTCTATTCCATCTCTGAAAACTAAGCCTATGCAACGCTCTGAGCTTCTTCCTAGGGCAGTGACTGGTGACTATTTGGACACTCTAGGCACACTCCCTCTCACCATCAGGCTAGGTAATGAGGTTTTCACTCACACTGTCCAAGTAGTCAGAAACGTTTCACAACCAGTGATCCTAGGATGGGACTTTTTAATCGCACACCATGCAGTTTTGGATTTGAGGGAAGGCATTTTTAAAGTAGGGAGTCGTACTAGCGTCCCTCTCCTGTGTGCTACTGAGACTGCTCCCCTTGCCTGCAATGCTGTCACCTTATCCCCTGTTGTAGTCCCTGCCATGTCACAAATGACTGTTCTAGCCAAGGTCCAGCCCACTATTGGTGTGCCAGATATTGGAGCAGACTACACAGGTATTCTAGAGCCAGGTCCACCTAGTTTTCAAGGTCTGTTAGCAGCACGCACACTTGCTAATGTACAAGCAGGGCTCACTTATGTCAGAGTAATGAACCCAACAACTACTGACCTCCATGTTCCAAGTGAAACTAGGCTAGGTGACTTTCACCCACTAGGTGATAGTGAGGATGACTATTCTGTAGTGGAAGCTGATGTAGCCACGGTTACAACCACAGCGGAACCCTCCCCTCAACAGGCATTACCAGATGTTGACCTCAGTCAGGCAGCACTTACTGACGAACAGAGACAGAAGCTTGAAGCTTTACTGCTGACTTACAGTGATGTTTTTAGTGCTCATGACCAAGACTATGGACGCACTAATGTTGTACAACACAGCATAAACACAGCAGATGCTCGTCCCATCAAACAGAGAGCATACAGAACCTCCCCAAACATCAGAGCAGAGATAGACCGGCAGGTCCAGCAGCTCCTCGCCCAAGACATCATTGAGGACAGCTGCAGCCCCTGGTCTTCCCCTGTTGTTCTTGTGAGAAAAAAAGATGGCAGCTACAGGTTCTGCATTGATTACAGAAAGCTGAATGCAGTCACCATCAAAGACTCATACCCCCTGCCACGCCCTGCAGATGCCCTTGACAGTCTATCAGGTGCATGCTGGTTCAGCACGATGGACTTATCAAGTGGGTATTGGCAGGTTGAGCTTGAGCCACAGGACAAGGAGAAAACCGCATTCAACACTGGCAGTGCTCTCTACCAGTTCAAGGTTATGCCTATGGGATTAACCAATGCCCCACCAACATTTCAACGGTTGATGGAGTTGGTGCTCCATGGCCTGCACTGGAAAGACTGCTTGATTTACCTGGATGACGTCCTCGTGTTCAGCCGCTCTTTTCCAGACCACCTAAAGAGCCTGGAAGAGGTGTTCAGCAGGTTTCGCTCAGCTGGTCTCAAACTGAAAGCCAGAAAGTGCCAGTTGGCACAAACTCAAGTGACTTTCCTTGGACACGTGGTCTCCAATCATGGACTCCAACCAGATGCAAGGAACATTGAAAAGGTACGTGGATGGCCGACACCAAGAACAACTACAGAGGTGAGAGCTTTTATTGGACTGTGCTCCTACTACCGTAGGTTTGTCAAAAACTTTTCTGTCATTGCAGCTCCACTGCACGCTCTCACACAAAAAGG
Source organism: Cephalopholis sonnerati (assembly GCA_019142605.1). Classification (NCBI taxonomy): domain Eukaryota; kingdom Metazoa; phylum Chordata; class Actinopteri; order Perciformes; family Serranidae; genus Cephalopholis; species Cephalopholis sonnerati. The sequence goes on along the minus strand of JAGQAX010000015.1, from coordinate 7,192,180 downwards.
AGCAATATTCAAATGGACTGTTGAATGTGAGGATGCTTTTCAGTCACTGAAACACGCTCTCACTCACCCACCAATCATGGCACATCCCATTTTCACACAACCATTCTTGTTGTACACTGATGCCTCACAGGATGGCATTGGCTCTGTGCTAGCTCAACGTCAAGACAACAAAGAACGTGTTATTGCCTACGCGAGCCACACACTAAGGCCTCCTGAAAGAAAATGGTCTACCTATGATCGTGAGCTCTGGGCAATTGTTTGGTCTGTGAGACATTTTAAACACTTCCTCTCTGGCAGCTCATTCACAGTGATCACGGATCATAAGCCTCTCCTGAGCCTGAGGAAAGCACCAGTGGATAACGACCCCACTGGCAGACGCAGTCGGTGGATACTCGAGCTGGATGTGTATGACTACAACCTACTGCACAGAGAAGGTAAACAACATGCCAATGCGGATGCCATGTCCAGGCGTCCCAATTCTGAGACCCACAACAAAGCTGTACAGTGTGTTATCTCCTCCATCACCTCCACTGACAGGCATGACAACACATCCTCAGGTATGCCTGACATCAGTCACACACTGTCAGTTGACTTTGAAAAGTTACAGGAACAGCAAAAGGAAGATGAATGTCTCAGCACAGTCATTGAATGGCTAGAAAACACTGCTCAAAGACCACCAATAGGTCACCTCAAACATTCCTCCCCCACACTGAGGAAACTCTGGCATGAGTACCCCAAATTGATCATTCGACATGGAATCCTCTGCAGGAAAGTCAATCAAGGCTCTCACACACCTGCAAACTTTCAAGTTGTTTTACCTGCAGCTCTCATTCCCACAGCTTTGTCAGGTTTGCATGGGAATCAGTTCAGTGGTCACCTAAGTGCAGAGCGCACACTGCAAAGAGCGAGACGCATCTGCTATTGGCCATATATGACCCGTGACATTCACAAGTTTTGTGCCGAGTGCCTGCCATGTCAAACACGGGCTTCCCCAATCCCACACGAAAGAGCCCCATTACAGTCGATTCACGCAGAAAGGCCATTTCAGAAAATTGCTGCAGACATCACTGAGCTACCTGTCACGACGCAAGGGAACAGGTATGTTCTAGTAGTAATGGACTATTTCACACGCTATGTTAATCTGTTCCCCCTGAAAGACCAGCGTGCTACCACAGTGGCAAAGTGCATTTTTGAGGACTATATCAGACAACATGGCTTGCCAGAGTCCATTCATACTGATCAAGGCCGGCAGTTTGAGTCAGACCTCATCAAGCATCTTTGCAGCCTGCTTGGAATCAACAAAACACGCACATCACCATACCATGCCCAGTCAGACGGTATGGTGGAGAGACTAAACAGGACACTGAAAGATCAACTTGCTAAGTACATCTCACAAAGTGGTGGTGAATGGGACCAGTATCTGCCACAGTGTGAGCTTGCCTACAATTCCAGTGTTCATTCAAGTACTGGATTTTCCCCTTTCTTCCTTGTACATGGAAGAGAACCAAACCTGCCACTGGATGTCATGTTGAACTGTAGTCCGGCTGTGACCTCATCCACACCAGGTACACCAGCAGCTTATGCACAGGACCTCACCACACGTTTGTCACATGCTTTTAGGAACGCAGCCCAAACCTCTGCTGCAAACAAACAGCATCAAAAGACTCAATACGACAAGAAAGTTGTGTTTCACCCTCACCAGCCGGGAGACCTTGTTCTCCTGGACGACCCAGCACAAAGAATGAATAAACTTGCTCCCAGATGGAAGGGCCCATTTGTGGTCCGGAAAAGGATGAGCAGAGATGGACACCCCAGCGTAACCTATGAGATCACAGATCCTAGGAATGCACGCTCACGGACATGGATTGTTCATCATAACAGACTGAAAGCCTACAAAGGGACCTTGCCAGCTGCCCCTGTCAGCGGCCAGCCACCCTCTGTGCCAGCTGATTTGGGCACATCACTGACGTCGGCCCCCTCTCCTCTCACTGCCTTGTCAGGGGCCCTGCCTTTTCGCCCTCCTACTCCCCCACATGTGCCTGCCCAAGCTAGGAGGGAGCCCCTATCTGCCCCTGTCAGAACTGCTCCTCAGAATGGTGCTCCACCTTCTCCTCATTCCCCTAGTTCTTCCCCCTTCCCCCCCTCCTCCCCTCCTGGCCATGCAGATGGACTTTGCCCACCTCTTCAGGAGCCCCTGCTCATCACATCCCGTTGCGGACGCCAGGTTAGGCGACCACTCAAGTACAGGGACTTTGTCACTTAAAGTGGTTTGTTTGAACTGAGTCAGGCCCTTGCATGTTGTATTTATTGTTGTTGGGTACTGTGATTTTGTAATACACTGTTCATTTATACTTGACTGTTATTTGAGTAGATTTCAGTTCAAGGAGTTTCTGCCTGCACTAACACAATTTTCTTGCAGGTAGTGTCTAATGTGTTGATCAGTTTCTGAGTTGGCTACAGCTAATAGTAAGAAGTATTCTAGTTACTGCATTGTTTGTGGGTATTGACTACTGTGATTTGTTACATTATACTGTTTTCCAATAGGTAATTGAAATGGGGACATTTCTACTGGTAGCAAGGGAAGACTGTAACTGTAATTACTGCACATTATATTTTTTTGTTATTTATAGTACTTAGCATATTGTTTCATTTATATGTCCCTGTGCGCTTCTTTTTTTTAATAGTTATCGTATTCCCTTGTGTGAGTGAATTGGTTCCTACCTGCCCTTGTTTGTGGGGACAGGTATTAGTGACACACAGTGAGTGCCTCGTGTTGAACGAGGGAGAGAGAAGTTGTTGTACCCCGAAGTTGAGGCATTGTTCTGTCTACCGTTTTGGCGACAATTAAAAAGAGAGAAACCACGCTATATTGTAGCCCGCTTTATTGCCCACAGCCCGGAAGAACTGGAGACGCTGAAAGCCAAGAAAGGAGGGTTACACAAACATTGCAGACCTCCTGCAAAATGCAGCACAAGAATGGAGGATTGTGGTTGTAACAGACAACGCTTTTAACATGGGTGTTACCATTCAGTTAGCGGGATACCTTCATGTGAAATGTTTCGCTCACATGCTTAATGTAGCCTCACAGCGGGCGCTAAATCTGCCAACAGTTCAGTTTGTCAGGTGTATGCAGCATTTCTGACAGGTTTTATGATCGTGTTGGTCAGTCTGTCTGATTTGCATCACATTTAGCTGCAATAAAAATGATTTAAGTCAGATGAACAGACTGAAAACTTTATCTTATGAGGTAAAACTGATTTTGACAAAGTTTTCCTTTGGGGAAATAATTTGCAGTTGGAAAAAAGGTAATAAATCACAATATATTTATTGCAATACTCAGCATGTCACAATTATATCATATCATGACCTAAGTATTGTGATAATAATATAATAACATCGTGGGTCCTCTGCTGATTCCCACCCCTAGTAACAAGGGTGAAGAAACCCTGAATCAGCCCTCTCTATGGATAATGACTCAAAAGACATGTAATTCGACTGACAACATGTGGTTTGAATCTGGAGTTTACCGACTGATGACTTGAACCATCAAAGTTTAAGGGGGATATTAATAATGAATTACACACTGGTGTTTTTGGACTGTATAAATTCCACATGAACACAGACTATTTTCTTCTGTCAGAGGGAGTAATCAACCCAATCGTGACCAACCCAAATATCTATGCTGTCACTGTCAGTGTAAATGCATTCAGCTTAACGGCGTGGTGTCCGTCGTGAGCACATCACACAGGGGCAGTGGCCTGAGGGTTAAAGAAGTGGGTGTTGGACCAGATGCTCACCAGTTTTAGCAGGATAAATCTGGGTGGGGAAATGAAAGAGCAACACTCACCCACCCTCATTACAACTCCAAACTGTGCCTGTGTGACTGGAGCTGCTCAGTGGCCATTGCATTAGACTGAGGTTGTATTGGGCAGCTTCAGGTGTAAATAAATGAGAGTTCATTTGACCTTCCTGCAAAACTGCCTGAATAAATAAAGCTTCGATAAATAAATCAGTTTTTTGAAATCACTTATTCCACACACATCTAGCTTAGTCTTAAAATACAAGAGATTTTAATGCAATGAACTGCTGTTATCTTCTACATACCAAGATGGTGCTTTGCTATGTTAGTGTTCAGTCACACATCTGCATCATAATTGGTAGTTGTTTGAATTCTTCAGCTGACGTGAGATGTTGTACTGCACAGAGGGATTCCACAGACCTCAGGGCATGTGAAACCGCTGCACTGGCAGTTGCCATGGTGACAGTGCCTACACTCTGCCAAGGGGATGTCCAACCCCCTATCCAAAGGGAATCCTGATCACCCCCAATCAGTGACAGAGTTGCAGAATGATGGAGGAGGGAGGCTGGATCAGGATGTGAGTGACAGACACAGTGCACAGGGATAGGTGAGAATGCTGCTGATGGCTCACAGGCCCATTTATATCAGACACATCTGGTCACATTTTGATGTTTCTTAATATTCACCATCTTGCCTGGGTCCAATTCTTTAAATCCTCCCACTCCAAGGAGTTGACTGATTCTTCTGGCATCGTGACATGAATTTGCAGTATCTCAGTTGAAAAAGCAATCAATCCAATGAGCGCCACGGGGGGGGACTAACAATTAGTCTATCAGTGCCACAGGGGGGTCTAACACCATTGTCAAGCTGTTGTCAGGTCTTGTCAAGTGGTGCGCTGAAACCAGTGAAGAGTACGCTATGAACAAGAAAGGAGCTGCTATCCAGGCTGCTCTAACTTGACCAGTGTTGGGAAAGTTAGTTTCAAAAGTTAGTTTCAAAATGTAAATCACATATTACTAGTTACTTTACAAGTAGTTACTCTACAAGATTACTCACCGTGTAGAGTGATAACTTACTTGTTGTGTTACTTTGACCAAAATGAGCTCAGAAGAACTAATGCTCATTTTAAATGGATGAGGGTCATGTTGTTTCACAGCAGCTAATCAAAGCACAGAAGCTCCAGTTTGTTACAGTTCATTTCAAATCCAGTGCTGCACAGGTCTGACCCATTCATGCATTCACATACAGTGGTTACCACTTTGTATTAAAATCCCCTGCTTATATTATAGTAGCGTGATGGTATAGAATAGCCTAGACCCTTTTTAAATAAATGACTACCCTTGGACACAGGGAGGGTCAAGCAGAGGATCAAAGTCTGATAATAAATGAGATATGGATCAGTATTTGTGAGCCTATGATATGAAACACAATAAACAAATGTTAAGGTTAGCACAACAAATGGAATGGCGTGTCAGTCAGTCACTATGATGAGCGCAAATTAATACACCAGAGCTGGAGGATCCACCTGCTGGTTCCTGGTGTGCCGGTCAGCTACAGCAGCACTAGAGAGAGAATTATGCATAAGAACAGGACTGTGTCCCAGAGTTGCTCTGCACCTGTAGGGGATGTGAATGGAAACATCAAACATATCCTAACATCACCCAGATGTGCCAATCACCAGGATGAGGAAAAAACAAACCAGAGGCCAACTCCTCATCTCCGCTGCTTTCAGGCAGCCTTAGAACGTAAAGGCAGACTGGGATACGTTGTAGACATTGCAGGTGTAATAACTGACACGCACTACACATGATAAAGTACAGTACAGCATCGCACAAATGTTCCAATCACTGGCACTCTTCTATAATGTAATCTGTAATGACGCCAGATGATATTTTTTCTGTTGGCACACTGGAAGTGGAGCGGTGTGGATCAGTGTGAATGAATAAAAAATGAAAGCAATGAAACAGTTTGGGTGGTAATACATTATGTAACATTATAAATGTAATAATATTGTCTGAAATCCTGTTGGTAACACATTATTTTACTTTGTTACTGCTAAAACGTAATATATTACTGTAACACGTTACCCCCAACACTGAAATCAATATCTCTTTCAATATCGCCTGACATCATACTTTATTTAACTTGCTTCTACTCCACTTTTTAAACCCCAGCAAAACAAGCTGGCATGGCCATGCATCAGTGTGGACTTAAAATGAAGTTTGATTCAAACCAATCCATTGTCTTAGTGATTATTTAAGGAAAGTTGAATCCCATTCCGCTACAGAAATTGGTTAGAGTGGATGTAATATCGGCCTAAAATGGAAATAGAAGTAACAAGGTCAAAATTTTGTCTGATATCGGACAACCTACCATCTGTTATTCCAACCAAAATTAATCCCGTTAGCAGGCTGAAGTCTCACCAACATAAATAATGCAAGTTCAAGTTCTTTATTGTCATCATGCACTATATGTGTATATACAGGCCAAAAGTTTGGACACACCTTCTCATTCAATGCGTTTTCTTTATTTTCATGACTATTGTAGATTCTCACTGAAGGCATCAAAACTATGAATGAACACATGTGGAGTTATGTACTTAACAAAAAAAGGTGAAATAACTGAAAACATGTTTTATATTCTAGTTTCTTCAAAATAGCCACCCTTTGCTCTGATTACTGCTTTGCACCCTCTTGGCATTCTCTCCATGAGCTTCAAGAGGTAGTCACCTGAAATGGTTTTCACTTCACAGGTGTGCCTGATCAGGGTTAATTAGTGGAATTTCTTGCTTTATCAATGGGGTTGGGACCATCAGTTGTGTTGTGCAGTCTGAAGAATACCCGCGGGCATGGGTCGCGGGTCGGGAAAAAGTCCCACAAATACCCGCGGGCGCGGGCCGCGGGTCGGGCCATAGAATCAGGAAAAAGTCCGACAAATACCGGTGGGCAGCAGGCAAAACAGTTTGCGGCTGGGGTGGTTAGGTTCTGATCCTGTGGGCCTTCTTCCTGCACCGCTGGGTGTAGAGGTCCTTCATAGATAGAACCTCTGTCCTGGTGATGTTCTGTGCAGTTGTCACACACCTCTGTAAAGCCTTAACAGTTGAGGGCTGTGAAAGTCCAGGGGTCTCATTTATAAAACAATTTGTAGGATTCATACTAAAAATGTAATTATGGACAAATGGCACATGCCATTTTTGGTTTTTGTAGTAATTGTAGTATTTTGTAGTGTTTCTGTAGTATGTAGTTCTACAATCAGGCCCCCACCTCATCATCTATGTCGTCAATTTCCGGTCTCCAAATTGTTCCTCAACAAGTTTCTCCCATCAAGCCTGTTTATAAATGAGACCCCAGATCTGGTCCTTGCTGACATGAACCTGGTGGAACCTGAAGCCCCTGTAGTCCACTAACAGCTCCTTAGTTTTGCTGACATTGAGGTGAAGTTTGTTGTCCAGGCACCAAGAGCTCAGGGCTCTGACCTCCTCTCTGTAGGCCGTCATATCGTCCGCAAACTTAATGATGGTGTGGTTGCTGTGGGTGGCCACGCAATGGTATGCGAACAGGGAGAACAAGAGAGGACTGAGCACACAGCCCTGAGGCGTTCCAGTCTGAGTCAGGGTAGACAATGTGGTTGTACATATTCGTACAGCCTGGGGTATGTCCGTCAGGGAGCTTAAGATTCAGTCACAGAGAGCAGGGTTGAGTCCCAGGTCTCTGAGCTTGATGACGTGGAGGGCACAGTAGCATTGAATGCTTAATTATAGTCAATGAGCAGCATTGCATGTGTTCCTCACATGTGTTCCTCTGATCCAGCTGGGAGAGAGCAATGTGAAGGGTAAGGGTAATCTTTTTTGCCTGATAAATGATAAATGATTTTTATTCATTTCAACTAAATCCTTGTAAGTCACATAAAAGAAATGATCTGATTGAAAAATAACCCAAAAAAGATCCAGTGGTACAATAAGCAGTTACATCTAAATACGCTGGGCAATATGAATGTCCCTATGTCATCCAAACTGTGTAAAGTAGTTGTGGCTGCAGAAAAGACAAAATGTAAGATGTGGGGTGATGTCCTTTATTAGGAAATACAGCTTCAACATGTCTCTGGCCAGAGACTGGAGCTAAGACAGGTCAGGTGCCACTCCCTCTCCCAAACTTTTATCCAGAAGGGGAGAGGGTCTCGGCTGGTTTTGGGCTGGAGGTGGTTGCTGCTGAGGTTGCAGCCGCTGCTGGGGGCAGATGGGGGCAGTGGTGGGAGCCCTGCTGTTCTGACCCCTTCCTCGCCATCTTCAGCCGATCTGTCATGAGCTGCATGTCTGAGCCAAAGAGTGGGTCAGTGGAGATTAAGGTTGTACCCAACTCAGGATGTCAGTTGAATCAGATCTAATACCACTATTCGGTGAATCTTTTTTTTTTTTTCACATTTGAACCTTTGAAGTTTGAACGGGGTTAAGCAAGACATTTAGTGCGATAGCAGCATTCATGTAATACAGTATACAAGCTAAAAGTGCTAATAACAGACAGGAAATGTGCAACAACATTTTTTGCCAAAACTAGACATCAAACACGGCTGTGAGCTGTAAACTCACCACTTTTAAGCAGAGGAGAGAAGAAAATTTTATCTCGGAGTCTTACTGTACGTTGAAAAGTTTTTCTTCCGTTGCAGTATGCATGGTGTCTACAGCCATCTGTTCCAAAGAGTATCACGAAAGTCAAGACTCACTCTGCAGTAAAACCTGGAGGCATTTTGGTCCCCAGATTCTACTGTAAGCCCTTAGCTTGGTTAGGTGTGGTTTGGTCTACATACAAAATACACTTGGTTATTATTAGGAAAAGATCATGTTTTAGCTTAAAATATCTGCGCAAAGTGCTGCAAAAGCAGTGATGTCTTAGTAATTCAACATTTTCAAATAAACTTGATGACATTTAAAATGATCGGGGGGTATTCCATCAAACCAGCTAACCGCAAATCCCGGCTAACTGCGATAAGCCGCGCTAGTTTTAGAGAGAGTTGGGTTCCATGACTCTCGCTAACAGGAACCTCAGCTGAGTTACTGGGGTAACATATGCTCCTGAACTAACCTGCTCCGTGGCAGGTTAACTATCAGGCTTAATGAATCGGTGTTACAAAGAATATGTACCTGTAGTAAACAGAGTCTCAGACAAACAGTCCCTCACACTTTTCGCTTGGTTATCCGTGTTGTCCGAAAACAAAGTTGACAAGTTAAGCAAAAATGAATTCACCGCACATTTTTGGTTAGTTTCGTCGAATTCCCAAGGACTGAAAAAAAGTGTCGTTATCGTGATGATACCTTGAAATATTAAAATTCTTTGTTTGTCTGTGAGCAAAACTGCAGGTAGTAGCAGAGTGGTGTCATCCTCGACTGACATGTAGGCATCTGGGGTTCGAACCCAGATTATGGCATCATTCACTACATCAAATTGTGTTGCAGTGATTACTTAGATGTTTTCACCAACAGCCTATAGCTGACATTTGTCACACATTACACGTATGTGAAATGTAATGCCATTTAGCCGACAATTATTCATCATAACTTTGTAGCCTACAGAACTTTTAACATCAGCTAGGCCTAACATTAACACTTATCCATATGATTGGAGTAACACCTGCACAGCCGTGCGTTTAGCATTGCTGACACCACTCCTGTGCAGAGATAACACAATTTGGCATATTAGTTAGTGCAAAGTACACTACACATTTAAAAACAAATTGTAAACCAAATAACATTTCCTTGCAGAATTTAATTTCCATTAAGTAATACTGTGCAGGTATTGAGCCTCATACCCCGGTCTCCCACGTTAATGACGGTGACGATCCCTCTCCGCTACTGGCAAGACATACTGTATATGATCAACACAGTCTAAACATAAGACATTAAACACTGATGTAAAAGTTAATTTATGCATTTAAGCGGTCGGCAATCTTCTGCCACGCCATATCTCTTGCCTTGACAGTAGCAACAGTATTTCCTTTTCTGGTAACTGCATTTCTATACTCTTCGTAAAGCTCCACAAGGATCTTTTGCTCCGCGCTGTTGAAGAAATCAGCCCTAGTTTTCTTGTCTTTTTCCGACATGATCGCATTTTCAACAATCGTATATTCTGGGCTTCTCATGCACCCTGTGCGTGCGCCTAATGCAAGACTTGATAAGCCTGGCTGAAGTTAACGCTGATGAGGCGCGGCTGAAATGTGTTGGTGGAACGGCTTCAGCCTGAGGTGGAAGCTGACGCTAACTCAAACGAGGCTTAATCACTTAAACGCCGCTATCATTAGCGACTTTGATGGAATACCCCCCAGGTGTGTCTTGGTGTGTGTGTTTTTGTTGTTGTTTTTTTATAAGTTTACATGTATCCGCCCCTTTTTGTTGTTCACAACAGTCTTTACATCCAAATGTGATAATCTGAGGTGTTGTGAACACACCTTCCCCTCCTGCTTGCACAATGTGATTGGCTACAATTGGGTTGATTTAAAGAATATCTGTTGTCAGCAAAATGAAGAGTTGACTGGCTTTACTTTGTTATGAAATAATCTTAATCTTTGAGTTTGGAAAGGATTCCAAGCTAAAAAAACAAAAGCAGTCAAAATGTCATTAATGTAAATGTCAACTTGTTTCTTTTAGGATTTTTTTAAATTCAAGTTCTTTTTAAAACTAGTCTGACTCAAGCCGAAGTCATGTGACTCACACCTTCGGTCTCCAGGATAGTTAGTCATTATACATTAAAAGGAAAATGAGGCCCCCATCATGTCAGTTTCATGCAAGTCAGTTAAAGAAAGGGGGAAGTTTTAACCTGAACACAGTGTGATACAGTTTGATAATAAGTTAGATTACATTTCTGGAGTGATGCCTAGTCACCGTATTAGTGCCTCCAGCTATAATTTTTAAACACCAGTTTTTCTTTGTGATTTCAAAACTTTCCTGCAGAATTAACAGCAGCTTTCTCTATAAACAGCTCATTCTTGCAACCTGTCATAAAACATGTCATAGAAATGTACTTCGGCATTTCTGCTGCTCTCCTCCTTGATATGTGATATTGAGTTCAGTTCAGTCCACTCATTTTTTATAGTTAGTTAAAGAGTCTGTCCGTCAGTTCTGTCTGTCTCTCAGACTGACTGACATTCTAGGATATGTTGCTTTAGTATTCCTCTATGGAATCAGGTTAATAGCTTATGAATTTTCTATGTGGGTGTGCTTACACTAGATGAACACAGTCTCTGTTTTTAGCTACATAAATAAAACTGGACAAGGATGAGCATTCTCCTCTTGCACCAGTGATCAGAGAGGATGCTGACAGAATCTGACACGCCAATAAAAGTCATCTAACTGCCGCCCTTCACCTGCAGCCTCCCACCGCTGCCACAGATCAATTTCTTCAGCCAGCCAGGCCTTCGAGACTCCCCATGCACACACTTAGTAAATTTGCACTTTCCCAGGTTCAGTCAAGTGAACTGTTTCCTGGAAATTAACCGAGACTTTTTAACACTTGAACCACCGGGATCACTGTATACCTAAAACTGCCAATGAGTAAAATTTACCCATAATGCATTGATGTTCAAGGTACAAATAAAGTAGATTTTTCATGTATGGCCAAATGAGGCTGTGTTCGATGGTTGGATGTACAAAGAGGTGTACATACTCTTACATAGTGTTAATAGAGAAACTGTACATTGGGTAAGACATGAACGTACATTGAGATATGGAGAGACACACAACATCATTAGGTTTCCTAGCTTTCCATAGGCGAACAATCTTGAAATGGTAGCTAGCAAGCACGTAACCCTGCACACCTGAAAGGAAAAACAAACGTTTCCGACCTAGCCATACTTTGATATGGGAAGTTTAGGCAGTGTTTTAGTCAATCTAACCATGTTGTAGCCATGACAGCAAACACCATGAGCAGATGAGAACAGCGTGGTGAAACTTAAGAAATACTGCTTACCATGAGATGACTGAAACATGTCATGTTAATGCAAACTGCACCACTTCATCTATTCCTATATGGGGGAGGGACGAAAGGGAATGCCATAACCCCGGGTGTAAACTGGATCCGTCGCGAGCGTGGTCCGGCCGTGGCACGGACTCCTCCGTCCTGTGCCAGGCGTCAATGTCCACTGGAAGCATATCTATAGCGGCGCGCACGCGAGCGGCTGGAATTGACGGATCATGAGATCATGATGTCACGCGATAATTTGCGGAAACACTGGAGGTATAAAGACATCAACAAACAAAGAAAAGATTTTTCTACCTGCCGGGGGCCACAAACTTTGACGTCATGTTGTTGCAGCGATGTGAAATATGCTCCGGAGTTTTCATGGGTGTTTTTATTTTGAAAATTGACTGGATACTCTCGTCTTTTCTGCGCCTGACTTCCTGTTTGACTCATTTGGTCTGTGGAAATTGATGCGTCGTTGCGCGGCGTCCGTCAAAAAATAGACCCGGCGCGTATTTTTAGTGCGGCACCCGCGCCGTGGCTGAATCGCGCACGTGACGGATCCAGTGGACATCCGGGGTAAGCCTGTGCAAAGTTTTGGGTGACCCAGAGCAGTATAGCAGTAGGATACTTTGATCTTTTATTCTGTGAGGCGTGGCTACAGCTGCGAGCGAGAGCGCGATAGGCTAGATTGGTTACATGGAGGTCTATGGGATTTTAACTTTTAATGATAATATTGTGAATATTAATCCAAAAAACTTCAAAATCAAGGATGCACACCATCGTGCCATGCACAAGCCATATCCAAAAGCTTAGGTTGATCTGACAAACAGTCACAGAGATATGCGAGCCACAGACACACAGACGTTTCTTGCTTTATAGATAGATAAAAAGAAATCAATCTTTTTTTTATCATGAAAAATTTCAGCAGCAATATCAAATACATTGACTCACTGAATGTTATCCGTAAATTCTGTAATTTGCATTTGGGATAAGGTGGAGTGATTGCATTCATCTTTGGCCATTTTAAAAAACAGAATTTAACTTGGATTAAAGGTTAACTTTAGTATTTTTCAACCATATTTTTGTATCTAGGTGACTAATGGAAACAACCATTTTTGAAATTGGTTCAGTATTAAGTGAGAGTGTTGCAGCCAGCAGCAGCGGAACAGGCTGCAATGTAACATCAATGGGCAATTAAGCACCATCAATGTACGTCCACTAGAAGTGCCTGTTTTTGCTACTGACAGGCTCAGATTGTTGTTCTACGGGCTCAATTATACTCAATGTTAGATACAGAGATGGACTGAGCTTTCTGTCTGTACACTGCATTTATTTTGTCCGTATTTGTGCATGGTTTCTGAAAGTTGATGGATACAGATGAAATGGAGCAGTACCACTGGAGATCATGGAGACAGTGTAGTGCGTTTCAAGTGAGATACAACCGTGGGAGACAATCTAGACATGTAAGTAACAGCAGAATGTAGTGAATCAGTAATATGTAAAATTAGGGCTGTCAAAATAAGGCGTCAATTTTCATTAATTAATCAAAGAAATAATAGGGGGTTAAAAGACTTAACGCTGATTAATCGTGTTCCGTGGTGCCCCTTGACCTGGTGTGTCATTGATGGCCACAGTGGCTTTGTCACATGATGGAGGCAGATGAGAAAATGCTGCTTGGTGCTGTGAATGGAACATTTACATTTAAAAAAACACCCTGATGGGACTGTTGACAGAAGCACAATTTCTGCAGTAAGGATTTTTTGTATCATCGGAGTACGTCAAGCCTGAAATTTCACCTCAATACAAAGCAATTAGCAGTGAACCCGGAGGTCGGAGCTTGCACAGCCTCTGATGCTAGCACTACCAGTCAGCTTTGTCAAGTCACACTCGACCAGGTAATCAGATGAAAACTGAGTAAGTCTACCTGTGACTGATTAACTAACGCCCTTGCAAAATAGGCTGTATTGAGATGCAATGCAAAGCAGTTTTGGTGGTAAAGGACAGGGAGACAATTGTGTCCAAAATCCAGCAGCTTTACTACGACTCATCTGCCAAAATTCATTTGAATTATTTTTTTTAAATACTTGCACAGCAAAAATTGATGTATCCAATTAATTTAGATTAATTAATCACAGAGCATGTAATTTATTAGATTAATTTTTTTAATCGCTTGACAGCCCTAATAAAAATATATTGTAAAATACAGTGACATTAGTGGAAAGAATTCTCTGTCCACGTCAGGATGTATATAATGGCAGCACATTCTGCCGCTGTCTACACCTCTGCCTCCATTTAAAGGTACAATATGACTATATCCTCTACCATCACCTCATTTGTTGTTGTGTGAAACTTTTGACTCTGCCAAATGACAAACATTACTGAAAACGCTATCACCAAACCCACCAGACTCCATTTAAATTTTATTATCACAAAACACTTCATTTAGAGTCAACAGGAACAAAATTAAACTTTCAGAGATCACCTTGGTTAATCCCTCCACTGTTCAAACAATCACCAACTCTGGTTTGGTTGAAACAAACCCTTAATTCACCAAGTTAGATGTGAAAATGTGCTGACTGGATATACGCTAAAAATACTGTTTATTTAAATGGAGTTTGGTGGGTATGGTGATGGCAATTTCAGGGCCAATTCTGGTTCAACAAAAACATTTTACTCTTTTAGAAAAAGTTCTACCTCTGTAAGGATCCTTTCCAAAATGTTGACAGGCACTTATAATAACAATTTGAGCCTGTTAGTGACCAAAACAAACGCACATTGACGCTGCACAAATGCCCTGAGTGGTTACACTGCAGACTGTTTCACTGTAGCCAGCTACAGCCATTTAACTCAATACAGGCCAAATAAAAAAAAAAGTTGTTTCCATTACTCACTTTGCTACGCTTGAAATGTTTATTTTACAACCAGTGATACACACAACGACTAATAATTAAGGAAAATACAAATAAATGCAGTGAATTATGAGCAGATTAGTGCAGCTATCAGTGACTGATGAATGAATGAATGACGTGTGCCTGTCTGTACCTTTCACCTGCCCTGTTCCTGTTCACCTGTGGATTCCTTTATTTGCTGTTGCGCTGACACGCTTGACAATTACTTTACAATTTGACGAATCTGTAACTGTGGATGTACCATCAACTGGATTAGTGCTGATGATGAAAACATGTAAAGATGACGATTGTAGGGCAAGATCTTAAGTTTTAAGAAATGCTTAAATGCATAATTTCTCAGCAGATTTATGTCCATTTGTCTGCAATGGATCCTTGATGATGTCTGCATGTTTGGAAGAAAGTGTTGTAGGGTTTTCATTTTGGTTGAGAGGCATATCAGTTCTGTTTGGGAACATGTGACCCTTGATGAGTCTGAGCCTGAGATAATAAACTGATCAGACTGATGAGACATTAAAGAAAGATGGAGATTTTTTCGCCTGAGTTCTTCTGATAGTGTGAAAGTGTGTACATGATGAAAGCTTTATTAACCTACGCGCTCATCAATCTCCTCATCATGTAAATCAGGTCCCTGCTGGTTAATAAAAGGGATGGCAGGGTGTGATAAGCATGCTCCATCTCATCACAAATCTGTTTATCCACCTGGATATTTATCTACTTGAAATATCACATTAGCAATAGATATTTATTTATAGGCTGACATGGCCTTGTTGATAGTCCTATGGCTAAATTACTGCTACTGCTCATCGTATTTCAGCACTAAACAAAATACTGCCCTGCTTAAGCAGACGATGGTATTTTCAACAGACAAGTATGTAGAAGTGCTAAATGGACTTGCACTTGTGTAGCGCCTTTCTACTCTCCCATTCGCACAATGGTGGCCGAGGCCACTGTACATTACGTGTTCTTTCTAAGGATACTTTGACATGCAGATTGGAGGAGCTGAGGATTGAACTGCTAATCTTCTGATTAATGGATGACCTGCTCTACCTTTTGAGCCACAGCTGCCCTAAATGCCAAAAAAGTATTCAAAATGGGCTTAACAAAAGCCAGAAGGCACCAGGGATGTGTATTGGTATTTGATAACTTTAAGGTATCACCCGAAAATAACTCCAGGGCTGCGGTCGAGTAGTCCTTTTTGCTCAGAAAGGTTCCTAACTGAGTGAGATAACCCGAAAGTGTCTGAGCATCTGCCATAAGAGCTTTTCAAATTTCCTTTATATTAAAGGTGGTATGGAATTCTTTTCTGAGGCCATATTTGCAAAATTACTTGAAATCCACGTTACAACCCAATCACGGTCACTGAATTGCATGCACTGATATAAAAATAGAAAATGTCAGTCACCTGTGGAACGGGTAGGGCTCTAAAAACTCCAGCCAATCATCCTGACCACTCCACATTCAACAAATGGACAGTGATAGGTCAATCAAACTATCACCCACCCCCCTGCACGTACTGTTTCGTGCACAGGGCACACAGTTAATGCGCGTGACCCAAGCCTCTGGCGACGTCAAGTCGACTGCACTCTCAGCTAGTACACGGATAACATAAGCTAGCTAGCCAGCTAGCTGAATGTTGAATGTGAAGTTCTGTGAACCAATTCATGTAAGATGGCAGAGAAGGCACCAACACCAGCTGTTAGTTCTAGTCAAAAAGGAAATTGGTATACGAGAAAGCTACTGCTAAAAAAAGGCGGATGCAGAAAGAGTCAAAACATGAGTCAACATCGGTGTGGCTTTTCAACGCTGGTGTCAACTTAAGGATCAGAAAGGTCCTCTAAGTGATGCAATGGTGGCCCTTCTTCTGCTGGATAGGTAAGACAACATTTTATTATCTTTTATTATTCTCGTTCGCTCACACGCCTCTGTGAACAAGCAATGTGTGTTTGTGTTCTTTGGAGGCATGACTCCTTGGGGAAGAGGGTAGGACCTTTTTGATTGTGGATTTTCAAAATCTAGCTTGCACGACCGTTATTTTCAATGATTCCAGACCCCCTTTAAGTAAAGGAGCTTCAACACTTTCTTTATAAATCTCCTTTAGCATTAACTGGACCATCCTTTAGAAAAGGAAAGGAGATAATGCCGTCCCACAATTGCTTGAGGCAGCCACATTTACCGCAGCGTGCCAAATTGGCCGTTCTTTGGGCAATTAACTGTTTTGTTATATTACACATCCACAGCCTGTATGAGCTGTAACAACCTTAAAGCACAGTCACATGAAACATGAAAGGTGTTTACTGAGTTGTGTGGGGGTTCTTAAACTATGGTATGTACAGCCTTATAATCCTTTACCCTTTTATAATCTTTGCCCTGAATGTATATATGCTCATTCTGTTATTGTATTTTATTATGTTTTTATCTGTATTTACTATTTACTGTTTGATTTAATGGAGCCTCTTAAAAAAATTGCCTATTTCATATGATTGCGCTCCTGTAACCAGAGTGGCAATAAGCATCTCTACAGGATCATAATCATCATATTAACTCTAATACGATAGAGACTTTTTAAGCTAGATGATGTTTTTAATTCAACATGTTTGAAAGGCAAGAATGATCCTCTGTATGTTAGTGGGGCAAACATGTTATACCTTTTATGCATACAATCATACTTATTGGGATTAATGTCAATAAATACAAATGGACAGGGAGGGTGAATGTGAGCAGCCATTCTCAGTGTAAGTATGTTTCATTTCACTTCTGTGAGCGGTTGACTTGATTACTTGTTCTGTTTTAGTTCTGTTTGTTTAAAGAGAGAGATTTGCACATCCAGCTGTCTCAGATGCAGGTGTGTTGAAATTATCACTTGAGTGTTTGAACAGAAAAACCCCGACATTGCTCCTGCTCAGCTTCACAATTTATTAGCAACACTAATATATCGTTACTCCAGGACCTTCGTCAAGGGTGTCCAACACCATTATTTACAACATTGAGCTTAAATATGGGGTATAAAAAACAGTGGTATAAAAAGATGCGCTTTTAGTTGTACATCTTCTTATCACTGTAGTTTCACCACAGCAGACCCTCCACAATAACATCCGCCACTGCATGATGACAGAGCTGAGGGTAAGTGCAGTAGGATTCTCTGAACACTGCAGTTGTCTTCTCCTAAGTCCTTATAAATCCTTCTTCACATCTGTCCCTGACCCCATGACGTTTTTCATCGGGGTTGAGGAAAAGTCATTGGTAAAGGAATATCTGACCAGCGTATTTGAGCATGGCCCAGACTTTAAGCCAGGAGACTGGCAAAAGTCAATTGATGTCAATGTGTACAAGTACGTGTAGCACACGTGTAGTTATGTTAGTAACAAACTTATTTTAAGCCAAACCATTTTTTTAACCAAACAATGTTCTTTATTACATAAACCTGAAGAAGTAATCCTAAAACAAAGTTTTATGTGTTACCTAATTTGTTTAGCTATGTTTAATGAGCAAAAGCAGTACATTTCCTGTGAAAATGGAAGTTTATTGTGAAAGGACACAATACATTTGATGAGTATACATTGACACGCTGGCCTTACATGTCCAAATCTGACATAGAAGGGCACTGAGCACGTCATATTATGATACAGAGTGCCACTAAAAAATTGGCAGTATTCGATGAGTTGGGAGTGAGAATATGTTGGGCTATACTACGTGCCTTTGGTGTCTGGTGACACAGCTGTAAGCTTTCATTCACATAGTGGGTATTCAATGAAGAAAAAAAAAGTATCAAATGACATACTCTATTGGTATTGGAATCACTTAAGGGGTACTGGTATGTGGAGCAAACAGTTTCCATAAAACACTTCTCCAGTTTGTGAACGTAAGGCCACCATAATGGTTCATGTTTGTTTATTGTTTGCCTTTCAGGTTTTATTTTCTTGCTAAATAATACAAAACTTTTAGCAGCTGATTAAAAGTCCCAGATGCAGAGGCTCAGCTAGAAGGTAAACAGTTAGAGTAAAAACTGATGGTGAGGTTTGTGAAATAGTCACTAATGTAAAATATCTGTATTTGTGATTGTAAAGATGGGGAAAAACAAGCAGTTATCTCATGGTAATATTGGGGCAGAGGAGGTAAATTTTGCTCACAGTAATAAGGTAGTATTTTTTCCAGTAATAATGGATGCATGATTTGAATTTGACTGGCAGTAACAGAAAAGAGAAATGTATGATTCTGGAGAGGAAGCCTGACAAACGGCTAACATATCCAAGGAAAGCAGCAGGCACACAAATGACCCACTCTGGACTCAGGGAAGTAGTGGTGAAAAATAAGAATACGGGACTATTTTGAGGCCCTGTAATTGGAATGAGTACACTTTAAATCCTTTAACAAGGATCAATTGGAGGGCAAGTCTGGTGCCAGCAGCCGCGGTAATTCCAGCTCCAATAGCGTATCTTAAAGTTGCTGCTGTTAAAAAGCTCGTAGTTGGATCTCGGGATCGAGCTCACGGTCAGCTGCGGGGCGAGCTACAGTCTGTCAGAGCCCCTGCCTCTCGGCGCCCCCTTGATGCTCTTAGCTGACTGTCCCGCAGGGTCAGAAGCGTTAACTTTGAAAAAATTAGAGTGTTCAAAGCAGGCCCGGTCGCCTGAATACCGCAGCTAGGAATAATGGAATAGGACTCTGGTTCTATTTTGTGGGTTTTCTCTCTGAACTGGGGCCATGATTAAGAGGGACGGCCAGGGGCATTCGTATTGTGCCGCTAGAGGTGAAATTCTTGGACCGGCGCAAGACGGACAAAAGTAAAAACGATAACACTTTCTATGAAGACCACATCTATAACGAATTATAAGGGCATTTGCAGTGAATTATAATGCATTTATAATGCTCTATGACTATGCTCATAAACACACATCATGCTTGCTGATGCTCTATATCAGCAGTCATAAAACATTATAAGTGCGGCTTAAAATAAACTATAAGTGTCTTATGGATGCTCTTGAATAGTTATAAACTAGAGGCTGATTGTTGGGGCTTATAATGCATTGTGAATATCTAAACACACATCAACAATCAGCTGTACTAAGGACTCATGGCATGTTATAATAGTCCATGCAGTATCATAAGTTATCATTGCATGTGTTAAGTAAAGTGAAGTACTTATTGATGCATCTGTAATAATGATGGTTCATCATTATGTTTCATTGTTGGTGCTAAGTAAAGTGTGATGCATTTTCATGCATTTAAAAGAATCCATGCTGCTTCATGAGTGATAAATGCCTACCATACACCAGAATACTTTGAAAAAGACTTTGAAAAGACTCGTGTGTGACACCCTCTCACATCTAAAGACGATTTGTCATGTATCAGAGAGTTTTTAGTGAAAGAATACGACTTTGCAAATTCTGGCCATCTTACAGTGTCACTATTTGCAAGACTGTGGACAGGAACTACTGCAGCCCTCGAAATCCCTAGTGAGTATGCTATATGCTATAGCTAGCTAGCTAACTACTTCCCGCATTTCAAACAAGGCAGCTTGTAAGCTAACGATACTGCATAGACTATTAAAACATACTATGAGTCCTTACTACAGTTGATGATGTGTGTTTAGGTGAGCAGAGGTATCCATAATGCATAACAAGCCCCATCACTCAAGTTTATAACTATTCAAAAGCATCCATAAGACACTTGACATTTATAATTCTTTATAAATCACATCAATAATGTTTTATGACTGTTGATATAGTGCATCGGGAAACATTATGTGTGTTTATAAGTGTAGTCATGAAGCATTATAAATGCATTATAATTCACTATGAATGGCCTTATAATGCATTATAGATATAGTGTTCATAGAAAGTGTTATCATAAAAACCTTTGCCAAGAATGTTTTCATAAATTAGCGCAAAAGTTAGAGGTTCAGAGACAATAAGAAACCATTGTAGTTCCAACCAGAAACGATGCCAACTATTCCTATAACACACCGTGCAGTGTCTGGGAACCAAAGTCTTTGGGTTCTGGTGGGGAGTATGGCTGTAAAGCTGAAACTTAAAGGAACTGATAAAGGGGCACCACCAGGAGTGGAGCCTTAATTTGACTGAATGTGGGAAACCTCACCCGGCCCGGACATGGAAGGGATTGACAGACTGATAGCTCTTTCTCGATTCTGTGGGTGTATGACCGTTCTTATTTGGTGGAACAATTTGTCTGTTTAATTCCAGTAACGAATGAGACTCCAGCATGCTAACTAGTTATGGATGTTTCCACATCAAGTTATGGCTCACAGTGGGAGTGGAGAAAGGCTAATCTATGTGCATCCAGCAACAAGGTGATTAAGATTTATAAAACAGAATCAGCTGTATGTACTGCTTTATAAATTTGATGGAAATGTATGCATATTCATGCATATTTCTGTCTTTGTGATACACATGCTTTTAGTCATGAGTCTACACGGTTTCATGCATCTGGCTCCTTCTCTATACTGCTCTGATTACACAGCCTTTAATTAGAATATGTGATGTATAGAAACACCACAGTGGAACTGCCGGTGAGCGGTTTCATGCTGTGCAGGACATTGTATAGGCTCACACAATCATTAAATGTAGCCACTGACGGTGAACAAATTGTGCTATTAGAGGTAAATTACCTGCTGTGGCACGCATGATACTCTCAGTGCTGATGAGCAAGAAATGTAGAGACACTTATTTTTGTGACTTTAATCAGCAACTTTGTCTGGTACATGCATTTTATTTCCCAACCCTATATGCCATGTAATTTGCGCCTGTCAAATCCTTTGGAAAGAATGTAATGGAAACTGTCTGAGATGGTAATGATGGCCAGAAATTGAGGGTTAGATAATCATGACAGTGCTGTTTTCAGTGCAGAATCTCCCAGACAGCACAATCATCTCTAACAGGATCTCAAACTAAAACATTCAACATTCAAAAAGAAACATCAGTAAGCCACACAGTTGCACTGGGTGACCATGAACACACAAACTGTAGTTTATTTTGACTGAATCCCACATACATTGTCCTGCTGCCACAAATACTCTCTAGATCACCAAATGTGGATTCATCAGCTGCTGAAAATAGTCCCCAACAAATGCACTGTTTCCTGCTGTCTGAGTAACATTTGTTAAAAACTACAGTGACCAGCTGTTATAGCTAGCTGTTACTCATTTTTAAAGATTTATGTCTTCAGTAGGAACCAAAGTTTGGTGAGGAAGTCAGACTAACAAATCTTTGGTTTTTGTCTTTTCATCAGATTAATTGACATTTCTCCGGTTTTCAGCTTTAGGCTTTTGGCTCAACTGTAATATGTTATGTCAGTTTACCCCTAAAAAGACCAAATAGGTACATTTTAGCCAATAAATTACATAAATAAAATGATTTTTGACTAATAAGAAGATCATCATTGTTTGTCTGTTATGTTCAGAGACATTTAAACAAACACTAAAATGGGAACTCAACATATTTTGAATTAAAATAACTCTTTCCATCACGCCAGCCAGGGATAACGTTGTATAAGTCAGTTGTATAATGTTGTCTGTGATTTTGGAAGAGCTTTACCAAGTCTGAGGAAAAAACCCTGGTAATATGATTGTCTTGGAGACTACAAATTCAGTTAATTTAAAAGGGTGTGGGCATTAAACATGGAGGTTTATGAGTTACATCACATTTTGCCCATTTTTCTCTCACAACAGCCTATTCTTATTCTCAGGTCCTCATATACCAACACTTTATCATGTCCCTCAGCCTGTGATATGGAATCAAAAACCCTGAGGGACTGTTTTTTACTTATCAGACGAGAGGAGTGGTTTCCCCAAACCTACAAATATTTTTCCTCGAGCTTCCCTGAGTGACTGGCAGAAAATGTATGGCCCTCCCACCACCATATATTGGTTATTAGATTTTTAAAACTTACCCTTTGACGTATCCTTTGATAAAAACTGAAGATGAAATCCTAGAGTTGAAAAGAAGTCTCAGTTTTCCACTCTTGTCACACATGCTAGTTAGTTTGTGCAAATGGTTTCTTTTTTGGCCAAACTTTTAAATGATTTGTAGAATAAAGTGATTTGGGTGAAATGTCACTATTTAAGCTCTGATTTGGTTTTGTTTTTTTCTGACAGAAACATTTGTTGCTCATGATGTGTCCATGGACTTTTAGTAATTTGAAAATCCAACAATAATGTGTTCTTCTGGATTCTGGCTGTGATAAATAGAGTAGTTTTGGTGATTTTTCAAGAAAACATGCCTACCAACCCGCCCACATGTTTTCTTGAAAAATCTGCAGTAAAATAAACACAAAACACAACAATTTAAATGTATATGTCCCTCCCCTGAGCAAAAAAAAAAAAAACAAAAGACCCTCCCCAGTGCCTTAAAGTGCCTTACAATGTCTTTTCTCACCACCCCTCTCCTCTCATAAAAATGAACAGTCACTTACCCTATAAGCCCTCACTGTACCCCTCTACATAACTTTCATACTAAAAGTCACCATTGTTTTAACATAACGTTATGCAGTTTGCATACTGCCGTCATGCAGTGACATCACTTTTGTGATGTATTTCCATCACATTACATTCCATAATAAATGTACTTATTCACCAAAAATAAAACTTTTTATTTATTTATTTATTCATTTTTTAAACTTAACCAAATGAAGCTCTAGCAAAGGTTCAGTCAGGAGGACAAAGCTTTACATGCTCAGGCTGTATTTTTTCTTTCTCACCCTGCCATTCCCTCCTTGACTCTCAACTGAGTCATCGGCTGTTCTACAGCTGATTCACAATCAACCAATAGCACAGAGACACACCCTCTCTGTCAGCCTGTCATCTTAATGCTCCTCATTTTAAACATGGTTCTTTTTCTGCGCATAGTTCTTTCAAACTGCAGTCACGTGCACCCTCCACCTCCCCATCACTGCAGTCACAGTTTTCTCAAATTCATCATCCTCATCAGCCGTCAACCTCAGAGTCATCAGCCACCACCACCATCACCACAAGTGTCTAGACTCCATGGGGGGATTTATAATGCTGCCACTCAGATGTCCCTGGATCACAGAGAATCTCCCTCTGGTGTATGTTAAATCTTAACCAACACAAATCATCTGTTAATCTGTACACTCATATCCTGTATTAAATATTATTTTCACTTCATTCCTCTGTCTCTCCTAATTGAAGTGCTTTTGTTGCCTAAACCTAACCATGACCATCTGACATTAACGACCTGTTACAATGTGTTTGAGCTGTGCGTCACCAAGAGAAGCTAAAGGGTACCTGTGCCTTGCTATCAGACGCTGAGGGGTATGACAAAGCCTCGCTATATTACGAGCTGGGTTTGAGAACGGGTTACTCGCAGCTATAAGGGTACAACACCAAATTTGCTGGAGTGCTCTTTTGATATTTACATTTAGTTGTCTTTTTTTAGTCTCTGTATTGAAACACCTGTCAGTCAGTCTGTAAGGGGTGCAAGTTTTAATCCTCATCATTTTGGTTAAATTTAGATCAATAAAGCTCATACACGCTGTATCATTTAACCACCATTTCTATTTTTAGTCTGGCCATAGTTGTACAACAAAAAATGTATTTCCTTCCACACCACCTCCAGAAGGACCTGTATTCTATGTGCTTCATCACACATTCAATTTGCAGAAGCAAAAAGCAACTGTCAGAGTGCTCCATCACAGAAGAAAATAAAACACAGAGGAGGACGGGCTGCTGTCACCCCGCTGCCTGTTTAATCAGGCCTCACTGCATCATAATAAAGTAATTACTCAGTATTTATATATGTCATATTTAATCAGCAGCATGAATTTCAGAGGTGCTGAAATGCAAACGCAGCACTGTTTACAGTGTCAGACTGCTGCTGTGAACCACACTGAACTCATGAACCTGATTCGAGCAGGCAGCATAACAGTGGATGTGCTGCTGTTTGTGTGTCCACTTAAAATATACACACAGAGCTGAAGTCAAGTGTTTAAAACTTCAGGAACTGATTATACTCAGGAGGACACTCTGACACTTTTGGATTTTGTTCCCATTAAGCATCGTATCATTTCATTTGATCTCAAACAGCTTTGACATGTTATTAATGATTACCAGCTTCCATTACACCCATAACTTAATAGAGTCCGGTACAATTAAACCAAAAGGACAGCATGGTGTGATGTTACTCTGGTACCATCTGCTGGCTGTAATTGCAACAGATGTGTGAGGTACATGTAACAGTAAATGAAACCTCTCCCTCTGATGTGTGTGTGCAGACTTTTCCCAGCACATATGGAGGCTTGCTGTATTTCCAGTGCTAACTTAACACTCGCTATGTTGCTCCATACTGTATTATCAAGAGCAAGGCTTTATTCCATAGAAAAACAACTACTGAGTGTGCTAATGTCCAGTGCTGTTTGTTTTTTAGCAAATTTTGGTCTGCACTTTGGCCCGACCAGAGCACCGACATTCTCATTTAGGTTCTGAATGATATTCAACTGATTCAGGTGTGAGTGCAGGCCTACATTTGACACAGTTGACCATACTGTAGTATTACTGGACAGGCTGCAAAACTGGGTTTGACTTTCAGAAACAGCTTACCATGCTTTTTTGTATGAACTTATAACTTCTAGCTATTTGGGATTAGCAGGACCTGATAAGTTTAAAAAACTAAGCATGGTCTCTGAACAGTGAATAATTTTTTTTTAAAAAAGATGTCCTCATTGGGTTTGTTTTTAATAGTGTCAAGTGTGTAATAAAATACAAAACTGTTTGTTTCAATATCTGAACAGTGTTGTGCAAAAACAGCATCACAAACAATGCAACATTTATTCAATGTTTTTTTTACTCAATGTTAGGGTCTAAAACTCTTCATTTTAATGCCTGAACATCACTATGTAAAAAGAAATGTGCAATTAATGCAGTACATCTGGGGTGTATTCCATAAAGCAGGTTAAGTGAAAACTCTGAGTTAGTTAACCCTGAGATGAGGGAAATTCTGGGTTTCAGAAAGAGAGGTAAGTTAAACTCTGGGTCAGTTACTGTGGTACCTAAATGTGAACCTGCTGCCGGCAGGTTTTCTTCAACTGACCCTGAGTTTCTCTCTGTTTCCTTCCTCTGATAGAGCCAGACACTGTGTTTAATTTCCTCACTGATTCAGTCTGTATGAAAGCACGTATCGAAGCCTGTCAGAATTAGACTCATGGTTTGATATTAGTTTGTTACTCAGGACTATCTAAAGTTGAAGCATGACGGCTTCCTCAGCTCAGAATCAAACCTCTGCATGTCTTTTTTTTTTATAACACTGCAGACAGCTGTCAGTTTGTTAGAGCAGTTACATTAAAATGTTAACACATAATGTGTCATGTCAGTTTAAACTGTAAAAATTGTTACAAAGCTTTAGACACATAGGTTCAGTGAATAATTATCCCCATAATTTATGATATGATTGGCAGCACTGATGGAACATAATTCCTTAATATTTGAGATTATATGTTAATATTTCTGAGTGAGCAGGATGTTGGCGGTATTATTTTAAACTTTGTGACATTATATATATGACAGAAAATAAGTAAAAGCAGAATGGGTCCCCTTACAGGTTACTAATCTATACTATGAATCTGTTCTAAACTTCCTTTTGCTGCTGTGACACTTCATCTAAGTAAAGTTTGTCTTATCTTACAGGGTACCTGTTCTGAGAATTGATGACATCAGCCACTGATTGTATTATTGATGTGTGTTGTGTTGTTTGCAGTAAAAATGCAGATTTACTTAACTTAGGTGTTGCCATGGTCCAATGCTTGGCCACAGATTTCTATCATACTTTTCACTTGTCAGTTAATCAGCCTGGATTTAAACAAATAAGTTGTCACTAAATGTCAAAAAATCTAATTTAATGTTGTTTGCAGGAAATAAGAAGCATGACAATGAGCATATTAAACTTGACAATCATAATGTGAAAACAAACATGTTTTTTAGGTATTATGACTGATGATAAACTTTCCTAAAGATAACAGCCAGGTCACTAAATCTTCTTAGAAGAATGTGTTTGTTAATGTTATATTATAGTTTCATTTATCCATATTTAACATACATACAATATTGTATGGGTGAGTGCTTTTCCAACTTACCTGTACAAAATACTGCAGCAGCAGCAGAAGCAGTTTGTTAGATTAGTGACCTTTTCTAAGGTTGTTGTACCTAGTGCAACTCTTTTTTTTTTTTTTAATTGCAATTGTTGGCTATTTTTGACAATAATATTAATTATTAATATTCTTCAGATCTATACATTTGTCTTTAAAGTGAAATATAAGATTATAGATATAACTTGTAGTTTTAGATATTATTTTGTTAATAACTCACAATTCCATAATAACACAACTAGACGGGCTCAGAATCTTCATCTTCCTTTGTAGAAAACATCCATCCCGTGATCAGTTTTCTATCAGATATCGTGGAGTTGTTTTATGGAATGAAAATGTTCATTTACTGGGCACTTCTGTGTTTTTGTACAAAAAGAGACTTAGAAATGTTCTGTTGTCAAAATCATTTGATTTACACCAATACTGATCACTCTAAGGAACCATTGTTCATGCTGTTAGTTCAACAGTTACTTTATATTTAAATTTGAACTGTATTAAAATGTATTCACAATTTTGACTATTTGTTTTACTTTTTACCATTTCCCTTTTATTTTGTATACACACACACATCTATCTATACAAATGTGAAAAAAACAAAGTTTAGCCACATGTTTTTGTCAAACTACATCTCATGAGAGAACGCAAGGGTTACCCTTGGTTCAAATCTTGAGAGTGACCGCCCCCTTGTGGCAAAACAGTGAAAGTGCATCACATCATAGAAGTGTTACCAGGCCGAAATTTGTTTCTGGCAGAGAAAAAAATCTGTATCCCCTTAGAGTTTAAATATGCATTTTCATAGAAAAGTATGAAGCAAAGAATTATTAGCAAAGTTTTTATTGTCATTAGAAAATAAGGAGTTTAAAACTACAGTATGTGTGCACAAATACAGATTATAAATCCTAACTGTAACAGCCTGATAAACAAGGGGAGTGACATTAGAATGAAAGAAAACCAGGAACAGCATGTCGTAGCTAAACACCAAAGACGGAAATGAATCACATCATTACACCAGAAAATGCTTCAAAGGATACTGACCAAAGTGAAGTGTTAAAGAGATACATTAGATAGTCACTGAGGTGAATGATGTCATCAAGGTCTACTTTACACTTTGTCTGATACACAATAATGACAGTCAACATTCACTTTGCATGCACAGGACAGCAGTCTAAAAGGTGGGATAGACAACTGCTGCAGGGGAGCTGCTGACCCTTAGTGCGGCACTCAATAGTCACTGATTCCCATTTGAAAAAAGAATATACATATAAAAGTAGAAAAAAAAAAACTTCTCAGCTCAGCTGCTTAGCAATGATGCTCGCAGGCCAAATCACAGCACAAAACTACGTTAAATGTGGTGTTTTTACGTTGGCATCAGTATGTGGCAAAATAATCCCAACCCAAGAATCACTAAACTAGCTTTGTTGGAGCTTTGAAGTCAATCTGTTTTTGGAGACTGTATAAACATCGCAAACAGATATCAGCTGTCTGTGAACACCAGACCAGAACTGCTCACAGTATCCACTGAGCAGAGGTCAAAGGTCATGGGAGGAGTCGGCAGACGGCCAGGGAAAGCTCAAGGAGAACACTCACATCCGACAATAGAGAGCTTCTTTGAACAGAGCAAGAGGTTATCATGTAAACTACCATCCAACTGTTGTCATGTGACTGAAGCGATGCAACTGAAGCATCTCCATTCGTAGATGAAGAAAGCTCTGACAAAGCTAGTAAGTGGACCTTGAGTTGAGATAATGTGACGTTAAACAGGGTTATGTAAAATTCAATAGTTTGACTTGTTTAGTGTCCTGCAGTGGAGGACTGTGGCTGTGTGACTATCAGTAAAGGGGAAGCAAGGAGCTGCTGAAAGGGGCATGCAGTTCACATTCCTCAGATACATAAAGGCAAAAACAATACAAAAGCAACACTTTGAACAGAATCGAAGGTCACTTCTAATGACATTTGTTGATGTTAAAGGGAGAGTTCAGATTTTTTGAAGTGGGGTTGTATGAAGTACTTATCCATAGTGTGTTAGCAACATTAGATGTCTGGCAGTACGCCTCCATTTTGGAGAATGGGCAGGAGTGCTTAAATGGAGGCTAAGTAATGTATTGTGTTAGAGGGGACGGCAGCAAAACATATTTTAGCCACCCAAAAAAAAAACAATATCAGTTTTAGTGTACACTATATTGAGAGGGTTTTCACTTCTTTTCTGTCAGACAGCGTGTTCCAACAGGGAAGCCATTCACAGCTTCAGTTTCATATCTATGCTGTCTTCAAAGCCACCAGACTCCTTTGACATGAACAGTAATTTTGGCTCACTCAGCCTAGGAGTCGTTGGTCTACCGCCGCCTCAATCAGTTAGTTAGTTTGTGTTATTGTGTGACTTTGGGTTTCTGGACTCACCAAACCTAACTGATGGAGGCAGCTGTAGACTAACAGCTCCTGTGTTCTGTTATGTTAAATCAATGTTTTTCTCAATGGAATCTGGCTCCAGAGAGAGAGAGCGATATAATTAATTTTCCCATCCAAAGTTGCTGTCTGATGGAAAGGTAAAGCAGTGAAAATACTTTCAATATAGTGTACACATAAATTGTTACTGATTGTTGCTGGTAGGACATTTTTAGGTGGCTTAACTCTGATAAATTGCCAACCCCGTCCATATCAAGCTTCTGTGTTAGACTCCTGCCTGCTTCTCCAAATTGGGGGTGTGCTCACCACTATCTACTGTTGGTAATACATTGACTCTGGATTAATACCTCATACAACCCCACTTAAAAAATCCAAACTATTTCAGTTCCACATTTGCTCAATGATTTAATCATTGGCTCAATGGTTTAATTTGATTTACATCACAGCTGTCCTGAATACTACTTTTTGGGCTCTGGAGGCTCTGTAGTAATCAGTAGGTTCCTCTTGGTGAAGAAACAGCATACTAGCTCCAACAAATGTGAGATTTATATTTATAAATTCAGTGTTTCTGTTACACAGGTTTGACGCAGCACTGAGGGGCCATCAGTGGAGAACTCTCCTCCCTGTCAGTTCAACGTCTGCCTGGTTAGCACAAGCTAACATAATAGCATTGGTTAACATCCCACACTGAGCTGTTAAATGGTCCCAACAAACTCACATGGACTGTAACAACTCGACTGTCGATAAACTCGTTAATAAACGTTGGGTAACTTTAGCCATGTGATGCTAACAGTTAGCCTGTCACTGTGTGCGACCAGACGGACTCTCGCCAACTGTCCCCAGTGCGGAGCTCACACTCCTGCAGCAGTAGTGTCCTCGCAGTGGGGAGGGATGGCAGGTGACAGAGAGAGAGAGAGAGAGAGAGAGAGAGAGAGAGAGAGAGGAGGGGGGCAAAGATGGGCTGAGCAAATCAATACACTGGCCATTTTAAGTTGTAAAAAAGATGTATATATGAATTCAACATGTGGTGGTCATGCTGGTATTGTGACTGGCCACCACAAAAAAAAAAAAAATCAGTGTATGGGAAACACTGACTTTCAAATGTATTTATGATTTCTTTATTGTCTTTTCCTCAAAAATAAAACAAAACAAAAAAATTATTTGAATCCCATAATTGAAAACTGAAACCACTGAACAAATATCCAAATAATCAAATATTTGGGTCCAGCCCTAATACACACAAAGTATCTGCTTCCTCTTGTCCAATCACTAATTGGGGGATGAATTACTGATGAAAAATAAAGCTAACATGAAGAAAATGTATCAAATACTGTACTGTTTCATTCACAGAGGACAGAGACAGTCTGGCTTCACTTCGCACACCAAACAAAATAATGACTTCATGTTTATTGTCATGACTTTAAATCTTATCTCCAAAGTTCTCACACAGAGCAACAGTGAAGACCAGCTGCTGTGATTAGAAAAAGCGACCTGGTACTATCCCTTTAAAAGCTAAACAAAGAACCTCAGAGGGAGTATCTCCTCATATCATTGACCTCTCATTAATTAACTGTAACATTATCCAAAGGCAGTTCAAGTGTATGCATGAACACTATGCACAGGTCAGGACAGTCAGTGAGTTCCTCAGGCACAGAACAGTACCAGAGCAATAAGGCTGTCCAGTCATGTTGACCGTCTTCTCTTCAGTTCTCCTCCTCGGTGATCCTCTGTTTCACTGGTCCTTAATACTGAGCACTGGGTCCACCAGTTTATTATGAACGTGCATTAAACCTGCAATGAAAACAAAATGGATAATGAAAACACATTAGATACACACATACAGTTCAGTAGAAAGTTAAAAACAAAAGACTGAAACCTTAAGTGGTAACAGAAAATGGAAATGGATGGAAGCTTTAAGGTTACTGAGCTCAAAAATTTCGTCGGATAATAAATCAAAAATTTTGCTCGGATTTGGCCCACTTGACATGTTGCTGTGTTGTGCTATGGCCTATTCAAGTGCTGGAATTTGTTATTTACGTGACAACGCCTGAACGCAACACGGGCTCCGCTTCTAGTGAGTGTGTGTACAGTGCTGTGCTGTGCTGCTGTGTAAGCTGCTGTGCAAGCAGCGTGTTTGACTGTGCGTAACAACAGTCTTTAGATGGTCATTTGCACACGGACATAACAATAACTATGTCAGGTAACAATCTGCGTTGGGTTCGGTCGGGTTCGGTCAGGAAAATGCGGCCCAAGCCACACTCTAGCGTGCTCACCTGTGTGTGCGCACGTGTCTGTTTGTGTGTGTGTGTGTGTGTGTGTGTGTGTGTGTGTGTGTGTGGGGTGGGACTCAGCCGTGCGCGATACAGAGAGCAGAGGAGAATTGTAAACACGCGACCATGTACAGACAGAAATGACATGCTGTGGTGTAAATAACATAAATAACATAAGGCTATTTAGTTTGTTTAATAAAAGGACAAGGTATAGACCTGTTATATAGGAAAGGTAACCTTAAATGACTCCATAATGACATCATGTTATGCATGCATACTCTCATCATGATGGCCCACCAGCAGATGGAGACATGAAATACAATGCTTTTCAGTGTATGTAATATGCATTCAGTGTACAAAATCAGAAAAAGCATGTTGGCCAATTCCGATGGTTAATTTTAAAGCAGATATCGGCCGATACAGATGACGTGCCAATATTATCGTGCATCCCTAGTCCTGAGTAACAAACTGATATCCAACCAGGATTTAGATTCTAGGGCTGTCACTTTTTATTCGAGTTTCGGACATTCGTTCGTACATGAGGTGAAAAGTTCATGTTCGAACTGTATTACCTGTTCAAATTGTTTGCTGCCGTCTCTATAGGTGCATCAGACAATTTAATGTAGTATGCCTTGTGATCCAACAGAGGGCGCTCTGAGAAATGTTGACCTATTGCATGCCTTACTGACCTATCACTAAACGAAGCTAATGTTAATGTGTTGTTTTGCCACGAAAATGGAGGACAGTAGCGAGCAAAGCCGTCCTCAGCGGAAAATCACGACACCAAAACATCTGAGAAGCAGCGTGTGGAAGTATTTTGGGTTCTACACCATAGATGGCACAGTCACCCACAAAGATAAGGCTGTTTGTCGACTTTGTAAAAAGCAGCTGTCTTAATCTTCGGCGACAACAAACCTGCGGGCTCACCTGCTAGCTAACCACCCAGCTGAGGCAGTCGCACCACAATCTCAGCTGTATGACACCACACGGGAAAACATAAAGATCTGAATATATTCGAACGAATTACGGGTCATTTTAAATTCGTTCGATCATGATTTTTTAAAAAAGTGACAGCCCTATTAGATTCTGACACACAGTAACTGAGGAATGAGGAAATGAAACAGCGTGTCTGGCTGAGACAGAGAGAAACTCTGGGTTTCTTAAAGAAAACCTGCCAGCAGCAGGGTTAGGTTCACAGAGTTTAACGTGGAACTGAAAACCCAGAATTTCCCTCATCTCGGGGTTAACAAACTTTTTTTTTTCTTTATATAATTTTTTTTATACTAAACCTGCTTTATGGAATAAACTCAAGGACATGTGCACTTAGGCAGTATATCAGGTCTACCAAGTTCAAACTAAGCCAGTCTAATCCAACAGCCCTGCAATAAATCCTCCCTCCATGAAGGCTCTAATGTTCAGTTTGTGTTAAACAGTTTAAGATACCATAGGTGTTGATTCAGCTTGATGTTAATTGTTAGGCCTATGGATTGCTGTTTGCTGCTGATAGACTGTACTGATATACACTGGTGTGTCTAATATTTGGCACACCTGATTTCTATCAGTGAACTCTTCTCTCCAGACTATTTGTTGGTACCTTTGAAGTATTTGACTGTTTTGACTCGTAGCTCCAGGGTGGCGTCTTCATCACAGACAAAGATGGTGCGCGGGTGCTGCTGGAATGCTGATACAGTCCACATGTGGTTCACTCCCTCCTCTATAGCTTTATACAGAGCAAAGGCTTTGTGTGCTCCTGTGATCAGAATCATCACCTGAGCAGATGACAACAACAGTCTTACAGTCAGTACAGCCACAACCTACTGTGGATCTAGGAAAGGAACATAAAGAGTGAGGCAATAGGTATTCTGTAAATATATAATCTTATTTAAACTGCCAGAGGTTGTAAGGTATGTCCAGATAGTTCATATATGGTACAGAATTTCTTAACGTGATAATGTGGTTAATCTGACCTCCTTGGCATCCATGACAGTTCCTACTCCCACAGTCAGAGCCATGGTGGGAACCTTGGAGAGGTCATTGCCAAAGAAACGAGCATTGGCCACAATGGTATCCTTAGCCAGGGTTTTCACTCTGGTCCTGGAGACAAGGCTGGAACCTGGCTCATTGAACGCTATGTGACCATCAGGGCCGATACCTACAGAAAGACAATGAGAAGACCCAGTCAAAGAATGAGCTTAAGACAACTTTCTGTCACCCAAGAAATGACATTATCCCAATGACCTCTACAACAGGCTCTGTTTGACTAATTAGATATGCAGGGCTCAAAATATTTTTTTTCTGTGTACATGTACTAGTGCATGCAAATTTTAAAATAACATGAACCTTTTTTTACTGCACCCTTTGGTGTATTTGTCCTTTTTGGCACTGCAGCAGTTGGATGCAACCAGAAGAAACACACCACTGACCTTAAAAAATGTTATCTTGATATCTGATACTGAACTGATAACTTGTTTTACATGGTCTTTGTCAGGGTCATTTACAACAAGACTATATCATGATTTAAGCAAATCTCTAAAGGAAAACATGTATTTAATTTATTTATATGATATCTAATTCATTAATGTTGTAATGCAAGTCTTTCATCATCTTTTTTGGCCACTCCGAGTACCAGTACCGCAACAGACAGAGTAGATGCATCAAAATGCAAATGGCAGCTGGCTTAACTGCAGTGTTTTACAGTACTGCAGTTGCACTTTACTGCTGTCCTGGCTGTCCCATCACCATCAATGTCCCATTTTCATGCTGTGATATTATCAGTTATGAATGAAATTATAAAGTAAAAAATGGGTGTGTGGTGTAAGGTCATGTGAAGAGAGTATATTATGTGAGTCTCATAGTCAATGTGTGAGCATTGATATCCCTGCACAACATATTTTCTACATCAAGTTACACACACCAGTGCATGTAGAGCTGAGAATTAGGTGGTGCAGTATTAAAAAATGTGTCTGACCTCCTACGAACAGCTCGATTCCTCCAGCCTCTGCGATCTTCTGCTCATAGGCCTGACACTCTGCCTCCAGGTCCTCAGCGTTTCCATCCAGGATGTGAGCATTGGCTGGATCAATGTCGATGTGCTTGAAGAAGTTGTTCCACATGTAGGAGTGATAGCTCTCTGGATGAGCACGAGGTAGACCTGGAGAACAAGAGAGTCACCTTTATTTTACCAAAGAGATGTAGTGCCATGAATCCAACCTCCAGCACAAAGACAGCAGATCATTGTTTTTCCTATTGTAAAGGGGAATTACACCCATTTTCAAAATTCACACGTTATTTCTACAGTCTGAGACAGTCCAACAATAGTGGTTACTGTAAACAACTCTCTACCACATCCCAAAAACTAGAGTGCTAAAACTTGAATCAAACAAGTTATTACATATTGGCATATCGGATGTCGGAAAAAAATCCAATTGCCTGCATCCCTTGCAAGACCAGGACAACATA
Organism: Cephalopholis sonnerati; assembly: GCA_019142605.1. NCBI lineage: Eukaryota > Metazoa > Chordata > Actinopteri > Perciformes > Serranidae > Cephalopholis > Cephalopholis sonnerati. The sequence continues at coordinate 7,157,283 of JAGQAX010000015.1, read as the reverse complement.
CATATTATAGCTTTCACAGTTCTTTCAGTTATGAAACAGTGATGTTATGTGACTGCAGTTATGGCAAAACCAGTTATTCTTGATATCCCTCCTTAATTACCTTATACATGTTTCATCTGTAACAGTTTTGTATGGGTAACAGGTTTTCTGCACTAAAGTATGACCTGCAGTTTTGACTGTGGCCATGTCACGGTAAGTTTCATTTGCCAAGTAGCAGTAGTGACTAGAAAAACAGGTACAAGCTGAACAAAGCTTGTGTTTCTTTGTTGCGATTCCAGAGCAAAAAAGTGGCACAGATGGATCAAACAGGTTAATGATTTGTATCTGCTGTTTATATACGTTCATGACACAATCTTGGCAACCACAATTTACAACCAAGTTTTTCTAGCACATTTCACAAAATGTGACATGAAATAAACCTGTAAGATTACTCCTCTTATCACACAGTGTACTGGGGCCTCACATCAGTAAATCGCAGTCAAGGCCTGCTCTTGACAATCAAGCCCTTCATGCTCTCCATGCACATAGGTACAAGGTTACAATTGTCCAGACTCTCTGGGAAACAATGCAACAAACTGAAGAAGCAGACTGAAGTAAAGTGAGTTCTTCCAGTTAAGACTACATATTGATTTTTCACTAGTGGAATGTAGTGCACAACACAAGACTGACTGGCGATATCTAACAGTGTGGATAATCTCCAGTGCCAACTCCTCAAATATCCTTAGAACACCTCAAAGCAGCACCACATAATTCTTAAGTTGAATGATGTCAGTATGAAATTATTAAAAAAGTTTAGAGATTGATCATCGAGCCTTTAACTCACCTACATATTCATCCATGTTGAAGGTCTTTACATATTTGAATGAAATATCTCCACTTCTGTAGTATTCTATCAACTTCTGATAACAGCCAAAGGGAGTGCTTCCTGAAAGAGACACATTGATATATGTTATGTTTAATGTTCATAAAGTTACAGAGATAATGTGCCCACTAACCCTACCAGAACCTTCCTGTCTGTGTGACCGGAGCTCACCTGTAGGTAAGCCCAGAGTGAAGTATCTGTCAGCGGAGGGCTGGAACTGGATGATTCTGTTGCGGATGTATTTTGCTGCCCACTCACTGGCCAGGTCATAGTCGTCCAGGATGACCAGCCTCATTGTATTGATTTACTGAAGGGATAAAAATAATATAATTAAGTTACAGTTTAGAAAACGGTCACAGTCGCCAGAGATTTAAAGGCGCCCTGCTAATATGATGGTGATAAATAGGCAGTACGAGGACACACCAGGACAAACCCCTACTTAAAAACTGGTAGCTGAATGCGCTCTTTGCTAGCTGACTATCAAAGTTGTTAAAATATAATGCGGCACTTATTTAAACTGCCTTCACACATGTAGGTTTGCCTTTAATACTAGAGACAGACGGTGCTTCACAGGTAACACTGTATGTGAGCAGGACTCTGGTAAACAGTCACACATTACACTTGAGGCAGTGGCTAATGTTAGCACGAGAGGCAGCTTCAACGGGAGCGGGTCCGTCTAAATTTAATGGACGGTTACTGCTGACAAGTCGGTTAATGTCGCTCAGCTAAAAACAAACTCCTAACGTTAGTTAGTAAGTTGAACGTGAACGACACAGTTCAAATATTTCGTGTTTTTACCTGTTAAAATCCGCTGTTTGTTAGACGAGCAGTCATATGAGATCGGGAGGCTGTTGTCACGTGACAAACTACCGGTCAAGTGATTTCACCGTGGGAAGTACGGAAGTCCTTGTAAGCCGCCATAATAATAATAATAATAGTAATAATAATAATAAACTCTTAGAAAAATTCAAATTAAGACAAATTCAGCTCAACTGTTATCTCAGCATTTCTATTTTAACGGTGTAAATACAGTGTTAATTGGTTGGTTCAGGTATTGATTTCCTTTTTGTCAAGTTATGGCTTTTTTACCTGAGTAACTTTTTACTTTTTACATTCTATCTTTTTGCCATGACACTGTCATCCATTCCTGCAGTAATGACTTTGTAAGTTCAAAGCCTGAAAAGCAGCTTGAAGCTGCTTGCTTAACATGATTTTCTTTCCTCCCTTGTAGCCCCCCTCCACCCTGGACTAAACATTGTTTCCTCAATAAATGTTGCTTACACAAGTCTTAAATGGACTGCAATTATATTGAGGTATATGTAATTTTGTAACGTTAATATTCTGTGATGTACTAATTTCAGGGAAAATCCCTCACGCTATTTATGGGTAAATTCTTTATACTTTAATACTTTAAATTTACTATTTTATTATTTTCTATTATTTCATTACGTGTTTGTTTACTTTGTAAAAATTGGAAAACTCTATAGGCACCTAGGGTTTTATGCAGGTAGGCAGGTACATGGGCAGGTCTGTTTTATTTTTACCAGAGGAAGAGGCAGGAGAAGAATGTTTTAATGTGTTCTTTAGTTCTTACTTTACCCATGTACTTCACATCCCTATGGTACCAGTGGCCTTCTGATTTCAAGTTTGATCATGACCTATGGACAAATAGCCACTACAACCAGTTTTTAGTCAAACCATATAAATTACAAATGAAGTCCATCATCACATCATTGCAATAGTCAAAAAGACAAATATTGTATTTTTACTGCACTACATTTTCTACTTGTTAATAGCTAAAATTCAAATAAAAAAAAAAAACTGTGATGCCTTGTCTCTGCTGTAATTTTTGAAAATGCCCAGTAATGTTATATAACACTATGAAAAGAGGTCATTCCATAAAGTAAGCTACTTTTACTTTTGATACTTTTACTCTTTACTTCCTTTTATTTTAAATTTGTTCTTAAGTTGACTTATTATACCTTGTATTGTTATTTTAGCGTTTATGATATATTGTGGGTTTGTTTTTGTGTGTGTTTTTATTGTACAGCACTTTGGTTGACTGAGGTTGTTTTTTAAATGTGCTTTATAAATAAATCGTGACTTGACTTGCTATTAATCTTCTGCACTGGATTATAAGGGATAGTTCCCCACAAGGAATTTCCCCCCCCCCTTACCTGGAGTGCAGTTTATCAACCTAGATTGTTTTAGTGTGACTTGCCAAGTGTTGGAGATACCAGCTGCCTTTTCTGGAATATAATGGAACTTGGTGGCACATGGCTTGTGGTGCTCAAAGTCTCAAAAACAATGAGGGAAAAAAAAAAAAAAACAATCGCACTACATAAACATCACTACAAGTAAGAGGAAATACATCTATTTCTGACTTGGGGGTGAACTGTCCCTTTAAGTATCTTCATTCACTAATGCTGGTAAGTGTCCTTGTTTTATCTAGAGGGTGTGGTTAACCTGCAGCAAATATTCGCTGATCTTTTTCTGACAACCAGTGGAACCTGTTAAACAGAGGCATCTGGCAGCATGAAACTCTGCATCAAAACCATTTTGACCAAGTTTAAACTCGCCTGTCTAAAAAACATCTTAGGTGCTAAATAAGAAGTCTTATCCAAAGGATACACACAAAATATACACAAGCATCATGGTTATGTTAAAATTTAATTTCGTAACATACTGTTAAGAGGAAAGAGGTGAAATACAATTTTCAATGTATCAGAGTGAGCATTTGGTAACAGTTGGTTTCTATCTGAATGTGGAGTGGACCTGTCAGAGAGGTAGAAGAGAGAAGGTAAACTTGTTCCATATTCTTCTCTACGGCAAAGTATAATGATGGTCCCAGGTTGTCACTGGAGACAGGAGACGCAGGATGTGCCAGACTGTTAAAATGTCCACTTTATTCATCTTTCTTCTTGTATTCCTCTAAGTGGGCCAGGATCCATCCAGATGGTCCCAGGATGGCCAAGGAGAAAAAGCCGAGAGCAACTGTAGTTTCCTGACAAAAGACAGAGGATTCAGTCAGCTGACAGCCAATCAGCATCTTCACTGCTACAGAAAACAGGATCCATTAAATACACCTTGTAAAGTGTGTCAAAGGCTGTGTTTAACCTGCTGAACTAATCTGAAGTCAAAATTCACATCAGGTTTTTTGGGGAACAATGTTCTTTTCTATAGAAAGAATTTATTTGGGCAGCCCGCCCAAGATCATTTTAGAATTGTTTTCTTCCTTTTAAATATGCTGATAGTGGCATATTGTTATCCAGCCATGTATGCAATCCCACCAGTCTTTCCTTCCATAGCAGAGCAGCTAAAGTTGATTTTTATCTGTACATATAACATGCTTGTTATTGGATACTCTGCATTAGGGCTGCATGATATCAGGAAAACATGTCATGTGCAATAATGTTGAATACTGCGGTAATTTTATGACTTGTGAAACAAATATTGAAGTAAACAGTTTTAATGTCTTTCTGCTTTAGACCCCAGATCATTAAAAAGCCTATGCACACCGATTTAAAACAAAAAAGGCACTGATGTTGATAGGTTTTCACTGTACCTTTACGTGACATTAGAGAAAAATCAATTTGTGTTAGTTAAATCAAATTTCTCAAAGTTGGACTAACACACCCAGACAATGTGATTGGGAGTTGAATTATTCCTGCGTGTATACAGTCAATCACACCTAAACTGGCCTAGGCGCTCTGCACTTCCTCCAGTATCCGCCCTGCGCTTTGACCTGGAAGTTGAACAGCATTTAATATGTAACAGAAGACAGTGCAGGTGACAACATGGTAAAAGGCTTCACCCAGAGCCCTGCATTTTTGGACAGACGAGGAGACAGTTCATGCTGTGTCAGCTGAAAGTATTGAATATTTTAATACACGGATGGGTGAAAAACACGGAATGGCGACCTGTTAAAAAAAAAGTGGCGGAACAGCTGGACGAAGCTCAGTTGTTTGGTCTGACATAAAAGGTCAGCCTGAAAAAGGTCCAGTACAAAGAAGCTGAAAGGGGGCATATTGTCACCTATTATAGTGGAAACTGATACTTCAGTCAAATCGATTCTCTTCCCGTGCTTGTATACTAAGACAAGGACAGTAGTCCAATTAAATGACCTAGCTGAGCTATACCCATAGTTTAAGGTTATAGCTGTAACCATAGCTCGACTTAACTGTGCAAATAAACTTACTGAGACCACAGGAACCACAGGTGGTCATCTGAGTGGGTCCCCAGTAATGTGTTTGACAAACCGTAGTGTTAAACTGAGTGTTTGATATATGGCTCAGAAAATGGTTATATTCATGTATGCTGAAAATGTATCTGAAAGTTAAATAAAACCCTAAATCTAAAAACTTAAATTGACCAACACAGAGTTTACATATCTGTATATACAGTTCACATACAAAACATGATACAAATGTCACGAGTTTGAAGAGCACCCAGTGAAAGATCACATATGTGATTGTGGTCAGTGATAATGCCACAGAAAGATTGTTTTATGGATAATCCATATTAATTAAAATACTGAATCAATTTTGGTTCAACATTTTAAGAAATGCCAATTCTTTCATTCTAAGATCTTTTGTTTTTTTCACTTAGAGGCTATGAACAAAACAGGAGACAATTTCAATTTCTCTTGCGTAAGACATACGCTATTTACGGTAAGAAAATGGCGGCTGCCGGTGTAAATCATCATCAGTGCGAGATCTCCGAACAGTAACAACGGGTCATCATCGACATCTGTCAATACCGTTTCGATCAGTAGCACAATCACTTTATCACAATGTAGCATTATCACGGCTTAAATACTGCATCCCGTGGACAGTAAAGTACCATCGCCACTGACATAAGTGAACACAGCATTGACATAACATTTTAGGTCTGTAGTAATATCCTACATATTCCTGAGTAAGAGTGTTTTAAGAAGCTTAAAATACAAGGTTATTGTCTACCTGCGGTCCCCGGAGACCTCCGTACGAAAAAGAACCCAAACAATTAAATACCCATATAAGGGGCAAGCTCAAAAACAGATGTTAAGGCAGCAAAGTATGACATAAAATTATGCATTTTTACGCCCCGTGAGAGATGGCACAGACGTTGTCGTCTGACAGCTGAGTGAAATTATGATAAGATTTTTTTTTAACAAAAGACTCTATGGCAAAATAACGTTCCATATTGGTTTGAAGAAGCCTGTGCTAGATTAACCAAGTGTTGTGTTTGTAGCGTTATTGGTTAACTTGCACTGCCAGGAGCAACTTCAAAAATCACTAAGATTATGTACCAGATGTGTAACTGTTCCTGAAATTGTCATTACAATGCAGTTTTCCCCAAACAGTTTGGCTCGGCGTTACTTTCAGTCAAGACTAACCTCGCAGTTACATGACTAAAGCTAGCGTTGACTTTGTGTGTTAGCTTGGGCCTAGCGTTAACTTAGTTGAGGAAACAGTTGAGAATATTTAAAGTGATGACTTATAAAACTTAAGACTTATTTAAATTCACTTTGTTTGATACGTTGGTATATAAGAAATACACGTTGAACACCGCCCGCTGACTTTTAATTCAAGTATTCTGACCTCGTCAGCCAAGGACAGCTAAGCTAATAGCTGCTAGCTAGCTAGCAGTTGCATGAGCCCAGAGTCAACAGCAGCAGACTTACCACTGCGCCGATCTTCTCCTTGGCTGGGGCGGTGTAGAGGTTAGCCCTCTGAGCCACGGTGTGTCCCCGCAGAACAGGAGCAGCACGGCTGGCGATGGTCCTCAGAAGCCCCGGCATGTTTATCTGCTACGGTCAAGAGATGTCCTCTCAGATGAAGCTGGTGCGGATTAAGGGGAAGTGCTTCGATGGAAAGGTCATGTCTCTTCTCTTCACCGGAAATGACTAGCGTGTCGCATTAGTGCCATCTACTGTCCCGGATGTTAACAAACAGAGGCGATAGTCAAGGAAACCGTCATTTTCATCTCCATGGATGGAGTACATTTACTCAAAAACTACAAATAAAAAGAGGTACTTGAATGCATCTATGTTATCCTACTTTAAAATTACCGATACATTTTGAAAAGGAAATGCCTTTTTCCCTGGACTATAGCCTATTAGACAAATTATTACTATTGGAGTTACGGTTTAGATTTCATATGAAAAATACAAGGCAATCTTCAAAGCAAATCAAAATAACCTTATGAAACATCATTTGACTTGTATTCTCTATAAAAAAAAAAAAAAAAAAAGGCTGAGTGCTGTGCCATGTTTGATTTCTATGAGTTAAGTTTCACCGAAGACATTTACCCTCTGAAATTCTTACACATGTGGCGAAGGCAAGAAGTGGGGAAAAAAATGGGGAGAGGACAAAAAGCCACCTGCGGAAATTACAGCCCAAGAAATCCTTTTTCAGGAACCTTAAACTCAGTTGAAAATTAGAGATAGGGCACACAGACTCATTACTGAAACAAGGACAGACATGAAGCCAAAATAAACCAAGTGTTTTATTGAATTTATCAAAAATAAGCAAATGGCCGAGGACTGGAGCTGCTGAAGAGAATATATTAACTGTCAAATCAATACTAGAATAGTGCTTTTATTACAATTAGCTTTAAGAATCTTGATGCAAAAACAAACAAGATGAAATTTTCAGTCCAAATAAGGCTAAACTAAACAAAACTAGGGAAAGTAAGTAGAGGCCATTCGTAGAGAGGCAGACTACACTGAGGAGTGCCCAGGGGTGCCACCACTAACTCACCTCTGGTGCAACACAACTCGTGGCAAAATGGTGCAATCTACATTTGTGTCCCGGTGCTTTTACTTGCATGCAATAAGTGTAGGAACTTCACCATAGGTGCCTTACCCCCAAACAAGATGGCACTCTGCTTGAAAGAAAAATAACTTACACAGAAAGAATTAAACAATCCAATTGGTTCAACAATGACAGAAAAATAGGTACAATTTCAGCAAGTCAACTGTAAGGCTAAATAAAAAGAACAAAACAAGGTCAAAACAAGAAATAGCAGCAGGATAATGTTCAAAAATGGAAAACAGAATTAACAGGGCTCACCATGCTGTATACTAAAACGTTTGCACCGGAACCCTACTCACCACCTCTGACATGGGGCATTAACACAAAATCACTCAGACTGGCAGGACAGCAGGGTTTCCACACGCATTGTGCACAGATCAAACCTAAAAGCAAAGAGTAAGCAACTGAGCATACAGGGTTAAGAGTTCATTTGTCCAAGGGAAGTTTACCAACATACCTGTTAAAACCAGCAACAAGAGGGAAGAGGACAGGAGCCAAAAGAATGAATTCAGCCACCAAGGGCCTTTTGTAATCTTGCACTGATTGGAGGTGTGGTTGGGGGAGGAGGCAGGCCTGGGGCTGCATTCACTGGTCCTATGTGCTTACACTGAAACACACTGCATTAAAGGCACATTCAAGCACGCATGGCTTCATTTAAACAAGTATTTCAGGACCAAATTGGTAAAATTATTCATTATTACACAAAAAAATAAAGATTAGAAAAAATATCCCCTGAATGAAAAACAGATTTGTGTATTGGAATGTTCTTCTTTCCTCTCCCAGTAATCATCTCATGACCCCTAACATTAGGCTCATTCGAGATGAGCCAGGCCTGCGCAGATTCGATCACCGGTGATCGGCGCACAGTGATTGGTTTAGATGTCGACTCAACAATATGAAGTTAATGTCTGTTGAATTTCAGATTTTTAAGTTTTATTTGTCCGATTTGAAGGTTTATTCTCTTAACATAATACATGTTGTGTGACTGATGGAGACTGAAAACAAGCTTATATAAGTCTGACAGTATTTTAACAAATTGACATCATATCTGACAGGATGTGAGTGTTTCTGTGACTTCCTGTACGGATTGAAGGCTGTACGGATTGAAGGATGTCACAGGTTATGAAGTGTTGTGGGTTATAGTGTGACATGCGCCTTAGAAGTTAGGGTCCTTAAAGTGTGTAGTGCTACAATAGCTATACATGTTACATGTGAAGTTATGATTTGCTGAGAGTTAGGATTGGAGAAAGTTACAGGAGGATCCTGCTTTTTATCCTTGAAAGCAATGGGGGACAGTTGGGAAGAGCTACTTCCCAAGGCAAAGTCATTTTCAGGCATCAACTCTGAAATGAATGTTTTGAGCTTCTCACAGATACAAAAGTTTTATGCATTCTAGAATCACTTAGTTCTAGAATCGTGTAGTACAAATGTAGAACACCAAGTCTTTGATGTTCAGTAGTTCTAGAATGGCAGGGTTCTAGAATGTTAAGTTGAAAGGGCTGATGTGTTTCCGGTCCCAGCATGTCACAGGTTATGAAGTGTTGTGGGTCATAGTGTGACATGCACCTTAGAAGTAAGGGTTCTTGAAGAGTTAAGTCCTACAATGTCAATAACCGAAAAGTATGATGTCATGAGTTGCAGAGAGTTAGGATTGGAGAATGTTACAGGAGGATCCTGATTTTGATCCTTTAATGCAATGGGGGGCAGTTGGGTGGAGCTACTTCCCTAGGCAAAGTCATTTTTAGGTATCAATTTTGAAATGAATGTTTCTAGCTTCTCACAGATACTAAAGTGTTGTGAATTCTAGAATGTTAAATGTCTAGAATGGTGAAGTACTAGAATGGTAATGTTCAAAGCTAGAACACCAAGTCTTTGATGTTCAGTAGTTCTAGAATGGCAGGGTTCTAGAATGTTAAGTAGAAAGGGCTGATGTGTTTCAAATCCCAGCATGTCACAGGTTATGAAGTGTTGTGGGTTATAGTGTGACATGCACCTTAGAAGTTAGGGTCCTTAAAGTGTGTAGTGCTAGAATGGCAATAAATGATGAATGTGAAGTTGTTACTTGCTGTGTGTTTATACATACAGTACAGGCCAAAAGTTTGGACACACCTTCTCATTCAGTGCGTTTTCTTTATTTTCATGACTGTTTACATTGTAGATTCTCACTGAAGGTATCAAAACTATGAATGAACACATGTGGACTTATGTACTTAACAAAAAAAGGTGAAGCAGAGGTGACTCTTGGTCTTCCTTTCCTGGGGCGGTCCTCATGTGTGCCAGTTTCATTGTAGCGCTTGATGGTTTTTGCGACTCCACTTGGGGACACATTTAAAGTTTTTGCAATTTTCCGGACTGACTGACCTTCATTTCTTAAAGTAATGATGGCCACTCATTTTTCTTTAGTTAGCTGAGTGGTTCTTGCCATAATATGAATTTTAACAGTTGTCCAATAGGGCTGTTGGCTGTGTATTAACCTGACTTCTGCACAACACAACTGATGGTCCCAACCCCATTGATAAAGCAAAAAATTCCACTAATTAACCCTGATAAGGCACACCTGTGAAGTGAAAACCATTTCAGGTGACTACCTCTTGAAGCTCATGGAGAGAATGCCAAGAGTGTGCAAAGCAGTAATCAGAGCAAAGGGTGGCTATTTTGAAGAAACTAGAATATAAAACATGTTTTCAGTTATTTCACCTTTTTTTGTTAAGTACATAACTCCACATGTGTTCATTCATAGTTTTGATGCCTTCAGTGAGAATCTACAATGTAAATAGTCATGAAAATAAAGAAAACGCATTGAATGAGAAGGTGTGTCCAAACTTTTGGCCTGTACTGTATATTCTTCAAATTATTTTTTTTAGATGTTCAAATGATGTTTACCATTGCTGTCAAAGTCTGCTCTATAAGAAAGGTTTATAAATTGTAAACATGTCGGGAGTGGATGAACCTGGTTAAAGAGTACCCGCCCAGATGGGACGCTCTAAAACTAAAACTAAAACCAACGCCCCCGCAAGGAGACAGGCATCATTTCATTGGTCAACAATAAACCTGCCGTTCTATTGGTTGGGGGATTTTGACAGGGTTGTTACACAAAACAATCCAAGAGCAGGGCAGAAATCTGAGAGCAGAAGTTCCATGAGCGCACAGAAGCAACATGTGCGCGATGAGAAGAGCTGTAGCTAGAGCGCAGGAAATTTGTGCAAACAACATTGTGTCTGAGTGCAAGCACACAGTTTGAGCAGAAACAGAGTACATCTAAGCAGAAGAAGACACTATTTCAGTGCGAGGGCAGGGTTTTGAGGGACAATATTACAAAATCTGACATGAAATCAATAAATAATGCTCTCAAACTGATATACCACTCTCTCGAATAAAGACAGAAAAAAGCTCCATAGGGTGCAGCTACTTCCCAAGGCAAAGTCACTTTTAGGTATAAACTCTGAAATTAATGTTTCTAGCATATTAAATGTCTAGAATGATAAAGTACTAGAATGGTCTTTGATGTTCAGTAGTTCTAGAATGGCAGGGTTCTAGAATGTTCAGATGAAAGGGATGATGTGTTTCAGATCCTAGCATGTCAGGTTATGAAGCGTTGTGGGTTTTAGAGTGACATGCAACTTAGAAGTTAGTTTTTTTTTATGAGTTTAGACCTACAATGGCAATAACGATAAGCTTGAAGTCAAGACTTGCTGAGAGTTAGGATTGGAGAAAGTTGCTGGAAGATCCTGCTTTTGATCCTTGAATGCAATGGGGTACATTTCGGTAGAGCTACTTCCCAAGGCAATGTCATTTTTAGGTATCAACTCTGAAATGAATGTTTCAAGCTTCTCACAGATACTAAAGTGTTATGCATTGTAGAATCTTATAGTTCTAGAACGATGAAGTACTGGAATGGTAATGTACAAAGGTAGAACACCAAGTCTTTGATGTTGATCTATTACTATGATGTCATTAATTTGTGCATCCCATTTTTGTTCAAATGTGTAATTTCTGATAGTTTGTGAGATATGTGACACACATTGTAAACATTCAGGAACCTCTGACATTTGGGGTACTTTAGACTAAAGTTTGTCCATATCAGGAGGGTTCACTAGATCCCATGCATAATAATAATTTTCAACTGAGCAAACAGGATATAAGCCCGCAATACTGCTTATTATTGTTATGCCTGTGGGATCACAGTGCACCTCAATATTCAGAGAAATCTCTGCTCCTGAATCTACAAGGAATGTCCCATTTACATCCTGCACCTTTAGAGTCACCCTAGGGGGTGTCTTGGAATCAAGTGTTAACTTCACACATTGGTGGTATGTAACGACTGGTGTGTCATTTACATCTTGTGTCTGTTTTTGTGTTAATGTGTCTGTGTGCTGCTCAATGCTCCACTGTCTCCTATGGCTGCGTCAACAGTAGTCCTGCAGAATCAACATAGCTTCTGAGGTGTTGCATATGGCCAGGAGTCCCCCTGATGTTGTTCTTCTTGTTTCTCAGTCCAATGAGTAGCACAATCATGTGAAATGTGCCTGAAGCCTTCACATCTGTAGCACCTCAACATGTGGCCATCAGTGATCCATTTCTCACCTCCAGTCTTTTGTGGATCAGGCAGCTCCTCTGCAACCTCCTTCAGCTCATCATGAGCATTTGGTGAACGCCTTTGTTTCTTTGGCTCCGCAACCAATAGTCAAAAGATGGTGCTAGTGGAGAAGCATACTGTCTGGAGGGAGCAAGGTTAGTTTCTGTTTCCTTGGGGGGTCGGATGAAGAGCAGAAAGGTCAGGGTACAACGACACCTCTTCCCCCTCCCTTTCAGAGTCTTTTTGAAGTTGCTCAGCATCAAGGCCATTTGCTTCTTGAGAAGGGGAGGGCTGCAGCAGAGGAGACAGCATATGGAGGAGCAGAGCCCTATCTCTTGCCCTACGTTTCTGTTTTTCCTTCTTTTTACACCTACTTTTATCTTTCAATTCTTGTTTTAACATCAAGCCTGCTGGGGATTTAGCTTCCCTTACTTAAGCTTCCCTTTCCCACTTTTGGAAAGCTTGCCAATCCACTTTCTGTTTCTCCCTACTTCCTTTCTCTGCTCATTTTCCTCTACCAATACTCTGCACCTTCCTAAACTATCTCTACACAATGTACCCATTTTTTTGAAACAACCCCTAAGTAATATATTGCCAAAGTGGAATATCTTCAACCACATATTTTCCCCATTTATCTACCATTAATTTAGCAGGACCTGAGAGTAGGTCAAGTAAAGGTTTTAATTTTCCCGCTTTGTTCCCCATGTTTTTACTGACTCACTGGGACAGATGTGCTTACACCTTCAATGGGCTTATCATTCACACACACTGATCTTTCCAAACAGGTATGGTCCGATCTTATCAAACATACACTACCGTTAAGCAACTTATTCAGCCAGGTGGTTTGTACGACACATTCGTTCAGAGCAACACCCCCCATGTAGTACACAAAAAATATGTGCACTAGACACTGAATGAGCCACTACAACGTTTATTATTCATATAATTATTTCATATTATTCATGCATACGCCCATTTTATTATGGTGCACTATGATCTATTCTATATATACTTATAATATAACTCTATATTATTATCCTAGTATTTGTTCTGCAACAAATACATATTCTGTGAGGATTATCTAGAACTCCTCCACCCGCTTTCAAACTCCTTTTTTTCTTTTTTTTTTTTTCTTTTGCTTTCCCTGAGTCAGTTCTGAAAACCTTTTTTACCGGAAATACATAGAACTGGTCTACAATACCACGAAGGATTTATATGCCAACGAGCTCCACTCTCACCAAGGGAATACCATGGAGATAGGCCTACACACACGCTCATGAGTTGAGTTTCACTACCGCTTGTCTGGAATTACGTTCAAACTCGTTTCCAACACCACACTCGAGGGATTCACATGGAAACAGGTACCTAACAACAATACGATTTCCGACAAAAAATGATTCATAACACCGTACTCACTTCTTAAAAAGTAGATAGAGCGTCCGCTGTCCGCCACCCGCTCCTGACTTCAGGCGGGATCCTGTCCTCCGTTTGTCGGAGCGGAACTTTCCTTTCTAGCCTTCTAGAGACTCCTGCCGGCAGTTTAACCCTCACTCAGGGCTCAGGTGTCGGTCAGCAGAACGTCCATCCCATCCTCGTCGCCAAATGTAAGGGAAATTCTCCTCTCTGAAGAAGTGACGGGCTCGGTGTGAAGAATCAAATCTCTTTTAATACATGCAGCATGGAGAGAAGGCTCACAGCGTTCTCTGACAATCTTTAAAATGTGCAGACCTAAATCTCAGCTCTGATCCTAAGGTTAAGGACAGACAGGAATCTTCCCCCCTACCAAGTGGTCATCACCTCCAGATACAAAGAATTGGCTAACAATAAAGATTTCTTAATTCCCACAGCACCTTAAAAGTTAGGGTTTTTAAAGTGTGTGGTACTAGAATGGAAATAAATGATGAATGTGAAGTTATGAGTTGCTGAGAGTTAGGAGTGGAGAAAGTTACAGGAAGGTCCTGCTTTTGATCCTTTAATGCAATGGGGTAAAATTGAGTGCAGCTACTTCCCAAGGCAAAATCATTTTTAGGTATCAACTCTGAAATGAATGTTTTGAGCTTCTCACAGATACTAAAATGTTATGCATTGTAGAATCTTATAGTTCAAGAATGATGAAGTTCTAGAATGGTAATGTACAATGCGAGAACACAAAATTTTTGATGTTCAGTAGTTCTAGAATGGCAGGGTTCTAGAAAATTAAGTTGAAAGGGTTGATGTGTTACAGGTCCTACAAGTTACAAGTTATGAAGGGTTGTGGGTTTTAGAGTGATATAAACGTTAGAAGTTAGGGTCCTTAAAGTGTGTGGTCCTACAATGGTAATAAAATTACCTCTCTGGTGTCCTGGATCGTGGACTACTTGACTGGTAGACCACAGTACGTGCGCTTGCAACACTGTGTGTCAGACAGAGTGGTCAGCAATACCGGGGCCCTGCAGGGGACTGTCCTCTCTCCCTTCCTCTTCACCCTCTACACCACGGACTTCAGCTATTGCACTGAGACCTGCCATCTTCAGAAGTTTTCTGATGACTCTGCCATAGTTGGATGTATCAGCAAGGGTGATGAGGATGAGTACAGGGCTGCTGTGGATAACTTTGTCACATGGTGTGAGCAGAACCATCTGCAGCTCAACGTGGCAAAGACAAAGGAACTGGTGGTGGATTTGAAGAGAACCAAGACACCGGTGACCCCGATCTCCATCCATGGGGTCAGTGTGGACATTGTGGAGGACTATAAGTACCTGGGGGTCCACATTGACAATAAACTGGACTGGTCTAAGAACACTGACGCTCTCTACAGGAAGGGCCAGAGCCGTCTCTATTTTCTGAGGCGACTGAGGTCCTTCAACATCTGCCGGACTATGCTCAGGATTTTTTATGAGTCTGTGGTGGCCAGTGCTATCCTCTATGCTGTCGTGTGCTGGGGCAGCAGGCTGAGGGTGGCGGACGCCAACAGACTTAACAAACTGATCCGCAAGGCCAGTGACGTTGTGGGAATGGCGTGTGACTCTCTGGTGGTGGTGTCAGAGAGGAGGATGCTGTCTAAACTGCAAACTATCTTGGACAATGTCTCACACCCACTCCACCGTGTGCTGGTCAGGCACAAGAGTACTTTCAGTGGGAGACTCATACCACCAAAATGCACCACTGAGCGCCACAGGAAATCATTTCTGCCTGTGGCCATCAAACTGTACAACTCCTCCCTCTGACTTGCCCTTGGACTGTTTCACCACTATCACCAACTCATAATAAATTATTACATATTTATTCCAACATAATCCGTGCAATAACTGACTGTATCGTTCAGTCTGTATATAAGGTTCCTGTATATATTGTAAATTATGTTGTGTGGTCTCTACATATATATTTTGTAAATTATCTTCTTATATTTCTTATATTTTCCTTCGTTTTGCACTATATCTTTTTTCTACACTTGTTTGCACTATATCTTCTTCTTTTTACACTTGTAAGGAGCACCTGTAATGAAAACAATTTCCCCTGGGGATCAATAAAGTATTTCTGATTCTGATTCTGATTCTGAAAATTTGAAATGTGAAGTTATTAGTTACTGAGTGTTAGTATCGGAGAAAGTTACAGGAAGATCCTGCTTTTGATCCTTGAAAGCAATGGGGGACAGTTGGGAGGAGCTACTACCCAAGGCAAAGTCATTTTCAGGCAACAACTCTGAAATGAATGTTTCGAGCTTCTCACAGATACAAAAGTTTTATGCATTCTAGAATCACTGAGTTCTAGAATGATGGAGTTCTAGAATCGTGAAGTACAAAGGTAGAACACCAAGTCTTTGATGGTCAGTAGTTCTAGAATGGCAGGGTTCTAGAATGTTAATTTGAAAGGGCTGATGTGTTTCAGGTCCCAGCATGTCGCAGGTTATGAAGTGTTGTGGGTTATAGTGTGACATGCACCTTAGAAGTTAGGGTTCTTAAAGACTTTAGTCCTACAATGGCCATAAATGATAAGCGAGAAGTCATGAGTTGCTGAGAGTTAGGATTGGAGAAAGTTACAGGAAGATCCTGCTTTTGATCCTTGAAAGCAATGGGGGACAGTTGGGAGGAGCTACTTCCCAAGGCAAAGTCATTTTCAGGCATCAACTCTGAAATGAATGTTTCGAGCTTCTCACAGATATAAAAAGTGTTATGCATTCTAGAATCACTTAGTTCTAGAATGATGGAGTTCTAGAATCGTGTAGTACAAAGGTAGAACACCAAGTCTTTGATGTTCAGTAGTTCTAGAATGGCAGGGTTCTAGAATGTTAATTTGAAAGGGCTGATGTGTTTCAGGTCCCAGCATGTCACAGGTTATGAAATGTTGTGGGTTATAGTGTGACATGCACCTTAGAAGTTAGGGTTCTTAAAGACTTTAGTCCTACAATGGCAATAAATGATAAGCGAGAAGTCATGAGTTGCTGAGAGTTAGGATTAGAGAAAGTTACAGGAAGATCCTGCTTTTGATCCTTGAAAGCAATGGGGGACAATTGGAAGAGCTACTATCTAAGGCAAAGTCATTTTCAGGCATCAACTCTGAAATGAATGTTTCGAGCTTCTCACAGATACAAAAGTGTTATGCATTCTAGAATCACTGAGTTCTAGAATGATGGAGTTCTAGAATCGTGAAGAACAAAGGTAGAACACCAAGTCTTTGATGTTCAGTAGTTCTAGAATGGCAGGGTTCTAGAATGTTAATTTGAAAGGTCCGATGTGTTACAGGTGGTTGCATGTCACAGGTTATGAAGTGTTGTGGGTTATAGTGTGACATGCACCTTAGAAGTTAGGGTTCTTAAAGGGTTTAGTCCTACAATGGCAATAAATGATAAGCGAGAAGTCATGAGTTGCTGAGAGATAGGATTGGAGAAAGTTACAGGAAGATCCTGCTTTTGATCCTTGAAAGCAATGGGGGACAGTTAGGAGGAGCTACTACCCAAGGCAAAGGCATTTTCAGGCATCACCTCTGAAATAAATGTTTCGAGCTTCTCACAGATACAAAAGTGTTATGCATTCTAGAATCACTTAGTTTTAGAATGATGGAGTTCTAGAATCGTGAAGAACAAAGGTAGAACACCAAGTCTTTGATGTTCAGTAGTTCTAGAATGGCAGGGTTCTAGAATGTCAAGTTGAAAGGGCCGATGTGTTTCAGGTCCCAGCATGTCACAGGTTATGAAGTGTTGTGGGTTATAGTGTGACATGCAACTTAGAAATTAGGGTTTTAAAGAGTTTGGTCCTACAATGGCAATAACTGATAAGCGAGAAGTCATGAGTTGCTGAGAGTTAGGATTAGAGAAAGGTACAGGAAGATCCTGCTTTTGATCCTTGAAAGCAATGGGGGACAGTTGGGAGGAGCTACTTCCCAAGGCAAAGTCATTTTCAGGCATCAACTCTGAAATGAATGTTTCGAGCTTCTCACAGATACAAAAGAGTTATGCATTCTAGAATCACTGAGTTCTAGAATGATGGAGTTCTAGAATCGTGTAGTACAAACGTAGAACACCAAGTCTTTGATGTTCAGTAGTTCTAGAATGGCAGGGTTCTAGAATGTTAATTTGAAAGGTCCGATGTGTTACAGGTGGTTGCATGTCACAGGTTATGAAGTGTTGTGGGTTATAGTGTGACATGCACCTTAGAAGTTAGGGTTCTTAAAGACTTTAGTCCTACAATGGCAATAAATGATAAGCGAGAAGTCATGAGTTGCTGAGAGTTAGGATTGGAGAAAGTTACAGGAAGATCCTGCTTTTGATCCTTGAAAGCAATGGGGGACAATTGGAAGAGCTACTATCTAAGGCAAAGTCATTTTCAGGCATCAACTCTGAAATGAATGTTTCGAGCTTCTCACAGATACAAAAGTGTTATGCATTCTAGAATCACTGAGTTCTAGAATGATGGAGTTCTAGAATCGTGAAGAACAAAGGTAGAACACCAAGTCTTTGATGGTCAGTAGTTCTAGAATGGCAGGGTTCTAGAATGTTAACTTGAAAGGGCTGATGTGTTACAGGTGGTTGCATGTCACAGGTTATGAAGTGTTGTGGGTTATAGTGTGACATGCACCTTAGAAGTTAGGGTTCTTAAAGGGTTTAGTCCTACAATGGCAATAAATGATAAGCGAGAAGTCATGAGTTGCTGAGAGATAGGATTGGAGAAAGTTACAGGAAGATCCTGCTTTTGATCCTTGAAAGCAATGGGGGACAGTTAGGAGGAGCTACTACCCAAGGCAAAGGCATTTTCAGGCATCAACTCTGAAATAAATGTTTCGAGCTTCTCACAGATACAAAAGTGTTATGCATTCTAGAATCACTTAGTTCTAGAATGATGGAGTTCTAGAATCGTGTAGTACAAAGGTAGAACACCAAGTCTTTGATGTTCAGTAGTTCTAGAATGGCAGGGTTCTAGAATGTCAAGTTGAAAGGGCCGATGTGTTTCAGGTCCCAGCATGTCACAGGTTATGAAGTGTTGTGGGTTATAGTGTGACATGCAACTTAGAAATTAGGGTTTTAAAGAGTTTGGTCCTACAATGGCAATAAATGATAAGCGAGAAGTCATGAGTTGCTGAGAGTTAGGATTAGAGAAAGGTACAGGAAGATCCTGCTTTTGATCCTTGAAAGCAATGGGGGACAGTTGGGAGGAGCTACTTCCCAAGGCAAAGTCATTTTCAGGCATCAACTCTGAAATGAATGTTTCGAGCTTCTCACAGATACAAAAGTGTTATGCATTCTAGAATCACTGAGTTCTAGAATGATGGAGTTCTAGAATCGTGTAGTACAAAGGTAGAACACCAAGTCTTTGATGTTCAGTAGTTCTAGAATGGCAGGGTTCTAGAATGTTAATTTGAAAGGTCCGATGTGTTACAGGTGGTTGCATGTCACAGGTTATGAAGTGTTGTGGGTTATAGTGTGACATGCACCATAGAAATTAGGGTTCTTAAAGAGGTTAGTCCTACAATGGCAATAAATCATAAGCGAGAAGTCATGAGTTGCTGAGAGTTAGGATTGGAGAAAGTTACAGGAAGATCCTGCTTTTGATCCTTGAAAGCAATGGGGGACAGTTAGGAGGAGCTACTACCCAAGGCAAAGGCATTTTCAGGCATCAACTCTGAAATGAAAGTTTCGAGCTTCTCACAGATACAAAAGTGTTATGCATTCTAGAATCACTGAGTTCTAGAATGATGGAGTTCTAGAATCGTGTAGTACAAAGATAGAACACCAAGTCTTTGATGTTCAGTAGTTCTACAATGGCAGGGTTCTAGAATGTTAAGTTGAAAGGGCCGATGTGTTTCAGGTCCCACCATGTCACAGGTTATGAAGTGTTGTGGGTTATAGTGTGACATGCACCTTAGAAGTTAGGGTTCTTAAAGATGTTAGTCCTACAATGGCAATAAATGATAAGCGGGAAGTCATGAGTTGCTGAGAGTTAGGATTGGAGAAAGTTACAGGAAGATCCTGCTTTTGATCCTTGAAAGCAATGGGGGACATTTAGGAGGAGCTACTACCCAAGGCAAAGTCATTTTCAGGCATCAATTCTGAAATGAATGTTTCGAGCTTCTCACAGATACAAAAGTGTTATGCATTCTAGAATTACTTAGTTCTAGAATGATGGAGTTCTAGAATCGTGTAGTACAAAGATAGAACACCAAGTCTTTGATGTTCAGTAGTTCTAGAATGGCAGGGTTCTAGAATGTTAAGTTGAAAGGGCCGATGTGTTTCAGGTCCCAGCATGTCACAGGTTATGAAGTGTTGTGGGTTATAG
Organism: Cephalopholis sonnerati; assembly: GCA_019142605.1. Lineage (NCBI taxonomy): Eukaryota > Metazoa > Chordata > Actinopteri > Perciformes > Serranidae > Cephalopholis > Cephalopholis sonnerati. Next base: position 7,137,300 of record JAGQAX010000015.1, on the reverse strand, counting down.
TGTGACATGCATCTTGGAAGTTAGGGTTCTTAAAGAGTTTAGTCCTACAATGGCAATAAATCATAAGCGGGAAGTCATGAGTTGCTGAGAGTTAGAACTAGAGAAAGTTACAGGAAGATCCTGCTTTTGATCCTTGAAAGCAATGGGGGACAGTTGGAAGAGCTACCACCCAAGGCAAAGTCATTTTCAGGCATCAACTCTGAAATGAATGTTTCGAGCTTCTCACAGATACAAAAGTGTTATGCATTCTAGAATCACTGAGTTCTAGAATGATGGAGTTCTAGAATCGTGAAGAACAAAGGTAGAACACCAAGTCTTTGATGTTCAGTAGTTCTAGAATGGCAGGGTTCTAGAATGTTAAGTTGAAAGGGCCGATGTGTTTCAGGTCCCAGCATGTCACAGGTTATGAAGTGTTGTGGGTTATAGTGTGACATGCACCTTAGAAATTAGGGTTTCAAAGAGTTTAGTCCTACAATGGCAATAAATGACAAGCGAGAAGTCATGAGTTGCTGAGAGTTAGGATTGGAGAAAGTTACAAGAACATCCTGCTTTTGATCCTTGAAAGCAATGGGGGACAGTTGGAAGAGCTACTACCCAAGGCAAAGTCATTTTCAGGCATCAACTCTGAAATGAATGTTTCGAGCTTCTCACAGATACAAAAGTGTTATGCATTCTAGAATCACTTAGTTTTAGAATGATGGAGTTCTAGAATCGTGAAGAACAAAGGTAGAACACCAAGTCTTTGATGTTCAGTAGTTCTAGAATGGCAGGGTTCTAGAATGTTAAGTTGAAAGGGCTGATGTGTTTCAGGTCCCTGCATGTCTCAGGTTATGAAGTGTTGTGGGTTATAGTGTGACATGCACCTTAGAAGTTAGGGTTCTTAAAGAGGTTAGTCCTACAATGGCAATAAATGATAAGCGAGAAGTCATGAGTTGCTGAGAGTTAGGATTGGAGAAAGTTACAGGAAGATCCTGCTTTTGATCCTTGAAAGCAATGGGGGAAAGTTGGGAGGAGCTACTTCCCAGGGCAAAGTCATTTTCAGGCATCAACTCTGAAATGAATGTTTCGAGCTTCTCACAGATACAAAAGTGTTATGCATTCTAGAATCACTGAGTTCTAGAATGATGGAGTTCTAGAATCGTGAAGAACAAAGGTAGAACACCAAGTCTTTGATGTTCAGTAGTTCTAGAATGGCAGGGTTCTAGAATGTTAAGTTGAAAGGGCTGATGTGTTTCAGGTCCCACCATGTCACAGGTTATGAAGTGTTGTGGGTTATAATGTGACATGCATCTTGGAAGTTAGGGTTCTTAAAGAGTTTAGTCCTACAATGGCAATAAATGATAAGCAAGAAGTCATGAGCTGCTGAGAGTTAGAACTAGAGAAAGTTACAGGAAGATACTGCTTTTGATCCTTGAAAGCAATGGGGGACAGTTGGGAGGAGCTACTACCCAAGGCAAAGTCATTTTCAGGCATCAACTCTGAAATGAATGTTTCGAGCTTCTCACAGATACAAAAGTGTTATGCATTCTAGAATCACTTAGTTCTAGAATGATGGAGTTCTAGTATCGTGAAGAACAAAGGTAGAACACCAAGTCTTTGATGTTCAGTAGTTCTAGAATGGCAGGGTTCTAGAATGTTAAGTTGAAAGGGCTGATGTGTTTCAGGTCCCTGCATGTCTCAGGTTATGAAGTGTTGTGGGTTATAGTATGACATGCACCTTAGAAGTTAGGGTTCTTAAAGAGGTTAGTCCTACAATGGCAATAAATGATAAGCGAGAAGTCATGAGTTGCTGAGAGTTAGGATTGGAGAAAGTTACAGGAAGATCCTGCTTTTGATCCTTGAAAGCAATGGGGGAAAGTTGGGAGGAGCTACTTCCCAGGGCAAAGTCATTTTCAGGCATCAACTCTGAAATGAATGTTTCGAGCTTCTCACAGATACAAAAGTGTTATGCATTCTAGAATCACTGAGTTCTAGAATGATGGAGTTCTAGAATCGTGAAGAACAAAGGTAGAACACCAAGTCTTTGATGTTCAGTAGTTCTAGAATGGCAGGGTTCTAGAATGTTAAGTTGAAAGGGCTGATGTGTTTCAGGTCCCAGCATGTCACAGGTTATGAAGTGTTGTGGGTTATGGTATGACATGTACCTTAGAAGTTAGGGTTCTTAAAGACATTAGTCCTACAATAGCAATAAATGATAAGCGAGAAGTCATGAGTTGCTGAGAGTTAGGATTGGAGAAAGTTACAGAAAGATCCTGCTTTTGATACTTGAAAGCAATGGGGGACAGTTGGAAGAGCTACTACCCAAGGCAAAATCATTTTCAGGCATCAACTCTGAAATGAATGTTTCGAGCTTCTCACAGATACAAAAAGTGTTATGCATTCTAGAATCACTTAGTTCTAGAATGATGGAGTTCTAGAATCGTGAAGAACAAAGGTAGAACACCAAGTCTTTGATGTTCAGTAGTTCTAGTATGGCAGGGTTCTAGAATGTTAAGTTGAAAGGGCTGATGTGTTTCAGGTCCCACCATGTCACAGGTTATGAAGTGTTGTGGGTTATAGTATGACATGCACCTTAGAAGTTAGGGTTCTTAAAGAGGTTAGTCCTACAATGGCAATAAATGATAAGCGAGAAGTCATGAGTTGCTGAGAGTTAGGATTGGAGAAAGTTACAAGAAGATCCTGCTTTTGATCCTTGAAAGCAATGGGGGACAGTTGGAAGAGCTAACACCCAAGGCAAAGTCATTTTCAGGCATCAACTCTGAAATGAATGTTTCGAGCTTCTCACAGATACAAAAGTGTTATGCATTCTAGAATCACTGAGTTCTAGAATGATGGAGTTCTAGAATCGTGTAGTACAAAGGTAGAACACCAAGTCTTTGATGTTCAGTAGTTCTAGAATGGCAGGGTTCTAGAATGTTAACTTGAAAGGGCTGATGTGTTACAGGTGGTTGCATGTCACAGGTTATGAAGTGTTGTGGGTTATAGTGTGACATGCACCTCAGAAGTTAGGGTTCTTAAAGACTTTAGCTCTACAATGGCAATAAATCATAAGCGAGAAGTCATGAGTTGCTGAGAGGTAGGATTGGAGAAAGTTACAGGAAGATCCTGCTTTTGATCCTTGAAAGCAATGGGGGACAGTTAGGAGGACCTACTACCCAAGGCAAAGTCATTTTCAGGCATCAACTCTGAAATGAATGTTTCGAGCTTCTCACATATACAAAAGTGTTATGCATTCTAGAATCACTGAGTTCTAGAATGATGGAGTTCTAGAATCGTGTAGTACAAAAGTAGAACACCAAGTCTTTGATGTTCAGTAGTTCTAGAATGGCAGGGTTCTAGAATGTTAAGTTGAAAGGGCTGATGTGTTTCAGGTCCCAGCATGTCACAGGTTATTAAGTGTTGTGGGTTATAGTGTGACATGCACCTTAGAAGTTAGGGTTCTTAAAGGGTTTAGTCCTACAATGGCAATAAATGATAAGCGAGAAGTCATGAGTTGCTGAGAGTTAGGATTGGAGAAAGTTACAGGAAGATCCTGCTTTTGATCCTTGAAAGCAATGGGGGACAGTTGGGAGGAGCTACTACCCAAGGCAAAGTCATTTTCAGGCATCAACTCTGAAATGAATGTTTCGAGCGTCTCACAGATACAAAAGTGTTATGCATTCTAGAATCACTGAGTTCTAGAATGATGGAGTTCTAGAATCGTGAAGAACAAAGGTAGAACACCAAGTCTTTGATGTTCAGTAGTTCTAGAATGGCAGGGTTCTAGAATGTTAAGTTGAAAGGGCTGATGTGTTACAGGTGGTTGCATGTCACAGGTTATGAAGTGTTGTGGGTTATAGTGTGACATGCACCTCAGAAGTTAGGGTTCTTAAAGACTTTAGCTCTACAATGGCAATAAATCATAAGCGAGAAGTCATGAGTTGCTGAGAGTTTAAGATTGGAGAAAGTTACAGGAAGATCCTGCTTTTGATCCTTGAAAGCAATGGGGGACAGTTAGGAGGAGCTACTACCCAAGGCAAAGGCATTTTCAGGCATCAACTCTGAAATGAATGTTTCGAGCTTCTCACAGATACAAAAGTGTTATGCATTCTAGAATCACTTAGTTCTAGAATGATGGAGTTCTAGAATCGTGTAGTACAAAGATAGAACACCAAGTCTTTGATTGTTCAGTAGTTCTAGAATGGCAGGGTTCTAGAATGTTAAGTTGAAAGGGCCAATGTGTTTCAGGTCCCACCATGTCACAGGTTATGAAGTGTTGTGGGTTATAGTGTGACATGCACCTTAGAAGTTAGGGTTCTTAAAGATGTTACTCCTACAATGGCAATAAATGATAAGCAGGAAGTCATGAGTTGCTGAGAGTTAGAACTAGAGAAAGTTACAGGAAGATACTTCTTTTGATCCTTGAAAGCAATGGGGGACAGTTAGGAGGAGCTACTACCCAAGGCAAAGTCATTTTCAGGCATCAACTCTGAAATGAATGTTTCGAGCTTCTCACAGATACAAAAGTGTTATGCATTCTAGAATCACTGAGTTCTAGAATGATGGAGTTCTAGAATCGTGTAGTACAAAGGTAGAACACCAAGTCTTTGATGTTCAGTAGTTCTAGAATGGCAGGGTTCTAGAATGTTAAGTTGAAAGGGCTGATGTGTTTCAGGTCCCAGCATGTCACAGGTTATGAAGTGTTGTGGGTTATAATGTGACATGCATCTTGGACGTTAGGGTTCTTAAAGAGGTTAGTCCTACAATGGCAATAAATGATAAGCGAGAAGTCATGAGTTGCTGAGAGTTAGGATTAGAGAAAGTTACAGGAAGATCCTGCTTTTGATCCTTGAAAGCAATGGGGGACAGTTGGGAGGAGCTACTTCCCAGGGCAAAGTCATTTTCAGGCATCAACTCTGAAATGAATGTTTCGAGCTTCTCACAGATACAAAAGTGTTATGCATTCTAGAATCACTTAGTTCTAGAATGATGGAGTTCTAGAATTTTGAAGTACAAAGGTAGAACACCAAGTCTTTGATGTTCAGTAGTTCTAGAATGGCAGGGTTCTAGAATGTTAAGTTGAAAGGGCTGATGTGTTTCAGGTCCCACCATGTCACAGGTTATGAAGTGTTGTGGGTTATAGTATGACATGCACCTTAGAAGTTAGGGTTCTTAAAGAGGTTAGTCCTACAATGGCAATAAATGATAAGCGAGAAGTAATGAGTTGCTGAGAGTTAGGATTGGAGAAAGTTACAGGAAGATCCTGCTTTTGATCCTTGAAAGCAATGGGGGAAAGTTGGGAGGAGCTACTTCCCAGGGCAAAGTCATTTTCAGGCATCAACTCTGAAATGAATGTTTCGAGTTTCTCACAGATACAAAAGTGTTATGCATTCTAGAATCACTGAGTTCTAGAATGATGGAGTTCTAGAATCGTGAAGAACAAAGGTACAACACCAAGTCTTTGATGTTCAGTAGTTCTAGAATGGCAGGGTTCTAGAATGTTAAGTTGAAAGGGCTGATGTGTTTCAGGTCCCACCATGTCACAGGTTATGAAGTGTTGTGGGTTATAATGTGACATGCATCTTGGAAGTTAGGGTTCTTAAAGAGTTTAGTCCTACAATGGCAATAAATGATAAGCAAGAAGTCATGAGCTGCTGAGAGTTAGAACTAGAGAAAGTTACAGGAAGATACTTCTTTTGATCCTTGAAAGCAATGGGGGACAGTTGGGAGGAGCTACTACCCAAGGCAAAGACATTTTCAGGCATCAACTCTGAAATGAATGTTTCGAGCTTCTCACAGATACAAAAGTGTTATGCATTCTAGAATCACTTAGTTCTAGAATGATGGAGTTCTAGAATCGTGTAGTACAAAGATAGAACACCAAGTCTTTGATTGTTCAGTAGTTCTAGAATGGCAGGGTTCTAGAATGTTAAGTTGAAAGGGCCAATGTGTTTCAGGTCCCACCATGTCACAGGTTATGAAGTGTTGTGGGTTATAGTGTGACATGCACCTTAGAAGTTAGGGTTCTTAAAGATGTTAGTCCTACAATGGCAATAAATGATAAGCAGGAAGTCATGAGTTGCTGAGAGTTAGAACTAGAGAAAGTTACAGGAAGATACTTCTTTTGATCCTTGAAAGCAATGGGGGACAGTTAGGAGGAGCTACTACCCAAGGCAAAGTCATTTTCAGGCATCAACTCTGAAATGAATGTTTCGAGCTTCTCACAGATACAAAAGTGTTATGCATTCTAGAATCACTTAGTTCTAGAATGATGGAGTTCTAGAATCGTGTAGTACAAAGATAGAACACCAAGTCTTTGATTGTTCAGTAGTTCTAGAATGGCAGGGTTCTAGAATGTTAAGTTGAAAGGGCCAATGTGTTTCAGGTCCCACCATGTCACAGGTTATGAAGTGTTGTGGGTTATAGTGTGACATGCACCTTAGAAGTTAGGGTTCTTAAAGATGTTAGTCCTACAATGGCAATAAATGATAAGCAGGAAGTCATGAGTTGCTGAGAGTTAGAACTAGAGAAAGTTACAGGAAGATACTTCTTTTGATCCTTGAAAGCAATGGGGGACAGTTAGGAGGAGCTACTACCCAAGGCAAAGTCATTTTCAGGCATCAACTCTGAAATGAATGTTTCGAGCTTCTCACAGATACAAAAGTGTTATGCATTCTAGAATCACTTAGTTCTAGAATGATGGAGTTCTAGAATCGTGTAGTACAAAGGTAGAACACCAAGTCTTTGATGTTCAGTAGTTCTAGAATGGCAGGGTTCTATAATGTTAAGTTGAAAGGGCTGATGTGTTTCAGGTCCCACCATGTCACAGGTTATGAAGTGTTGTGGGTTATAGTGTGACATGCACCTCAGAAGTTAGGGTTCTTAAAGAGGTTAGTCCTACAATGGCAATAAATGATAAGCGAGAAGTCATGAGTTGCTGAGAGTTAGGATTGGAGAAAGTTACAGGAAGATCCTGCTTTTGATCCTTGAAAGCAATGGGGGAAAGTTGGGAGGAGCTACTTCCCAGTGCAAAGTCATTTTCAGGCATCAACTCTGAAATGAATGTTTCGAGCTTCTCACAGATACAAAAGTGTTATGCATTCTAGAATCACTGAGTTCTAGAATGATGGAGTTCTAGAATCGTGAAGAACAAAGGTAGAACACCAAGTCTTTGATGTTCAGTAGTTCTAGAATGGCAGGGTTCTAGAATGTTAAGTTGAAAGGGCCGATGTGTTTCAGGTCCCAGCATGTCACAGCTTATTAAGTGTTGTGGGTTATAGTGTGACATGTACCTTAGAAGTTAGGGTTCTTAAAGACATTAGTCCTACAATGGCAATAAATGATAAGCGAGAAGTCATGAGTTGCTGAGAGTTAGGATTGGAGAAAGTTACAGGAAGATCCTGCTTTTGATACTTGAAAGCAATGGGGGACAGTTGGAAGAGCTACTACCCAAGGCAAAATCATTTTCAGGCATCAACTCTGAAATGAATGTTTCGAGCTTCTCACAGATACAAAAAGTGTTATGCATTCTAGAATCACTTAGTTCTAGAATGATGGAGTTCTAGAATCGTGAAGAACAAAGGTAGAACACCAAGTCTTTGATGTTCAGTAGTTCTAGTATGGCAGGGTTCTAGAATGTTAAGTTGAAAGGGCTGATGTGTTTCAGGTCCCACCATGTCACAGGTTATGAAGTGTTGTGGGTTATGGTGTGACATGCAACTTAGAAATTAGGGTTTTAAAGAGTTTGGTCCTACAATGGCAATAAATGATAAGCGAGAAGTCATGAGTTGCTGAGAGTTAGGATTAGAGAAAGTTACAGGAAGATCCTGCTTTTGATCCTTGAAAGCAATGGGGGACAGTTGGGAGGAGCTACTACCCAAGGCAAAGTCATTTTCAGGCATCAACTCTGAAATGAATGTTTCGAGCTTCTCACAGATACAAAAGTGTTATGCATTCTAGAATCACTTAGTTCTAGAATGATGGAGTTCTAGAATTTTGAAGTACAAAGGTAGAACACCAAGTCTTTGATGTTCAGTAGTTCTAGAATGGCAGGGTTCTAGAATGTTAAGTTGAAAGGGCTGATGTGTTTCAGGTCCCAGCATGTCACAGGTTATGAAGTGTTGTGGGTTATAGTATGACATGCACCTTAGAAGTTAGGGTTCTTAAAGAGGTTAGTCCTACAATGGCAATAAATGATAAGCGAGAAGTCATGAGTTGCTGAGAGTTAGGATTGGAGAAAGTTACAGGAAGATCCTGCTTTTGATCCTTGAAAGCAATGGGGGAAAGTTGGGAGGAGCTACTTCCCAGGGCAAAGTCATTTTCAGGCATCAACTCTGAAATGAATGTTTCGAGTTTCTCACAGATACAAAAGTGTTATGCATTCTAGAATCACTGAGTTCTAGAATGATGGAGTTCTAGAATCGTGAAGAACAAAGGTACAACACCAAGTCTTTGATGTTCAGTAGTTCTAGAATGGCAGGGTTCTAGAATGTTAAGTTGAAAGGGCTGATGTGTTACAGGTGGTTGCATGTCACAGGTTATGAAGTGTTGTGGGTTATAGTGTGACATGCACCGCAGAAGTTAGGGTTCTTAAAGACTTTAGCTCTACAATGGCAATAAATCATAAGCGAGAAGTCATGAGTTGCTGAGAGTTAGGATTGGAGAAAGTTACAGGAAGATCCTGCTTTCGATCCTTGAAAGCAATGGGGGACAGTTGGGAGGACCTACTACCCAAGGCAAAGTCATTTTCAGGCATCAACTCTGAAATGAATGTTTCGAGCTTCTCACATATACAAAAGTGTTATGCATTCTAGAATCACTGAGTTCTAGAATGATGGAGTTCTAGAATCGTGTAGTACAAAAGTAGAACACCAACTCTTTGATGTTCAGTAGTTCTAGAATGGCAGGGTTCTAGAATGTTAAGTTGAAAGGGCCGATGTGTTTCAGGTCCCAGCATGTCACAGGTTATTAAGTGTTGTGGGTTATAGTGTGACATGCACCTTAGAAGTTAGGGTTCTTAAAGGGTTTAGTCCTACAATGGCAATAAATGATAAGCGAGAAGTCATGAGTTGCTGAGAGTTAGGATTGGAGAAAGTTACAGGAAGATCCTGCTTTTGATCCTTGAAAGCAATGGGGGACAGTTGGGAGGAGCTACTTCCCAAGGCAAAGTCATTTTCAGGCATCAACTCTGAAATGAATGTTTCGAGCTTCTCACAGATACAAAAGTGTTATGCATTCTAGAATCACTTAGTTCTAGAATGATGGAGTTCTAGAATTTTGAAGTACAAAGGTAGAACACCAAGTCTTTGATGTTCAGTAGTTCTAGAATGGCAGGGTTCTAGAATGTTAAGTTGAAAGGGCTGATGTGTTTCAGGTCCCACCATGTCACAGGTTATGAAGTGTTGTGGGTTATAGTGTGACATGCACCTCAGAAGTTAGGGTTCTTAAAGACTTTAGCTCTACAATGGCAATAAATCATAAGCGAGAAGTCATGAGTTGCTGAGAGTTAGGATTGGAGAAAGTTACAGGAAGATCCTGCTTTTGATCCTTGAAAGCAATGGGGGACAGTTAGGAGGAGCTACTACCCAAGGCAAAGTCATTTTCAGGCATCAACTCTGAAATGAATGTTTCGAGCTTCTCACATATACAAAAGTGTTATGCATTCTAGAATCACTTAGTTCTAGAATGATGGAGTTCTAGAATCGTGTAGTACAAAAGTAGAACACCAACTCTTTGATGTTCAGTAGTTCTAGAATGGCAGGGTTCTAGAATGTTAAGTTGAAAGGGCTGATGTGTTTCAGGTCCCAGCATGTCACAGGTTATGAAGTGTTGTGGGTTATAGTATGACATGCACCTTAGAAGTTAGGGTTCTTAAAGAGGTTAGTCCTACAATGGCAATAAATGATAAGCGAGAAGTCATGAGTTGCTGAGAGTTAGAATTGGAGAAAGTTACAGGAAGATCCTGCTTTTGATCCTTGAAAGCAATGGGGGAAAGTTGGGAGGAGCTACTTCCCAGGGCAAAGTCATTTTCAGGCATCAACTCTGAAATGAATGTTTCGAGCTTCTCACAGATACAAAAGTGTTATGCATTCTAGAATCACTGAGTTCTAGAATGATGGAGTTCTAGAATCGTGAAGAACAAAGGTAGAACACCAAGTCTTTGATGTTCAGTAGTTCTAGAATGGCAGGGTTCTAGAATGTTAAGTTGAAAGGGCCGATGTGTTTCAGGTCCCAGCATGTCACAGCTTATTAAGTGTTGTGGGTTATAGTGTGACATGTACCTTAGAAGTTAGGGTTCTTAAAGACATTAGTCCTACAATGGCAATAAATGATAAGCGAGAAGTCATGAGTTGCTGAGAGTTAGGATTAGAGAAAGTTACAGGAAGATCCTGCTTTTGATCCTTGAAAGCAATGGGGGACAGTTGGGAGGAGCTACTATCCAAGGCAAAGTCATTTTCAGGCATCAACTCTGAAATGAATGTTTCGAGCTTCTCACAGATACAAAAGTGTTATGCATTCTAGAATCACTGAGTTCTAGAATGATGGAGTTCTAGAATCGTGTAGTACAAAGGTAGAACACCAAGTCTTTGATGTTCAGTAGTTCTAGAATGGCAGGGTTCTAGAATGTTAATTTGAAAGGTCCGATGTGTTACAGGTGGTTGCATGTCACAGGTTATGAAGTGTTGTGGGTTATAGTGTGACATGCACCTCAGAAGTTAGGGTTCTTAAAGACTTTAGCTCTACAATGGCAATAAATCATAAGCGAGAAGTCATGAGTTGCTGAGAGTTAGGATTGGAGAAAGTTACAGGAAGATCCTACTTTTGATCCTTGAAAGCAATGGGGGACAGTTGGGAGGAGCTACTACCCAAGGCAAAATCATTTTCAGGCATCAACTCTGAAATGAATGTTTCGAGCTTCTCACAGATATAAAAAGTGTTATGCATTCTAGAATCACTTAGTTCTAGAATGATGGAGTTCTAGAATCGTGAAGAACAAAGGTAGAACACCAAGTCTTTGATGTTCAGTAGTTCTAGAATGGCAGGGTTCTAGAATGTTAAGTTGAAAGGGCCGATGTGTTTCAGGTCCCAGCATGTCACAGGTTATGAAGTGTTGTGGGTTATAGTGTGACATGCAACTTAGAAATTAGGGTTTTAAAGAGTTTGGTCCTACAATGGCAATAAATGATAAGCGAGAAGTCATGAGTTGCTGAGAGTTAGGATTGGAGAAAGTTACAGGAAGATCCTGCTTTTGATCCTTGAAAGCAATGGGGGACAGTTAGGAGGAGCTACTACCCATGGCAAAGGCATTTTCAGGCATCAACTCTGAAATGAATGTTTCGAGCTTCTCACAGATACAAAAGTGTTATGCATTCTAGAATCACTTAGTTCTAGAATGATGGAGTTCTAGAATCGTGTAGTACAAAGATAGAACACCAAGTCTTTGATTGTTCAGTAGTTCTAGAATGGCAGGGTTCTAGAATGTTAAGTTGAAAGGGCCAATGTGTTTCAGGTCCCACCATGTCACAGGTTATGAAGTGTTGTGGGTTATAGTGTGACATGCACCTTACAAGTTAGGGTTCTTAAAGATGTTAGTCCTACAATGGCAATAAATGATAAGCGGGAAGTCATGAGTTGCTGAGAGTTAGAACTAGAGAAAGTTACAGGAAGATACTTCTTTTGGTCCTTGAAAGCAATGGGGGACAGTTAGGAGGAGCTACTACCCAAGGCAAAGTCATTTTCAGGCATCAACTCTGAAATGAATGTTTCGAGCTTCTCACAGATACAAAAGTGTTATGCATTCTAGAATCACTTAGTTCTAGAATGATGGAGTTCTAGAATCGTGTAGTACAAAGGTAGAACACCAAGTCTTTGATGTTCAGTAGTTCTAGAATGGCAGGGTTCTAGAATGTTAAGTTGAAAGGGCTGATGTGTTTCAGGTCCCACCATGTCACAGGTTATGAAGTGTTGTGGGTTATAATGTGACATGCATCTTGGAAGTTAGGGTTCTTAAAGAGTTTAGTCCTACAATGGCAATAAATGATAAGCAAGAAGTCATGAGCTGCTGAGAGTTAGAACTAGAGAAAGTTACAGGAAGATACTTCTTTTGATCCTTGAAAGCAATGGGGGACAGTTGGGAGGAGCTACTACCCAAGGCAAAGTCATTTTCAGGCATCAACTCTGAAATGAATGTTTCGAGCTTCTCACAGATACAAAAGTGTTATGCATTCTAGAATCACTTAGTTCTAGAATGATGGAGTTCTAGAATCGTGAAGAACAAAGGTAGAACACCAAGTCTTTGATGTTCAGTAGTTCTAGAATGGCAGGGTTCTAGAATGTTAAGTTGAAAGGGCTGATGTGTTTCAGGTCCCTGCATGTCTCAGGTTATGAAGTGTTGTGGGTTATAGTGTGACATGCACCTTAGAAGTTAGAGTTCTTAAAGACTTTAGTCCTACAATGGCAATAAATGATAAGCGAGAAGTCATGAGTTGCTGAGAGTAAGGATTGGAGAAAGTTACAGGAAGATCCTGCTTTTGATCCTTGAAAGCAATGGGGGACAGTTGGGAGGAGCTACTTCCCAAGGCAAAGTCATTTTCAGGCATCAACTCTGAAATGAATGTTTCGAGCTTCTCACAGATACAAAAGTGTTATGCATTCTAGAATCACTTAGTTCTAGAATGATGGACTTCTAGAATTTTGAAGTACAAAAGTAGAACACCAAGTCTTTGATGTTCAGTAGTTCTAGAATGGCAGGGTTCTAGAATGTTAAGTTGAAAGGGCTGATGTGTTTCAGGTCCCACCATGTCACAGGTTATGAAGTGTTGTGGGTTATAGTGTGACATGCACCTTAGAAGTTAGGGTTCTTAAAGAGGTTAGTCCTACAATGGCAATAAATGATAAGCGAGAAGTCATGAGTTGCTGAGAGTTAGGATTGGAGAAAGTTACAGGAAGATCCTGCTTTTGATCCTTGAAAGCAATGGGGGAAAGTTGGGAGGAGCTACTACCCAGAGCAAAGTCATTTTCAGGCATCAACTCTGAAATGAATGTTTCGAGCTTCTCACAGATACAAAAGTGTTATGCATTCTAGAATCACTGAGTTCTAGAATGATGGAGTTCTAGAATCGTGAAGAACAAAGGTAGAACACCAAGTCTTTGATGTTCAGTAGTTCTAGAATGGCAGGGTTCTAGAATGTTAAGTTGAAAGGGCCGATGTGTGTCAGGTCCCAGCATGTCACAGGTTATGAAGTGTTGCGGGTTATAGTGTGACATGTACCTTAGAAGTTAGGGTTCTTAAAGACATTAGTCCTACAATGGCAATAAATGATAAGCGAGAAGTCATGAGTTGCTGAGAGTTAGGATTGGAGAAAGTTACAGGAAGATCCTGCTTTTGATACTTGAAAGCAATGGGGGACAGTTGGAAGAGCTACTACCCAAGGCAAAATCATTTTCAGGCATCAACTCTGAAATGAATGTTTCGAGCTTCTCACAGATATAAAAAGTGTTATGCATTCTAGAATCACTTAGTTCTAGAATGATGGAGTTCTAGAATCGTGAAGAACAAAGGTAGAACACCAAGTCTTTGATGTTCAGTAGTTCTAGAATGGCAGGGTTCTAGAATGTTAAGTTGAAAGGGCTGATGTGTTTCAGGTCCCTGCATGTCACAGGTTATGAAGTGTTGTGGGTTATAGTGTGACATGCAACTTAGAAATTAGGGTTTTAAAGAGTTTGGTCCTACAATGGCAATAAATGATAAGCGAGAAGTCATGAGTTGCTGAGAGTTAGGATTAGAGAAAGTTACAGGAAGATCCTGCTTTTGATCCTTGAAAGCAATGGGGGACAGTTGGGAGGAGCTACTATCCAAGGCAAAGTCATTTTCAGGCATCAACTCTGAAATGAATGTTTCGAGCTTCTCACAGATACAAAAGTGTTATGCATTCTAGAATCACTGAGTTCTAGAATGATGGAGTTCTAGAATCGTGTAGTACAAAGGTAGAACACCAAGTCTTTGATGTTCAGTAGTTCTAGAATGGCAGGGTTCTAGAATGTTAATTTGAAAGGTCCGATGTGTTACAGGTGGTTGCATGTCACAGGTTATTAAGTGTTGTGGGTTATAGTGTGACATGCACCTTAGAAATTAGGGTTCTTAAAGAGGTTAGTCCTACAATGGCGATAAATGATAAGCGAGAAGTCATGAGTTGCTGAGAGTTAGGATTGGAGAAAGTTACAGGAAGATCCTGCTTTTGATCCTTGAAAGCAATGGGGGACAGTTGGGAGGAGCTACTACCCAGGGCAAAGTCATTTTCAGGCATCAACTCTGAAATGAATGTTTCGAGCTTCTCACAGATACAAAAGTGTTATGCATTCTAGAATCACTGAGTTCTAGAATGATGGAGTTCTAGAATCGTGAAGAACAAAGGTAGAACACCAAGTCTTTGATGTTCAGTAGTTCTAGAATGGCAGGGTTCTAGAATGTTAAGTTGAAAGGGCCGATGTGTGTCAGGTCCCAGCATGTCACAGGTTATGAAGTGTTGCGGGTTATAGTGTGACATGTACCTTAGAAGTTAGGGTTCTTAAAGACATTAGTCCTACAATGGCAATAAATGATAAGCGAGAAGTCATGAGTTGCTGAGAGTTAGGATTGGAGAAAGTTACAGGAAGATCCTGCTTTTGATACTTGAAAGCAATGGGGGACAGTTGGAAGAGCTACTACCCAAGGCAAAATCATTTTCAGGCATCAACTCTGAAATGAATGTTTCGAGCTTCTCACAGATATAAAAAGTGTTATGCATTCTAGAATCACTTAGTTCTAGAATGATGGAGTTCTAGAATCGTGAAGAACAAAGGTAGAACACCAAGTCTTTGATGTTCAGTAGTTCTAGAATGGCAGGGTTCTAGAATGTTAAGTTGAAAGGGCTGATGTGTTACAGGTGGTTGCATGTCACAGGTTATGAAGTGTTGTGGGTTATAGTGTGACATGCACCGCAGAAGTTAGGGTTCTTAAAGACTTTAGCTCTACAATGGCAATAAATCATAAGCGAGAAGTCATGAGTTGCTGAGAGTTAGGATTGGAGAAAGTTACAGGAAGATCCTGCTTTCGATCCTTGAAAGCAATGGGGGACAGTTGGGAGGACCTACTACCCAAGGCAAAGTCATTTTCAGGCATCAACTCTGAAATGAATGTTTCGAGCTTCTCACATATACAAAAGTGTTATGCATTCTAGAATCACTGAGTTCTAGAATGATGGAGTTCTAGAATCGTGTAGTACAAAAGTAGAACACCAAGTCTTTGATGTTCAGTAGTTCTAGAATGGCAGGGTTCTAGAATGTTAAGTTGAAAGGGCCGATGTGTTTCAGGTCCCAGCATGTCACAGGTTATTAAGTGTTGTGGGTTATAGTGTGACATGCACCTTAGAAGTTAGGGTTCTTAAAGGGTTTAGTCCTACAATGGCAATAAATGATAAGCGAGAAGTCATGAGTTGCTGACAGTTAGGATTGGAGAAAGTTACAGGAAGATCCTGCTTTTGATCCTTGAAAGCAATGGGGGACAGTTGGGAGGAGCTACTTCCCAAGGCAAAGTCATTTTCAGGCATCAACTCTGAAATGAATGTTTCGAGCTTCTCACAGATACAAAAGTGTTATGCATTCTAGAATCACTTAGTTCTAGAATGATGGAGTTCTAGAATTTTGAAGTACAAAGGTAGAACACCAAGTCTTTGATGTTCAGTAGTTCTAGAATGGCAGGGTTCTAGAATGTTAAGTTGAAAGGGCTGATGTGTTTCAGGTCCCACCATGTCACAGGTTATGAAGTGTTGTGGGTTATAGTGTGACATGCACCTCAGAAGTTAGGGTTCTTAAAGACTTTAGCTCTACAATGGCAATAAATCATAAGCGAGAAGTCATGAGTTGCTGAGAGTTAGGATTGGAGAAAGTTACAGGAAGATCCTGCTTTTGATCCTTGAAAGCAATGGGGGACAGTTAGGAGGAGCTACTACCCAAGGCAAAGTCATTTTCAGGCATCAACTCTGAAATGAATGTTTCGAGCTTCTCACATATACAAAAGTGTTATGCATTCTAGAATCACTGAGTTCTAGAATGATGGAGTTCTAGAATCGTGTAGTACAAAAGTAGAACACCAAGTCTTTGATGTTCAGTAGTTCTAGAATGGCAGGGTTCTAGAATGTTAAGTTGAAAGGGCTGATGTGTTTCAGGTCCCAGCATGTCACAGGTTATGAAGTGTTGTGGGTTATAGTATGACATGCACCTTAGAAGTTAGGGTTCTTAAAGAGGTTAGTCCTACAATGGCAATAAATGATAAGCGAGAAGTCATGAGTTGCTGAGAGTTAGAATTGGAGAAAGTTACAGGAAGATCCTGCTTTTGATCCTTGAAAGCAATGGGGGAAAGTTGGGAGGAGCTACTTCCCAGGGCAAAGTCATTTTCAGGCATCAACTCTGAAATGAATGTTTCGAGCTTCTCACAGATACAAAAGTGTTATGCATTCTAGAATCACTGAGTTCTAGAATGATGGAGTTCTAGAATCGTGAAGAACAAAGGTAGAACACCAAGTCTTTGATGTTCAGTAGTTCTAGAATGGCAGGGTTCTAGAATGTTAAGTTGAAAGGGCTGATGTGTTTCAGGTCCCACCATGTCACAGGTTATTAATGTTGTGGGTTATAATGTGACATGCATCTTGGAAGTTAGGGTTCTTAAAGAGTTTAGTCCTACAATGGCAATAAATGATAAGCAAGAAGTCATGAGCTGCTGAGAGTTAGAACTAGAGAAAGTTACAGGAAGATACTTCTTTTGATCCTTGAAAGCAATGGGGGACAGTTGGGAGGAGCTACTACCCAAGGCAAAGTCATTTTCAGGCATCAACTCTGAAATGAATGTTTCGAGCGTCTCACAGATACAAAAGTGTTATGCATTCTAGAATCACTTAGTTCTAGAATGATGGAGTTCTAGTATCGTGAAGAACAAAGGTAGAACACCAAGTCTTTGATGTTCAGTAGTTCTAGAATGGCAGGGTTCTAGAATGTTAAGTTGAAAGGGCTGATGTGTTTCAGGTCCCTGCATGTCTCAGGTTATGAAGTGTTGTGGGTTATAGTATGACATGCACCTTAGAAGTTAGGGTTCTTAAAGAGGTTAGTCCTACAATGGCAATAAATGATAAGCGAGAAGTCATGAGTTGCTGAGAGTTAGGATTGGAGAAAGTTACAGGAAGATCCTGCTTTTGATCCTTGAAAGCAATGGGGGACAGTTGGGAGGAGCTACTACCCAAGGCAAAGTCATTTTCAGGCATCAACTCTGAAATGAATGTTTCGAGCGTCTCACAGATACAAAAGTGTTATGCATTCTAGAATCACTGAGTTCTAGAATGATGGAGTTCTAGAATCGTGAAGAACAAAGGTAGAACACCAAGTCTTTGATGTTCAGTAGTTCTAGAATGGCAGGGTTCTAGAATGTTAAGTTGAAAGGGCTGATGTGTTACAGGTGGTTGCATGTCACAGGTTATGAAGTGTTGTGGGTTATAGTGTGACATGCACCTCAGAAGTTAGGGTTCTTAAAGACTTTAGCTCTACAATGGCAATAAATCATAAGCGAGAAGTCATGAGTTGCTGAGAGTTAGGATTGGAGAAAGTTACAGGAAGATCCTGCTTTTGATCCTTGAAAGCAATGGGGGACAGTTAGGAGGAGCTACTACCCAAGGCAAAGGCATTTTCAGGCATCAACTCTGAAATGAATGTTTCGAGCTTCTCACAGATACAAAAGTGTTATGCATTCTAGAATCACTTAGTTCTAGAATGATGGAGTTCTAGAATCGTGTAGTACAAAGATAGAACACCAAGTCTTTGATTGTTCAGTAGTTCTAGAATGGCAGGGTTCTAGAATGTTAAGTTGAAAGGGCCAATGTGTTTCAGGTCCCACCATGTCACAGGTTATGAAGTGGTGTGGGTTATAGTGTGACATGCACCTTAGAAGTTAGGGTTCTTAAAGATGTTAGTCCTACAATGGCAATAAATGATAAGCGGGAAGTCATGAGTTGCTGAGAGTTAGAACTAGAGAAAGTTACAGGAAGATACTTCTTTTGATCCTTGAAAGCAATGGGGGACAGTTAGGAGGAGCTACTACCCAAGGCAAAGTCATTTTCAGGCATCAACTCTGAAATGAATGTTTCGAGCTTCTCACAGATACAAAAGTGTTATGCATTCTAGAATCACTTAGTTCTAGAATGATGGAGTTCTAGAATCGTGTAGTACAAAGGTAGAACACCAAGTCTTTGATGTTCAGTAGTTCTAGAATGGAAGGGGTTCTAGAATGTTAAGTTGAAAGGGCTGATGTGTTTCAGGTCCCACCATGTCACAGGTTATGAAGTGTTGTGGGTTATAATGTGACATGCATCTTGGAAGTTAGAGTTCTTAAAGACTTTAGTCCTACAATGGCAATAAATGATAAGCGAGAAGTCATGAGTTGCTGAGAGTAAGGATGGAGAAAGTTACAGGAAGATCCTGCTTTTGATCCTTGAAAGCAATGGGGGACAGTTGGGAGGAGCTACTTCCCAAGGCAAAGTCATTTTCAGGCATCAACTCTGAAATGAATGTTTCGAGCTTCTCACAGATACAAAAGTGTTATGCATTCTAGAATCACTTAGTTCTAGAATGATGGACTTCTAGAATTTTGAAGTACAAAAGTAGAACACCAAGTCTTTGATGTTCAGTAGTTCTAGAATGGCAGGGTTCTAGAATGTTAAGTTGAAAGGGCTGATGTGTTTCAGGTCCCACCATGTCACAGGTTATGAAGTGTTGTGGGTTATAGTATGACATGCACCTTAGAAGTTAGGGTTCTTAAAGAGGTTAGTCCTACAATGGCAATAAATGATAAGCGAGAAGTCATGAGTTGCTGAGAGTTAGGATTGGAGAAAGTTACAGGAAGATCCTGCTTTTGATCCTTGAAAGCAATGGGGGAAAGTTGGGAGGAGCTACTTCCCAGGGCAAAGTCATTTTCAGGCATCAACTCTGAAATGAATGTTTCGAGTTTCTCACAGATACAAAAGTGTTATGCATTCTAGAATCACTGAGTTCTAGAATGATGGAGTTCTAGAATCGTGAAGAACAAAGGTAGAACACCAAGTCTTTGATGTTCAGTAGTTCTAGAATGGCAGGGTTCTAGAATGTTAATTTGAAAGGTCCGATGTGTTACAGGTGGTTGCATGTCACAGGTTATGAAGTGTTGTGGGTTATAGTGTGACATGCACCTCAGAAGTTAGGGTTCTTAAAGACTTTAGCTCTACAATGGCAATAAATCATAAGCGAGAAGTCATGAGTTGCTGAGAGTTAGGATTGGAGAAAGTTACAGGAAGATCCTACTTTTGATCCTTGAAAGCAATGGGGGACAGTTGGGAGGAGCTACTACCCAAGTCAAAATCATTTTCAGGCATCAACTCTGAAATGAATGTTTCGAGCTTCTCACAGATATAAAAAGTGTTATGCATTCTAGAATCACTTAGTTCTAGAATGATGGAGTTCTAGAATCGTGAAGAACAAAGGTAGAACACCAAGTCTTTGATGTTCAGTAGTTCTAGAATGGCAGGGTTCTAGAATGTTAAGTTGAAAGGGCCGATGTGTTTCAGGTCCCAGCATGTCACAGGTTATGAAGTGTTGTGGGTTATAGTGTGACATGCAACTTAGAAATTAGGGTTTTAAAGAGTTTGGTCCTACAATGGCAATAAATGATAAGCGAGAAGTCATGAGTTGCTGAGAGTTAGGATTGGAGAAAGTTACAGGAAGATCCTGCTTTTGATCCTTGAAAGCAATGGGGGACAGTTAGGAGGAGCTACTACCCATGGCAAAGGCATTTTCAGGCATCAACTCTGAAATGAATGTTTCGAGCTTCTCACAGATACAAAAGTGTTATGCATTCTAGAATCACTTAGTTCTAGAATGATGGAGTTCTAGAATCGTGTAGTACAAAGATAGAACACCAAGTCTTTGATTGTTCAGTAGTTCTAGAATGGCAGGGTTCTAGAATGTTAAGTTGAAAGGGCCAATGTGTTTCAGGTCCCACCATGTCACAGGTTATGAAGTGTTGTGGGTTATAGTGTGACATGCACCTTACAAGTTAGGGTTTTAAAGATGTTAGTCCTACAATGGCAATAAATGATAAGCGGGAAGTCATGAGTTGCTGAGAGTTAGAACTAGAGAAAGTTACAGGAAGATACTTCTTTTGGTCCTTGAAAGCAATGGGGGACAGTTAGGAGGAGCTACTACCCAAGGCAAAGTCATTTTCAGGCATCAACTCTGAAATGAATGTTTCGAGCTTCTCACAGATACAAAAGTGTTATGCATTCTAGAATCACTTAGTTCTAGAATGATGGAGTTCTAGAATCGTGTAGTACAAAGGTAGAACACCAAGTCTTTGATGTTCAGTAGTTCTAGAATGGCAGGGTTCTAGAATGTTAAGTTGAAAGGGCTGATGTGTTTCAGGTCCCACCATGTCACAGGTTATGAAGTGTTGTGGGTTATAATGTGACATGCATCTTGGAAGTTAGGGTTCTTAAAGAGTTTAGTCCTACAATGGCAATAAATGATAAGCAAGAAGTCATGAGCTGCTGAGAGTTAGAACTAGAGAAAGTTACAGGAAGATACTTCTTTTGATCCTTGAAAGCAATGGGGGACAGTTAGGAGGAGCTACTACCCAAGGCAAAGTCATTTTCAGGCATCAACTCTGAAATGAATGTTTCGAGCTTCTCACAGATACAAAAGTGTTATGCATTCTAGAATCACTTAGTTCTAGAATGATGGAGTTCTAGAATCGTGAAGAACAAAGGTAGAACACCAAGTCTTTGATGTTCAGTAGTTCTAGAATGGCAGGGTTCTAGAATGTTAAGTTGAAAGGGCTGATGTGTTTCAGGTCCCTGCATGTCTCAGGTTATGAAGTGTTGTGGGTTATAGTGTGACATGCACCTTAGAAGTTAGGGTTCTTAAAGACTTTAGTCCTACAATGGCAATAAATGATAAGCGAGAAGTCATGAGCTGCTGAGAGTAAGGATTGGAGAAAGTTACAGCAAGATCCTGCTTTTGATCCTTGAAAGCAATGGGGGACAGTTGGGAGGAGCTACTTCCCAAGGCAAAGTCATTTTCAGGCATCAACTCTGAAATGAATGTTTCGAGCTTCTCACAGATACAAAAGTGTTATGCATTCTAGAATCACTTAGTTCTAGAATGATGGAGTTCTAGAATTTTGAAGTACAAAGGTAGAACACCAAGTCTTTGATGTTCAGTAGTTCTAGAATGGCAGGGTTCTAGAATGTTAAGTTGAAAGGGCTGATGTGTTTCAGGTCCCACCATGTCACAGGTTATGAAGTGTTGTGGGTTATAGTGTGACATGCACCTCAGAAGTTAGGGTTCTTAAAGACTTTAGCTCTACAATGGCAATAAATCATAAGCGAGAAGTCATGAGTTGCTGAGAGTTAGGATTGGAGAAAGTTACAGGAAGATCCTGCTTTTGATCCTTGAAAGCAATGGGGGACAGTTAGGAGGAGCTACTACCCAAGGCAAAGTCATTTTCAGGCATCAACTCTGAAATGAATGTTTCGAGCTTCTCACATATACAAAAGTGTTATGCATTCTAGAATCACTGAGTTCTAGAATGATGGAGTTCTAGAATCGTGTAGTACAAAAGTAGAACACCAAGTCTTTGATGTTCAGTAGTTCTAGAATGGCAGGGTTCTAGAATGTTAAGTTGAAAGGGCTGATGTGTTTCAGGTCCCAGCATGTCACAGGTTATGAAGTGTTGTGGGTTATAGTATGACATGCACCTTAGAAGTTAGGGTTCTTAAAGAGGTTAGTCCTACAATGGCAATAAATGATAAGCGAGAAGTCATGAGTTGCTGAGAGTTAGAATTGGAGAAAGTTACAGGAAGATCCTGCTTTTGATCCTTGAAAGCAATGGGGGAAAGTTGGGAGGAGCTACTTCCCAGGGCAAAGTCATTTTCAGGCATCAACTCTGAAATGAATGTTTCGAGCTTCTCACAGATACAAAAGTGTTATGCATTCTAGAATCACTGAGTTCTAGAATGATGGAGTTCTAGAATCGTGAAGAACAAAGGTAGAACACCAAGTCTTTGATGTTCAGTAGTTCTAGAATGGCAGGGTTCTAGAATGTTAAGTTGAAAGGGCTGATGTGTTTCAGGTCCCACCATGTCACAGGTTATTAATGTTGTGGGTTATAATGTGACATGCATCTTGGAAGTTAGGGTTCTTAAAGAGTTTAGTCCTACAATGGCAATAAATGATAAGCAAGAAGTCATGAGCTGCTGAGAGTTAGAACTAGAGAAAGTTACAGGAAGATACTTCTTTTGATCCTTGAAAGCAATGGGGGACAGTTGGGAGGAGCTACTACCCAAGGCAAAGTCATTTTCAGGCATCAACTCTGAAATGAATGTTTCGAGCGTCTCACAGATACAAAAGTGTTATGCATTCTAGAATCACTTAGTTCTAGAATGATGGAGTTCTAGTATCGTGAAGAACAAAGGTAGAACACCAAGTCTTTGATGTTCAGTAGTTCTAGAATGGCAGGGTTCTAGAATGTTAAGTTGAAAGGGCTGATGTGTTTCAGGTCCCTGCATGTCTCAGGTTATGAAGTGTTGTGGGTTATAGTATGACATGCACCTTAGAAGTTAGGGTTCTTAAAGAGGTTAGTCCTACAATGGCAATAAATGATAAGCGAGAAGTCATGAGTTGCTGAGAGTTAGGATTGGAGAAAGTTACAGGAAGATCCTGCTTTTGATCCTTGAAAGCAATGGGGGACAGTTGGGAGGAGCTACTTCCCAAGGCAAAGTCATTTTCAGGCATCAACTCTGAAATGAATGTTTCGAGCTTCTCACAGATACAAAAGTGTTATGCATTCTAGAATCACTTAGTTCTAGAATGATGGACTTCTAGAATTTTGAAGTACAAAAGTAGAACACCAAGTCTTTGATGTTCAGTAGTTCTAGAATGGCAGGGTTCTAGAATGTTAAGTTGAAAGGGCTGATGTGTTTCAGGTCCCACCATGTCACAGGTTATGAAGTGTTGTGGGTTATAGTATGACATGCACCTTAGAAGTTAGGGTTCTTAAAGAGGTTAGTCCTACAATGGCAATAAATGATAAGCGAGAAGTCATGAGTTGCTGAGAGTTAGGATTGGAGAAAGTTACAGGAAGATCCTGCTTTTGATCCTTGAAAGCAATGGGGGAAAGTTGGGAGGAGCTACTTCCCAGGGCAAAGTCATTTTCAGGCATCAACTCTGAAATGAATGTTTCGAGTTTCTCACAGATACAAAAGTGTTATGCATTCTAGAATCACTGAGTTCTAGAATGATGGAGTTCTAGAATCGTGAAGAACAAAGGTAGAACACCAAGTCTTTGATGTTCAGTAGTTCTAGAATGGCAGGGTTCTAGAATGTTAATTTGAAAGGTCCGATGTGTTACAGGTGGTTGCATGTCACAGGTTATGAAGTGTTGTGGGTTATAGTGTGACATGCACCTCAGAAGTTAGGGTTCTTAAAGACTTTAGCTCTACAATGGCAATAAATCATAAGCGAGAAGTCATGAGTTGCTGAGAGTTAGGATTGGAGAAAGTTACAGGAAGATCCTACTTTTGATCCTTGAAAGCAATGGGGGACAGTTGGGAGGAGCTACTACCCAAGTCAAAATCATTTTCAGGCATCAACTCTGAAATGAATGTTTCGAGCTTCTCACAGATATAAAAAGTGTTATGCATTCTAGAATCACTTAGTTCTAGAATGATGGAGTTCTAGAATCGTGAAGAACAAAGGTAGAACACCAAGTCTTTGATGTTCAGTAGTTCTAGAATGGCAGGGTTCTAGAATGTTAAGTTGAAAGGGCCGATGTGTTTCAGGTCCCAGCATGTCACAGGTTATGAAGTGTTGTGGGTTATAGTGTGACATGCAACTTAGAAATTAGGGTTTTAAAGAGTTTGGTCCTACAATGGCAATAAATGATAAGCGAGAAGTCATGAGTTGCTGAGAGTTAGGATTGGAGAAAGTTACAGGAAGATCCTGCTTTTGATCCTTGAAAGCAATGGGGGACAGTTAGGAGGAGCTACTACCCATGGCAAAGGCATTTTCAGGCATCAACTCTGAAATGAATGTTTCGAGCTTCTCACAGATACAAAAGTGTTATGCATTCTAGAATCACTTAGTTCTAGAATGATGGAGTTCTAGAATCGTGTAGTACAAAGATAGAACACCAAGTCTTTGATTGTTCAGTAGTTCTAGAATGGCAGGGTTCTAGAATGTTAAGTTGAAAGGGCCAATGTGTTTCAGGTCCCACCATGTCACAGGTTATGAAGTGTTGTGGGTTATAGTGTGACATGCACCTTACAAGTTAGGGTTTTAAAGATGTTAGTCCTACAATGGCAATAAATGATAAGCGGGAAGTCATGAGTTGCTGAGAGTTAGAACTAGAGAAAGTTACAGGAAGATACTTCTTTTGGTCCTTGAAAGCAATGGGGGACAGTTAGGAGGAGCTACTACCCAAGGCAAAGTCATTTTCAGGCATCAACTCTGAAATGAATGTTTCGAGCTTCTCACAGATACAAAAGTGTTATGCATTCTAGAATCACTTAGTTCTAGAATGATGGAGTTCTAGAATCGTGTAGTACAAAGGTAGAACACCAAGTCTTTGATGTTCAGTAGTTCTAGAATGGCAGGGTTCTAGAATGTTAAGTTGAAAGGGCTGATGTGTTTCAGGTCCCACCATGTCACAGGTTATGAAGTGTTGTGGGTTATAATGTGACATGCATCTTGGAAGTTAGGGTTCTTAAAGAGTTTAGTCCTACAATGGCAATAAATGATAAGCAAGAAGTCATGAGCTGCTGAGAGTTAGAACTAGAGAAAGTTACAGGAAGATACTTCTTTTGATCCTTGAAAGCAATGGGGGACAGTTAGGAGGAGCTACTACCCAAGGCAAAGTCATTTTCAGGCATCAACTCTGAAATGAATGTTTCGAGCTTCTCACAGATACAAAAGTGTTATGCATTCTAGAATCACTTAGTTCTAGAATGATGGAGTTCTAGAATCGTGAAGAACAAAGGTAGAACACCAAGTCTTTGATGTTCAGTAGTTCTAGAATGGCAGGGTTCTAGAATGTTAAGTTGAAAGGGCTGATGTGTTTCAGGTCCCTGCATGTCTCAGGTTATGAAGTGTTGTGGGTTATAGTGTGACATGCACCTTAGAAGTTAGGGTTCTTAAAGACTTTAGTCCTACAATGGCAATAAATGATAAGCGAGAAGTCATGAGCTGCTGAGAGTAAGGATTGGAGAAAGTTACAGCAAGATCCTGCTTTTGATCCTTGAAAGAAATGGGGGACAGTTGGGAGGAGCTACTTCCCAAGGCAAAGTCATTTTCAGGCATCAACTCTGAAATGAATGTTTCGAGCTTCTCACAGATACAAAAGTGTTATGCATTCTAGAATCACTTAGTTCTAGAATGATGGAGTTCTAGAATTTTGAAGTACAAAGGTAGAACACCAAGTCTTTGATGTTCAGTAGTTCTAGAATGGCAGGGTTCTAGAATGTTAAGTTGAAAGGGCTGATGTGTTTCAGGTCCCACCATGTCACAGGTTATGAAGTGTTGTGGGTTATAGTGTGACATGCACCTCAGAAGTTAGGGTTCTTAAAGACTTTAGCTCTACAATGGCAATAAATCATAAGCGAGAAGTCATGAGTTGCTGAGAGTTAGGATTGGAGAAAGTTACAGGAAGATCCTGCTTTTGATCCTTGAAAGCAATGGGGGACAGTTAGGAGGAGCTACTACCCAAGGCAAAGTCATTTTCAGGCATCAACTCTGAAATGAATGTTTCGAGCTTCTCACATATACAAAAGTGTTATGCATTCTAGAATCACTGAGTTCTAGAATGATGGAGTTCTAGAATCGTGTAGTACAAAAGTAGAACACCAAGTCTTTGATGTTCAGTAGTTCTAGAATGGCAGGGTTCTAGAATGTTAAGTTGAAAGGGCTGATGTGTTTCAGGTCCCAGCATGTCACAGGTTATGAAGTGTTGTGGGTTATAGTATGACATGCACCTTAGAAGTTAGGGTTCTTAAAGAGGTTAGTCCTACAATGGCAATAAATGATAAGCGAGAAGTCATGAGTTGCTGAGAGTTAGGATTGGAGAAAGTTACAGGAAGATCCTGCTTTTGATCCTTGAAAGCAATGGGGGAAAGTTGGGAGGAGCTACTTCCCAGGGCAAAATCATTTTCAGGCATCAACTCTGAAATGAATGTTTCGAGCTTCTCACAGATACAAAAGTGTTATGCATTCTAGAATCACTTAGTTCTAGAATGATGGAGTTCTAGAATCGTGAAGAACAAAGGTAGAACACCAAGTCTTTGATGTTCAGTAGTTCTAGAATGGCAGGGTTCTAGAATGTTAAGTTGAAAGGGCTGATGTGTTTCAGGTCCCAGCATGTCACAGGTTATGAAGTGTTGTGGGTTATGGTGTGACATGCAACTTAGAAATTAGGGTTTTAAAGAGTTTGGTCCTACAATGGCAATAAATGATAAGCGAGAAGTCATGAGTTGCTGAGAGTTAGGATTAGAGAAAGTTACAGGAAGATCCTGCTTTTGATCCTTGAAAGCAATGGGGGACAGTTGGGAGGAGCTACTACCCAAGGCAAAGTCATTTTCAGGCATCAACTCTGAAATGAATGTTTCGAGCTTCTCACAGATACAAAAGTGTTATGCATTCTAGAATCACTGAGTTCTAGAATGATGGAGTTCTAGAATCGTGTAGTACAAAGGTAGAACACCAAGTCTTTGATGTTCAGTAGTTCTAGAATGGCAGGGTTCTAGAATGTTAATTTGAAAGGTCCGATGTGTTACAGGTGGTTGCATGTCACAGGTTATGAAGTGTTGTGGGTTATAGTGTGACATGCACCTTAGAAATTAGGGTTCTTAAAGAGGTTAGTCCTACAATGGCAATAAATGATAAGCGAGAAGTCATGAGTTGCTGAGAGTTAGGATTGGAGAAAGTTACAGGAAGATCCTGCTTTTGATCCTTGAAAGCAATGGGGGACAGTTGGGAGGAGCTACTACCCAGGGCAAAGTCATTTTCAGGCATCAACTCTGAAATGAATGTTTCGAGCGTCTCACAGATACAAAAGTGTTATGCATTCTAGAATCACTGAGTTCTAGAATGATGGAGTTCTAGAATCGTGAAGAACAAAGGTAGAACACCAAGTCTTTGATGTTCAGTAGTTCTAGAATGGCAGGGTTCTAGAATGTTAAGTTGAAAGGGCCAATGTGTTTCAGGTCCCACCATGTCACAGGTTATGAAGTGTTGTGGGTTATAGTGTGACATGCACCTTACAAGTTAGGGTTCTTAAAGATGTTAGTCCTACAATGGCAATAAATGATAAGCGGGAAGTCATGAGTTGCTGAGAGTTAGAACTAGAGAAAGTTACAGGAAGATACTTCTTTTGGTCCTTGAAAGCAATGGGGGACAGTTAGGAGGAGCTACTACCCAAGGCAAAGTCATTTTCAGGCATCAACTCTGAAATGAATGTTTCGAGCTTCTCACAGATACAAAAGTGTTATGCATTCTAGAATCACTTAGTTCTAGAATGATGGAGTTCTAGAATCGTGTAGTACAAAGGTAGAACACCAAGTCTTTGATGTTCAGTAGTTCTAGAATGGCAGGGTTCTAGAATGTTAAGTTGAAAGGGCTGATGTGTTTCAGGTCCCTGCATGTCTCAGGTTATGAAGTGTTGTGGGTTATAGTGTGACATGCACCTTAGAAGTTAGGGTTCTTAAAGACTTTAGTCCTACAATGGCAATAAATCATAAGCGAGAAGTCATGAGTTGCTGAGAGTAAGGATTGGAGAAAGTTACAGCAAGATCCTGCTTTTGATCCTTGAAAGCAATGGGGGAAAGTTGGGGGGAGCTACTTCCCAGGGCAAAGTCATTTTCAGGCATCAACTCTGAAATGAATGTTTCGAGCTTCTCACAGATACAAAAGTGTTATGCATTCTAGAATCACTTAGTTCTAGAATGATGGAGTTCTAGAATCGTGAAGAACAAAGGTAGAACACCAAGTCTTTGATGTTCAGTAGTTCTAGAATGGCAGGGTTCTAGAATGTTAAGTTGAAAGGGCCAATGTGTTTCAGGTCCCAGCATGTCACAGGTTATGAAGTGTTGTGGGTTATGGTGTGACATGCAACTTAGAAATTAGGGTTTTAAAGAGTTTGGTCCTACAATGGCAATAAATGATAAGCGAGAAGTCATGAGTTGCTGAGAGTTAGGATTAGAGAAAGTTACAGGAAGATCCTGCTTTTGATCCTTGAAAGCAATGGGGGACAGTTGGGAGGAGCTACTACCCAAGGCAAAGTCATTTTCAGGCATCAACTCTGAAATGAATGTTTCGAGCTTCTCACAGATACAAAAGTGTTATGCATTCTAGAATCACTGAGTTCTAGAATGATGGAGTTCTAGAATCGTGAAGAACAAAGGTAGAACACCAAGTCTTTGATGTTCAGTAGTTCTAGAATGGCAGGGTTCTAGAATGTTAAGTTGAAAGGGCTGATGTGTTTCAGGTCCCACCATGTCACAGGTTATGAAGTGTTGTGGGTTATAATGTGACATGCATCTTGGAAGTTAGGGTTCTTAAAGACTTTAGTCCTACAATGGCAATAAATGATAAGCGAGAAGTCATGAGTTGCTGAGAGTTAGAACTAGAGAAAGTTACAGGAAGATACTTCTTTTGATCCTTGAAAGCAATGGGGGACAGTTGGGAGGAGCTACTACCCAAGGCAAAGTCATTTTCAGGCATCAACTCTGAAATGAATGTTTCGAGCTTCTCACAGATACAAAAGTGTTATGCATTCTAGAATCACTTAGTTCTAGAATGATGGAGTTCTAGAATCGTGAAGAACAAAGTTAGAACACCAAGTCTTTGATGTTCAGTAGTTCTAGAATGGCAGGGTTCTAGAATGTTAAGTTGAAAGGGCTGATGTGTTTCAGGTCCCTGCATGTCTCAGGTTATGAAGTGTTGTGGGTTATGGTGTGACATGCAACTTAGAAATTAGGGTTTTAAAGAGTTTGGTCCTACAATGGCAATAAATGATAAGCGAGAAGTCATGAGTTGCTGAGAGTTAGGATTAGAGAAAGTTACAGGAAGACCCTGCTTTTGATCCTTGAAAGCAATGGGGGACAGTTGGGAGGAGCTACTTCCCAAGGCAAAGTCATTTTCAGGCATCAACTCTGAAATGAATGTTTCGAGCTTCTCACAGATACAAAAGTGTTATGCATTCTAGAATCACTTAGTTCTAGAATGATGGAGTTCTAGAATTTTGAAGTACAAAGGTAGAACACCAAGTCTTTGATGTTCAGTAGTTCTAGAATGGCAGGGTTCTAGAATGTTAAGTTGAAAGGGCTGATGTGTTTCAGGTCCCAGCATGTCACAGGTTATGAAGTGTTGTGGGTTATGGTGTGACATGCAACTTAGAAATTAGGGTTTTAAAGAGTTTGGTCCTACAATGGCAATAAATGATAAGCGAGAAGTCATGAGTTGCTGAGAGTTAGGATTAGAGAAAGTTACAGGAAGATCCTGCTTTTGATCCTTGAAAGCAATGGGGGACAGTTGGGAGGAGCTACTACCCAAGGCAAAGTCATTTTCAGGCATCAACTCTGAAATGAATGTTTCGAGCTTCTCACAGATACAAAAGTGTTATGCATTCTAGAATCACTTAGTTCTAGAATGATGGAGTTCTAGAATTTTGAAGTACAAAGGTAGAACACCAAGTCTTTGATGTTCAGTAGTTCTAGAATGGCAGGGTTCTAGAATGTTAAGTTGAAAGGGCTGATGTGTTTCAGGTCCCAGCATGTCACAGGTTATGAAGTGTTGTGGGTTATAGTATGACATGCACCTTAGAAGTTAGGGTTCTTAAAGAGGTTAGTCCTACAATGGCAATAAATGATAAGCGAGAAGTCATGAGTTGCTGAGAGTTAGGATTGGAGAAAGTTACAGGAAGATCCTGCTTTTGATCCTTGAAAGCAATGGGGGAAAGTTGGGAGGAGCTACTTCCCAGGGCAAAGTCATTTTCAGGCATCAACTCTGAAATGAATGTTTCGAGCTTCTCACAGATACAAAAGTGTTATGCATTCTAGAATCACTTAGTTCTAGAATGATGGAGTTCTAGAATCGTGAAGAACAAAGGTAGAACACCAAGTCTTTGATGTTCAGTAGTTCTAGAATGGCAGGGTTCTAGGATGTTAAGTTGAAAGGGCTGATGTGTTTCAGGTCCCACCATGTCACAGGTTATGAAGTGTTGTGGGTTATGGTGTGACATGCAACTTAGAAATTAGGGTTTTAAAGAGTTTGGTCCTACAATGGCAATAAATGATAAGCGAGAAGTCATGAGTTGCTGAGAGTTAGGATTAGAGAAAGTTACAGGAAGACCCTGCTTTTGATCCTTGAAAGCAATGGGGGACAGTTGGGAGGAGCTACTTCCCAAGGCAAAGTCATTTTCAGGCATCAACTCTGAAATGAATGTTTCGAGCTTCTCACAGATACAAAAGTGTTATGCATTCTAGAATCACTTAGTTCTAGAATGATGGACTTCTAGGATTTTGAAGTACAAAAGTAGAACACCAAGTCTTTGATGTTCAGTAGTTCTAGAATGGCAGGGTTCTAGAATGTTAAGTTGAAAGGGCTGATGTGTTTCAGGTCCCACCATGTCACAGGTTATGAAGTGTTGTGGGTTATAGTATGACATGCACCTTAGAAGTTAGGGTTCTTAAAGAGGTTAGTCCTACAATGGCAATAAATGATAAGCGAGAAGTCATGAGTTGCTGAGAGTTAGGATTGGAGAAAGTTACAGGAAGATCCTGCTTTTGATCCTTGAAAGCAATGGGGGAAAGTTGGGAGGAGCTACTTCCCAGGGCAAAGTCATTTTCAGGCATCAACTCTGAAATGAATGTTTCGAGTTTCTCACAGATACAAAAGTGTTATGCATTCTAGAATCACTGAGTTCTAGAATGATGGAGTTCTAGAATCGTGAAGAACAAAGGTAGAACACCAAGTCTTTGATGTTCAGTAGTTCTAGAATGGCAGGGTTCTAGAATGTTAATTTGAAAGGTCCGATGTGTTACAGGTGGTTGCATGTCACAGGTTATGAAGTGTTGTGGGTTATAGTGTGACATGCACCTCAGAAGTTAGGGTTCTTAAAGACTTTAGCTCTACAATGGCAATAAATCATAAGCGAGAAGTCATGAGTTGCTGAGAGTTAGGATTGGAGAAAGTTACAGGAAGATCCTACTTTTGATCCTTGAAAGCAATGGGGGACAGTTGGGAGGAGCTACTACCCAAGTCAAAATCATTTTCAGGCATCAACTCTGAAATGAATGTTTCGAGCTTCTCACAGATATAAAAAGTGTTATGCATTCTAGAATCACTTAGTTCTAGAATGATGGAGTTCTAGAATCGTGAAGAACAAAGGTAGAACACCAAGTCTTTGATGTTCAGTAGTTCTAGAATGGCAGGGTTCTAGAATGTTAAGTTGAAAGGGCCGATGTGTTTCAGGTCCCAGCATGTCACAGGTTATGAAGTGTTGTGGGTTATAGTGTGACATGCAACTTAGAAATTAGGGTTTTAAAGAGTTTGGTCCTACAATGGCAATAAATGATAAGCGAGAAGTCATGAGTTGCTGAGAGTTAGGATTGGAGAAAGTTACAGGAAGATCCTGCTTTTGATCCTTGAAAGCAATGGGGGACAGTTAGGAGGAGCTACTACCCATGGCAAAGGCATTTTCAGGCATCAACTCTGAAATGAATGTTTCGAGCTTCTCACAGATACAAAAGTGTTATGCATTCTAGAATCACTTAGTTCTAGAATGATGGAGTTCTAGAATCGTGTAGTACAAAGATAGAACACCAAGTCTTTGATTGTTCAGTAGTTCTAGAATGGCAGGGTTCTAGAATGTTAAGTTGAAAGGGCCAATGTGTTTCAGGTCCCACCATGTCACAGGTTATGAAGTGTTGTGGGTTATAGTGTGACATGCACCTTACAAGTTAGGGTTTTAAAGATGTTAGTCCTACAATGGCAATAAATGATAAGCGGGAAGTCATGAGTTGCTGAGAGTTAGAACTAGAGAAAGTTACAGGAAGATACTTCTTTTGGTCCTTGAAAGCAATGGGGGACAGTTAGGAGGAGCTACTACCCAAGGCAAAGTCATTTTCAGGCATCAACTCTGAAATGAATGTTTCGAGCTTCTCACAGATACAAAAGTGTTATGCATTCTAGAATCACTTAGTTCTAGAATGATGGAGTTCTAGAATCGTGTAGTACAAAGGTAGAACACCAAGTCTTTGATGTTCAGTAGTTCTAGAATGGCAGGGTTCTAGAATGTTAAGTTGAAAGGGCTGATGTGTTTCAGGTCCCACCATGTCACAGGTTATGAAGTGTTGTGGGTTATAATGTGACATGCATCTTGGAAGTTAGGGTTCTTAAAGAGTTTAGTCCTACAATGGCAATAAATGATAAGCAAGAAGTCATGAGCTGCTGAGAGTTAGAACTAGAGAAAGTTACAGGAAGATACTTCTTTTGATCCTTGAAAGCAATGGGGGACAGTTAGGAGGAGCTACTACCCAAGGCAAAGTCATTTTCAGGCATCAACTCTGAAATGAATGTTTCGAGCTTCTCACAGATACAAAAGTGTTATGCATTCTAGAATCACTTAGTTCTAGAATGATGGAGTTCTAGAATCGTGAAGAACAAAGGTAGAACACCAAGTCTTTGATGTTCAGTAGTTCTAGAATGGCAGGGTTCTAGAATGTTAAGTTGAAAGGGCTGATGTGTTTCAGGTCCCTGCATGTCTCAGGTTATGAAGTGTTGTGGGTTATAGTGTGACATGCACCTTAGAAGTTAGGGTTCTTAAAGACTTTAGTCCTACAATGGCAATAAATGATAAGCGAGAAGTCATGAGCTGCTGAGAGTAAGGATTGGAGAAAGTTACAGCAAGATCCTGCTTTTGATCCTTGAAAGCAATGGGGGACAGTTGGGAGGAGCTACTTCCCAAGGCAAAGTCATTTTCAGGCATCAACTCTGAAATGAATGTTTCGAGCTTCTCACAGATACAAAAGTGTTATGCATTCTAGAATCACTTAGTTCTAGAATGATGGAGTTCTAGAATTTTGAAGTACAAAGGTAGAACACCAAGTCTTTGATGTTCAGTAGTTCTAGAATGGCAGGGTTCTAGAATGTTAAGTTGAAAGGGCTGATGTGTTTCAGGTCCCAGCATGTCACAGGTTATGAAGTGTTGTGGGTTATAGTATGACATGCACCTTAGAAGTTAGGGTTCTTAAAGAGGTTAGTCCTACAATGGCAATAAATGATAAGCGAGAAGTCATGAGTTGCTGAGAGTTAGGATTGGAGAAAGTTACAGGAAGATCCTGCTTTTGATCCTTGAAAGCAATGGGGGAAAGTTGGGAGGAGCTACTTCCCAGGGCAAAATCATTTTCAGGCATCAACTCTGAAATGAATGTTTCGAGCTTCTCACAGATACAAAAGTGTTATGCATTCTAGAATCACTTAGTTCTAGAATGATGGAGTTCTAGAATCGTGAAGAACAAAGGTAGAACACCAAGTCTTTGATGTTCAGTAGTTCTAGAATGGCAGGGTTCTAGAATGTTAAGTTGAAAGGGCTGATGTGTTTCAGGTCCCAGCATGTCACAGGTTATGAAGTGTTGTGGGTTATGGTGTGACATGCAACTTAGAAATTAGGGTTTTAAAGAGTTTGGTCCTACAATGGCAATAAATGATAAGCGAGAAGTCATGAGTTGCTGAGAGTTAGGATTAGAGAAAGTTACAGGAAGATCCTGCTTTTGATCCTTGAAAGCAATGGGGGACAGTTGGGAGGAGCTACTACCCAAGGCAAAGTCATTTTCAGGCATCAACTCTGAAATGAATGTTTCGAGCTTCTCACAGATACAAAAGTGTTATGCATTCTAGAATCACTGAGTTCTAGAATGATGGAGTTCTAGAATCGTGAAGAACAAAGGTAGAACACCAAGTCTTTGATGTTCAGTAGTTCTAGAATGGCAGGGTTCTAGAATGTTAAGTTGAAAGGGCTGATGTGTTACAGGTGGTTGCATGTCACAGGTTATGAAGTGTTGTGGGTTATAGTGTGACATGCACCTCAGAAGTTAGGGTTCTTAAAGACTTTAGCTCTACAATGGCAATAAATCATAAGCGAGAAGTCATGAGTTGCTGAGAGTTAGAACTAGAGAAAGTTACAGGAAGATACTTCTTTTGGTCCTTGAAAGCAATGGGGGACAGTTAGGAGGAGCTACTACCCAAGGCAAAGTCATTTTCAGGCATCAACTCTGAAATGAATGTTTCGAGCTTCTCACAGATACAAAAGTGTTATGCATTCTAGAATCACTTAGTTCTAGAATGATGGAGTTCTAGAATCGTGTAGTACAAAGGTAGAACACCAAGTCTTTGATGTTCAGTAGTTCTAGAATGGCAGGGTTCTAGAATGTTAAGTTGAAAGGGCTGATGTGTTTCAGGTCCCACCATGTCACAGGTTATGAAGTGTTGTGGGTTATAATGTGACATGCATCTTGGAAGTTAGGGTTCTTAAAGAGTTTAGTCCTACAATGGCAATAAATGATAAGCAAGAAGTCATGAGCTGCTGAGAGTTAGAACTAGAGAAAGTTACAGGAAGATACTTCTTTTGATCCTTGAAAGCAATGGGGGACAGTTGGGAGGAGCTACTACCCAAGGCAAAGTCATTTTCAGGCATCAACTCTGAAATGAATGTTTCGAGCTTCTCACAGATACAAAAGTGTTATGCATTCTAGAATCACTTAGTTCTAGAATGATGGAGTTCTAGAATCGTGAAGAACAAAGGTAGAACACCAAGTCTTTGATGTTCAGTAGTTCTAGAATGGCAGGGTTCTAGAATGTTAAGTTGAAAGGGCTGATGTGTTTCAGGTCCCTGCATGTCTCAGGTTATGAAGTGTTGTGGGTTATAGTGTGACATGCACCTTAGAAGTTAGGGTTCTTAAAGACTTTAGTCCTACAATGGCAATAAATCATAAGCGAGAAGTCATGAGTTGCTGAGAGTAAGGATTGGAGAAAGTTACAGCAAGATCCTGCTTTTGATCCTTGAAAGCAATGGGGGACAGTTGGGAGGAGCTACTACCCAAGGCAAAGTCATTTTCAGGCATCAACTCTGAAATGAATGTTTCGAGCTTCTCACAGATACAAAAGTGTTATGCATTCTAGAATCACTTAGTTCTAGAATGATGGAGTTCTAGAATTTTGAAGTACAAAGGTAGAACACCAAGTCTTTGATGTTCAGTAGTTCTAGAATGGCAGGGTTCTAGAATGTTAAGTTGAAAGGGCTGATGTGTTTCAGGTCCCAGCATGTCACAGGTTATGAAGTGTTGTGGGTTATAGTATGACATGCACCTTAGAAGTTAGGGTTCTTAAAGAGGTTAGTCCTACAATGGCAATAAATGATAAGCGAGAAGTCATGAGTTGCTGAGAGTTAGGATTGGAGGAAAGTTACAGGAAGATCCTGCTTTTGATCCTTGAAAGCAATGGGGGAAAGTTGGGGGGAGCTACTTCCCAGGGCAAAGTCATTTTCAGGCATCAACTCTGAAATGAATGTTTCGAGCTTCTCACAGATACAAAAGTGTTATGCATTCTAGAATCACTTAGTTCTAGAATGATGGAGTTCTAGAATCGTGAAGAACAAAGGTAGAACACCAAGTCTTTGATGTTCAGTAGTTCTAGAATGGCAGGGTTCTAGAATGTTAAGTTGAAAGGGCCAATGTGTTTCAGGTCCCAGCATGTCACAGGTTATGAAGTGTTGTGGGTTATGGTGTGACATGCAACTTAGAAATTAGGGTTTTAAAGAGTTTGGTCCTACAATGGCAATAAATGATAAGCGAGAAGTCATGAGTTGCTGAGAGTTAGGATTAGAGAAAGTTACAGGAAGATCCTGCTTTTGATCCTTGAAAGCAATGGGGGACAGTTGGGAGGAGCTACTACCCAAGGCAAAGTCATTTTCAGGCATCAACTCTGAAATGAATGTTTCGAGCTTCTCACAGATACAAAAGTGTTATGCATTCTAGAATCACTGAGTTCTAGAATGATGGAGTTCTAGAATCGTGAAGAACAAAGGTAGAACACCAAGTCTTTGATGTTCAGTAGTTCTAGAATGGCAGGGTTCTAGAATGTTAAGTTGAAAGGGCTGATGTGTTTCAGGTCCCACCATGTCACAGGTTATGAAGTGTTGTGGGTTATAATGTGACATGCATCTTGGAAGTTAGGGTTCTTAAAGACTTTAGTCCTACAATGGCAATAAATGATAAGCGAGAAGTCATGAGTTGCTGAGAGTTAGAACTAGAGAAAGTTACAGGAAGATACTTCTTTTGATCCTTGAAAGCAATGGGGGACAGTTGGGAGGAGCTACTACCCAAGGCAAAGTCATTTTCAGGCATCAACTCTGAAATGAATGTTTCGAGCTTCTCACAGATACAAAAGTGTTATGCATTCTAGAATCACTTAGTTCTAGAATGATGGAGTTCTAGAATCGTGAAGAACAAAGTTAGAACACCAAGTCTTTGATGTTCAGTAGTTCTAGAATGGCAGGGTTCTAGAATGTTAAGTTGAAAGGGCTGATGTGTTTCAGGTCCCTGCATGTCTCAGGTTATGAAGTGTTGTGGGTTATGGTGTGACATGCAACTTAGAAATTAGGGTTTTAAAGAGTTTGGTCCTACAATGGCAATAAATGATAAGCGAGAAGTCATGAGTTGCTGAGAGTTAGGATTAGAGAAAGTTACAGGAAGACCCTGCTTTTGATCCTTGAAAGCAATGGGGGACAGTTGGGAGGAGCTACTTCCCAAGGCAAAGTCATTTTCAGGCATCAACTCTGAAATGAATGTTTCGAGCTTCTCACAGATACAAAAGTGTTATGCATTCTAGAATCACTTAGTTCTAGAATGATGGAGTTCTAGAATTTTGAAGTACAAAGGTAGAACACCAAGTCTTTGATGTTCAGTAGTTCTAGAATGGCAGGGTTCTAGAATGTTAAGTTGAAAGGGCTGATGTGTTTCAGGTCCCAGCATGTCACAGGTTATGAAGTGTTGTGGGTTATAGTATGACATGCACCTTAGAAGTTAGGGTTCTTAAAGAGGTTAGTCCTACAATGGCAATAAATGATAAGCGAGAAGTCATGAGTTGCTGAGAGTTAGGATTGGAGAAAGTTACAGGAAGATCCTGCTTTTGATCCTTGAAAGCAATGGGGGACAGTTAGGAGGAGCTACTTCCCAGGGCAAAGTCATTTTCAGGCATCAACTCTGAAATGAATGTTTCGAGCTTCTCACAGATACAAAAGTGTTATGCATTCTAGAATCACTTAGTTCTAGAATGATGGAGTTCTAGAATCGTGAAGAACAAAGGTAGAACACCAAGTCTTTGATGTTCAGTAGTTCTAGAATGGCAGGGTTCTAGGATGTTAAGTTGAAAGGGCTGATGTGTTTCAGGTCCCAGCATGTCACAGGTTATGAAGTGTTGTGGGTTATGGTGTGACATGCAACTTAGAAATTAGGGTTTTAAAGAGTTTGGTCCTACAATGGCAATAAATGATAAGCGAGAAGTCATGAGTTGCTGAGAGTTAGGATTAGAGAAAGTTACAGGAAGACCCTGCTTTTGATCCTTGAAAGCAATGGGGGACAGTTGGGAGGAGCTACTTCCCAAGGCAAAGTCATTTTCAGGCATCAACTCTGAAATGAATGTTTCGAGCTTCTCACAGATACAAAAGTGTTATGCATTCTAGAATCACTTAGTTCTAGAATGATGGACTTCTAGGATTTTGAAGTACAAAAGTAGAACACCAAGTCTTTGATGTTCAGTAGTTCTAGAATGGCAGGGTTCTAGAATGTTAAGTTGAAAGGGCTGATGTGTTTCAGGTCCCACCATGTCACAGGTTATGAAGTGTTGTGGGTTATAGTATGACATGCACCTTAGAAGTTAGGGTTCTTAAAGAGGTTAGTCCTACAATGGCAATAAATGATAAGCGAGAAGTCATGAGTTGCTGAGAGTTAGGATTGGAGAAAGTTACAGGAAGATCCTGCTTTTGATCCTTGAAAGCAATGGGGGAAAGTTGGGAGGAGCTACTACCCAGAGCAAAGTCATTTTCAGGCATCAACTCTGAAATGAATGTTTCGAGCTTCTCACAGATACAAAAGTGTTATGCATTCTAGAATCACTGAGTTCTAGAATGATGGAGTTCTAGAATCGTGAAGAACAAAGGTAGAACACCAAGTCTTTGATGTTCAGTAGTTCTAGAATGGCAGGGTTCTAGAATGTTAAGTTGAAAGGGCCGATGTGTTTCAGGTCCCAGCATGTCACAGGTTATGAAGTGTTGTGGGTTATAGTGTGACATGTACCTTAGAAGTTAGGGTTCTTAAAGACATTAGTCCTACAATGGCAATAAATGATAAGCGAGAAGTCATGAGTTGCTGAGAGTTAGGATTGGAGAAAGTTACAGGAAGATCCTGCTTTTGATCCTTGAAAGCAATGGGGGAAAGTTGGGAGGAGCTACTTCCCAGGGCAAAGTCATTTTCAGGCATCAACTCTGAAATGAATGTTTCGAGCTTCTCACAGATACAAAAGTGTTATGCATTCTAGAATCACTGAGTTCTAGAATGATGGAGTTCTAGAATCGTGAAGAACAAAGGTAGAACACCAAGTCTTTGATGTTCAGTAGTTCTAGAATGGCAGGGTTCTAGAATGTTAATTTGAAAGGTCCGATGTGTTACAGGTGGTTGCATGTCACAGGTTATGAAGTGTTGTGGGTTATAGTGTGACATGCACCTCAGAAGTTAGGGTTCTTAAAGACTTTAGCTCTACAATGGCAATAAATCATAAGCGAGAAGTCATGAGTTGCTGAGAGTTAGGATTGGAGAAAGTTACAGGAAGATCCTACTTTTGATCCTTGAAAGCAATGGGGGACAGTTGGGAGGAGCTACTACCCAAGTCAAAATCATTTTCAGGCATCAACTCTGAAATGAATGTTTCGAGCTTCTCACAGATATAAAAAGTGTTATGCATTCTAGAATCACTTAGTTCTAGAATGATGGAGTTCTAGAATCGTGAAGAACAAAGGTAGAACACCAAGTCTTTGATGTTCAGTAGTTCTAGAATGGCAGGGTTCTAGAATGTTAAGTTGAAAGGGCCGATGTGTTTCAGGTCCCAGCATGTCACAGGTTATGAAGTGTTGTGGGTTATAGTGTGACATGCAACTTAGAAATTAGGGTTTTAAAGAGTTTGGTCCTACAATGGCAATAAATGATAAGCGAGAAGTCATGAGTTGCTGAGAGTTAGGATTGGAGAAAGTTACAGGAAGATCCTGCTTTTGATCCTTGAAAGCAATGGGGGACAGTTAGGAGGAGCTACTACCCATGGCAAAGGCATTTTCAGGCATCAACTCTGAAATGAATGTTTCGAGCTTCTCACAGATACAAAAGTGTTATGCATTCTAGAATCACTTAGTTCTAGAATGATGGAGTTCTAGAATCGTGTAGTACAAAGATAGAACACCAAGTCTTTGATTGTTCAGTAGTTCTAGAATGGCAGGGTTCTAGAATGTTAAGTTGAAAGGGCCAATGTGTTTCAGGTCCCACCATGTCACAGGTTATGAAGTGTTGTGGGTTATAGTGTGACATGCACCTTACAAGTTAGGGTTTTAAAGATGTTAGTCCTACAATGGCAATAAATGATAAGCGGGAAGTCATGAGTTGCTGAGAGTTAGAACTAGAGAAAGTTACAGGAAGATACTTCTTTTGGTCCTTGAAAGCAATGGGGGACAGTTAGGAGGAGCTACTACCCAAGGCAAAGTCATTTTCAGGCATCAACTCTGAAATGAATGTTTCGAGCTTCTCACAGATACAAAAGTGTTATGCATTCTAGAATCACTTAGTTCTAGAATGATGGAGTTCTAGAATCGTGTAGTACAAAGGTAGAACACCAAGTCTTTGATGTTCAGTAGTTCTAGAATGGCAGGGTTCTAGAATGTTAAGTTGAAAGGGCTGATGTGTTTCAGGTCCCACCATGTCACAGGTTATGAAGTGTTGTGGGTTATAATGTGACATGCATCTTGGAAGTTAGGGTTCTTAAAGAGTTTAGTCCTACAATGGCAATAAATGATAAGCAAGAAGTCATGAGCTGCTGAGAGTTAGAACTAGAGAAAGTTACAGGAAGATACTTCTTTTGATCCTTGAAAGCAATGGGGGACAGTTAGGAGGAGCTACTACCCAAGGCAAAGTCATTTTCAGGCATCAACTCTGAAATGAATGTTTCGAGCTTCTCACAGATACAAAAGTGTTATGCATTCTAGAATCACTTAGTTCTAGAATGATGGAGTTCTAGAATCGTGAAGAACAAAGGTAGAACACCAAGTCTTTGATGTTCAGTAGTTCTAGAATGGCAGGGTTCTAGAATGTTAAGTTGAAAGGGCTGATGTGTTTCAGGTCCCTGCATGTCTCAGGTTATGAAGTGTTGTGGGTTATAGTGTGACATGCACCTTAGAAGTTAGGGTTCTTAAAGACTTTAGTCCTACAATGGCAATAAATGATAAGCGAGAAGTCATGAGCTGCTGAGAGTAAGGATTGGAGAAAGTTACAGCAAGATCCTGCTTTTGATCCTTGAAAGCAATGGGGGACAGTTGGGAGGAGCTACTTCCCAAGGCAAAGTCATTTTCAGGCATCAACTCTGAAATGAATGTTTCGAGCTTCTCACAGATACAAAAGTGTTATGCATTCTAGAATCACTTAGTTCTAGAATGATGGAGTTCTAGAATTTTTGAAGTACAAAGGTAGAACACCAAGTCTTTGATGTTCAGTAGTTCTAGAATGGCAGGGTTCTAGAATGTTAAGTTGAAAGGGCTGATGTGTTTCAGGTCCCAGCATGTCACAGGTTATGAAGTGTTGTGGGTTATAGTATGACATGCACCTTAGAAGTTAGGGTTCTTAAAGAGGTTAGTCCTACAATGGCAATAAATGATAAGCGAGAAGTCATGAGTTGCTGAGAGTTAGGATTGGAGAAAGTTACAGGAAGATCCTGCTTTTGATCCTTGAAAGCAATGGGGGAAAGTTGGGAGGAGCTACTTCCCAGGGCAAAATCATTTTCAGGCATCAACTCTGAAATGAATGTTTCGAGCTTCTCACAGATACAAAAGTGTTATGCATTCTAGAATCACTTAGTTCTAGAATGATGGAGTTCTAGAATCGTGAAGAACAAAGGTAGAACACCAAGTCTTTGATGTTCAGTAGTTCTAGAATGGCAGGGTTCTAGAATGTTAAGTTGAAAGGGCTGATGTGTTTCAGGTCCCAGCATGTCACAGGTTATGAAGTGTTGTGGGTTATGGTGTGACATGCAACTTAGAAATTAGGGTTTTAAAGAGTTTGGTCCTACAATGGCAATAAATGATAAGCGAGAAGTCATGAGTTGCTGAGAGTTAGGATTAGAGAAAGTTACAGGAAGATCCTGCTTTTGATCCTTGAAAGCAATGGGGGACAGTTGGGAGGAGCTACTACCCAAGGCAAAGTCATTTTCAGGCATCAACTCTGAAATGAATGTTTCGAGCTTCTCACAGATACAAAAGTGTTATGCATTCTAGAATCACTGAGTTCTAGAATGATGGAGTTCTAGAATCGTGAAGAACAAAGGTAGAACACCAAGTCTTTGATGTTCAGTAGTTCTAGAATGGCAGGGTTCTAGAATGTTAAGTTGAAAGGGCTGATGTGTTACAGGTGGTTGCATGTCACAGGTTATGAAGTGTTGTGGGTTATAGTGTGACATGCACCTCAGAAGTTAGGGTTCTTAAAGACTTTAGCTCTACAATGGCAATAAATCATAAGCGAGAAGTCATGAGTTGCTGAGAGTTAGAACTAGAGAAAGTTACAGGAAGATACTTCTTTTGGTCCTTGAAAGCAATGGGGGACAGTTAGGAGGAGCTACTACCCAAGGCAAAGTCATTTTCAGGCATCAACTCTGAAATGAATGTTTCGAGCTTCTCACAGATACAAAAGTGTTATGCATTCTAGAATCACTTAGTTCTAGAATGATGGAGTTCTAGAATCGTGTAGTACAAAGGTAGAACACCAAGTCTTTGATGTTCAGTAGTTCTAGAATGGCAGGGTTCTAGAATGTTAAGTTGAAAGGGCTGATGTGTTTCAGGTCCCACCATGTCACAGGTTATGAAGTGTTGTGGGTTATAATGTGACATGCATCTTGGAAGTTAGGGTTCTTAAAGAGTTTAGTCCCTACAATGGCAATAAATGATAAGCAAGAAGTCATGAGCTGCTGAGAGTTAGAACTAGAGAAAGTTACAGGAAGATACTTCTTTTGATCCTTGAAAGCAATGGGGGACACTTGGGAGGAGCTACTACCCAAGGCAAAGTCATTTTCAGGCATCAACTCTGAAATGAATGTTTCGAGCTTCTCACAGATACAAAAGTGTTATGCATTCTAGAATCACTTAGTTCTAGAATGATGGAGTTCTAGAATCGTGAAGAACAAAGGTAGAACACCAAGTCTTTGATGTTCAGTAGTTCTAGAATGGCAGGGTTCTAGAATGTTAAGTTGAAAGGGCTGATGTGTTTCAGGTCCCTGCATGTCTCAGGTTATGAAGTGTTGTGGGTTATAGTGTGACATGCACCTTAGAAGTTAGGGTTCTTAAAGACTTTAGTCCTACAATGGCAATAAATCATAAGCGAGAAGTCATGAGTTGCTGAGAGTAAGGATTGGAGAAAGTTACAGCAAGATCCTGCTTTTGATCCTTGAAGCAATGGGGGGACAGTTGGGAGGAGCTACTACCCAAGGCAAAGTCATTTTCAGGCATCAACTCTGAAATGAATGTTTCGAGCTTCTCACAGATACAAAAGTGTTATGCATTCTAGAATCACTTAGTTCTAGAATGATGGAGTTCTAGAATTTTGAAGTACAAAGGTAGAACACCAAGTCTTTGATGTTCAGTAGTTCTAGAATGGCAGGGTTCTAGAATGTTAAGTTGAAAGGGCTGATGTGTTTCAGGTCCCAGCATGTCACAGGTTATGAAGTGTTGTGGGTTATAGTATGACATGCACCTTAGAAGTTAGGGTTCTTAAAGAGGTTAGTCCTACAATGGCAATAAATGATAAGCGAGAAGTCATGAGTTGCTGAGAGTTAGGATTGGAGAAAGTTACAGGAAGATCCTGCTTTTGATCCTTGAAAGCAATGGGGGAAAGTTGGGGGGAGCTACTTCCCAGGGCAAAGTCATTTTCAGGCATCAACTCTGAAATGAATGTTTCGAGCTTCTCACAGATACAAAAGTGTTATGCATTCTAGAATCACTTAGTTCTAGAATGATGGAGTTCTAGAATCGTGAAGAACAAAGGTAGAACACCAAGTCTTTGATGTTCAGTAGTTCTAGAATGGCAGGGTTCTAGAATGTTAAGTTGAAAGGGCCAATGTGTTTCAGGTCCCAGCATGTCACAGGTTATGAAGTGTTGTGGGTTATGGTGTGACATGCAACTTAGAAATTAGGGTTTTAAAGAGTTTGGTCCTACAATGGCAATAAATGATAAGCGAGAAGTCATGAGTTGCTGAGAGTTAGGATT
Organism: Cephalopholis sonnerati; assembly: GCA_019142605.1. NCBI lineage: Eukaryota > Metazoa > Chordata > Actinopteri > Perciformes > Serranidae > Cephalopholis > Cephalopholis sonnerati. The sequence goes on along the minus strand of JAGQAX010000015.1, from coordinate 7,093,657 downwards.
AGAGAAAGTTACAGGAAGATCCTGCTTTTGATCCTTGAAAGCAATGGGGGACAGTTGGGAGGAGCTACTACCCAAGGCAAAGTCATTTTCAGGCATCAACTCTGAAATGAATGTTTCGAGCTTCTCACAGATACAAAAGTGTTATGCATTCTAGAATCACTGAGTTCTAGAATGATGGAGTTCTAGAATCGTGAAGAACAACGGTAGAACACTAAGTCTTTGATGTTCAGTAGTTCTAGAATGGCAGGGTTCTAGAATGTTCAGTTGAAAGGGCTGATGTGTTTCAGGTCCCACCATGTCACAGGTTATGAAGTGTTGTGGGTTATAATGTGACATGCATCTTGGAAGTTAGGGTTCTTAAAGACTTTAGTCCTACAATGGCAATAAATGATAAGCGAGAAGTCATGAGTTGCTGAGAGTTAGAACTAGAGAAAGTTACAGGAAGATACTTCTTTTGATCCTTGAAAGCAATGGGGGACAGTTGGGAGGAGCTACTACCCAAGGCAAAGTCATTTTCAGGCATCAACTCTGAAATGAATGTTTCGAGCTTCTCACAGATACAAAAGTGTTATGCATTCTAGAATCACTTAGTTCTAGAATGATGGAGTTCTAGAATCGTGAAGAACAAAGTTAGAACACCAAGTCTTTGATGTTCAGTAGTTCTAGAATGGCAGGGTTCTAGAATGTTAAGTTGAAAGGGCTGATGTGTTTCAGGTCCCTGCATGTCTCAGGTTATGAAGTGTTGTGGGTTATGGTGTGACATGCAACTTAGAAATTAGGGTTTTAAAGAGTTTGGTCCTACAATGGCAATAAATGATAAGCGAGAAGTCATGAGTTGCTGAGAGTTAGGATTAGAGAAAGTTACAGGAAGACCCTGCTTTTGATCCTTGAAAGCAATGGGGGACAGTTGGGAGGAGCTACTTCCCAAGGCAAAGTCATTTTCAGGCATCAACTCTGAAATGAATGTTTCGAGCTTCTCACAGATACAAAAGTGTTATGCATTCTAGAATCACTTAGTTCTAGAATGATGGAGTTCTAGAATTTTGAAGTACAAAGGTAGAACACCAAGTCTTTGATGTTCAGTAGTTCTAGAATGGCAGGGTTCTAGAATGTTAAGTTGAAAGGGGCTGATGTGTTTCAGGTCCCAGCATGTCACAGGTTATGAAGTGTTGTGGGTTATAGTATGACATGCACCTTAGAAGTTAGGGTTCTTAAAGAGGTTAGTCCTACAATGGCAATAAATGATAAGCGAGAAGTCATGAGTTGCTGAGAGTTAGGATTGGAGAAAGTTACAGGAAGATCCTGCTTTTGATCCTTGAAAGCAATGGGGGAAAGTTGGGAGGAGCTACTTCCCAGGGCAAAGTCATTTTCAGGCATCAACTCTGAAATGAATGTTTCGAGCTTCTCACAGATACAAAAGTGTTATGCATTCTAGAATCACTTAGTTCTAGAATGATGGAGTTCTAGAATCGTGAAGAACAAGGTAGAACACCAAGTCTTTGATGTTCAGTAGTTCTAGAATGGCAGGGTTCTAGGATGTTAAGTTGAAAGGGCTGATGTGTTTCAGGTCCCAGCATGTCACAGGTTATGAAGTGTTGTGGGTTATGGTGTGACATGCAACTTAGAAATTAGGGTTTTAAAGAGTTTGGTCCTACAATGGCAATAAATGATAAGCGAGAAGTCATGAGTTGCTGAGAGTTAGGATTAGAGAAAGTTACAGGAAGACCCTGCTTTTGATCCTTGAAAGCAATGGGGGACAGTTGGGAGGAGCTACTTCCCAAGGCAAAAGTCATTTTCAGGCATCAACTCTGAAATGAATGTTTCGAGCTTCTCACAGATACAAAAGTGTTATGCATTCTAGAATCACTTAGTTCTAGAATGATGGACTTCTAGGATTTTGAAGTACAAAAGTAGAACACCAAGTCTTTGATGTTCAGTAGTTCTAGAATGGCAGGGTTCTAGAATGTTAAGTTGAAAGGGCTGATGTGTTTCAGGTCCCACCATGTCACAGGTTATGAAGTGTTGTGGGTTATAGTATGACATGCACCTTAGAAGTTAGGGTTCTTAAAGAGGTTAGTCCTACAATGGCAATAAATGATAAGCGAGAAGTCATGAGTTGCTGAGAGTTAGGATTGGAGAAAGTTACAGGAAGATCCTGCTTTTGATCCTTGAAAGCAATGGGGGAAAAGTTGGGAGGAGCTACTACCCAGAGCAAAGTCATTTTCAGGCATCAACTCTGAAATGAATGTTTCGAGCTTCTCACAGATACAAAAGTGTTATGCATTCTAGAATCACTGAGTTCTAGAATGATGGGAGTTCTAGAATCGTGAAGAACAAAGGTAGAACACCAAGTCTTTGATGTTCAGTAGTTCTAGAATGGCAGGGTTCTAGAATGTTAAGTTGAAAGGGCCGATGTGTTTCAGGTCCCAGCATGTCACAGGTTATGAAGTGTTGTGGGTTATAGTGTGACATGTACCTTAGAAGTTAGGGTTCTTAAAGACATTAGTCCTACAATGGCAATAAATGATAAGCGAGAAGTCATGAGTTGCTGAGAGTTAGGATTGGAGAAAGTTACAGGAAGATCCTGCTTTTGATCCTTGAAAGCAATGGGGGAAAGTTGGGAGGAGCTACTTCCCAGGGCAAAGTCATTTTCAGGCATCAACTCTGAAATGAATGTTTCGAGCTTCTCACAGATACAAAAGTGTTATGCATTCTAGAATCACTGAGTTCTAGAATGATGGAGTTCTAGAATCGTGAAGAACAAGGTAGAACACCAAGTCTTTGATGTTCAGTAGTCTAGAATGGCAGGGTTCTAGAATGTTAAGTTGAAAGGGCCGATGTGTTTCAGGTCCCAGCATGTCACAGGTTATGAAGTGTTGTGGGTTATAGTGTGACATGTACCTTAGAAGTTAGGGTTCTTAAAGACATTAGTCCTACAATGGCAATAAATGATAAGCGAGAAGTCATGAGTTGCTGAGAGTTAGGATTGGAGAAAGTTACAGGAAGATCCTGCTTTTGATACTTGAAAGCAATGGGGGACAGTTGGAAGAGCTACTACCCAAGGCAAAATCATTTTCAGGCATCAACTCTGAAATGAATGTTTCGAGCTTCTCACAGATATAAAAAAGTGTTATGCATTCTAGAATCACTTAGTTCTAGAATGATGGAGTTCTAGAATCGTGAAGAACAAAGGTAGAACACCAAGTCTTTGATGTTCAGTAGTTCTAGAATGGCAGGGTTCTAGAATGTTAAGTTGAAAGGGCTGATGTGTTTCAGGTCCCAGCATGTCACAGGTTATGAAGTGTTGTGGGTTATGGTGTGACATGCAACTTAGAAATTAGGGTTTTAAAGAGTTTGGTCCTACAATGGCAATAAATGATAAGCGAGAAGTCATGAGTTGCTGAGAGTTAGGATTAGAGAAAGTTACAGGAAGATCCTGCTTTTGATCCTTGAAAGCAATGGGGGACAGTTGGGAGGAGCTACTATCCAAGGCAAAGTCATTTTCAGGCATCAACTCTGAAATGAATGTTTCGAGCTTCTCACAGATACAAAAGTGTTATGCATTCTAGAATCACTGAGTTCTAGAATGATGGAGTTCTAGAATCGTGTAGTACAAAGGTAGAACACCAAGTCTTTGATGTTCAGTAGTTCTAGAATGGCAGGGTTCTAGAATGTTAATTTGAAAGGTCCGATGTGTTACAGGTGGTTGCATGTCACAGGTTATGAAGTGTTGTGGGTTATAGTGTGACATGCACCTTAGAAGTTAGGGTTCTTAAAGAGGTTAGTCCTACAATGGCGATAAATGATAAGCGAGAAGTCATGAGTTGCTGAGAGTTAGGATTGGAGAAAGTTACAGGAAGATCCTGCTTTTGATCCTTGAAAGCAATGGGGGACAGTTGGGAGGAGCTACTACCCAGGGCAAAGTCATTTTCAGGCATCAACTCTGAAATGAATGTTTCGAGCGTCTCACAGATACAAAAGTGTTATGCATTCTAGAATCACTGAGTTCTAGAATGATGGAGTTCTAGAATCGTGAAGAACAAAGGTAGAACACCAAGTCTTTGATGTTCAGTAGTTCTAGAATGGCAGGGTTCTAGAATGTTAAGTTGAAAGGGCCAATGTGTTTCAGGTCCCACCATGTCACAGGTTATGAAGTGTTGTGGGTTATAGTGTGACATGCACCTTACAAGTTAGGGTTCTTAAAGATGTTAGTCCTACAATGGCAATAAATGATAAGCGGGAAGTCATGAGTTGCTGAGAGTTAGAACTAGAGAAAGTTACAGGAAGATACTTCTTTTGGTCTTGAAAGCAATGGGGGGACAGTTAGGAGGAGCTACTACCCAAGGCAAAGTCATTTTCAGGCATCAACTCTGAAATGAATGTTTCGAGCTTCTCACAGATACAAAAGTGTTATGCATTCTAGAATCACTTAGTTCTAGAATGATGGAGTTCTAGAATCGTGTTAGTACAAAGGTAGAACACCAAGTCTTTGATGTTCAGTAGTTCTAGAATGGCAGGGTTCTAGAATGTTAAGTTGAAAGGGCTGATGTGTTTCAGGTCCCACCATGTCACAGGTTATGAAGTGTTGTGGGTTATAATGTGACATGCATCTTGGAAGTTAGGGTTCTTAAAGAGTTTAGTCCTACAATGGCAATAAATGATAAGCAAGAAGTCATGAGCTGCTGAGAGTTAGAACTAGAGAAAGTTACAGGAAGATACTTCTTTTGATCCTTGAAAGCAATGGGGGACAGTTGGGAGGAGCTACTACCCAAGGCAAAGTCATTTTCAGGCATCAACTCTGAAATGAATGTTTCGAGCTTCTCACAGATACAAAAGTGTTATGCATTCTAGAATCACTTAGTTCTAGAATGATGGAGTTCTAGAATCGTGAAGAACAAAGGTAGAACACCAAGTCTTTGATGTTCAGTAGTTCTAGAATGGCAGGGTTCTAGAATGTTAAGTTGAAGGGCTGATGTGTTTCAGGTCCCTGCATGTCTCAGGTTATGAAGTGTTGTGGGTTATAGTGTGACATGCACCTTAGAAGTTAGGGTTCTTAAAGACTTTAGTCCTACAATGGCAATAAATCATAAGCGAGAAGTCATGAGTTGCTGAGAGTAAGGATTGGAGAAAGTTACAGCAAGATCCTGCTTTTGATCCTTGAAAGCAATGGGGGACAGTTGGGAGGAGCTACTACCCAAGGCAAAGTCATTTTCAGGCATCAACTCTGAAATGAATGTTTCGAGCTTCTCACAGATACAAAAGTGTTATGCATTCTAGAATCACTTAGTTCTAGAATGATGGAGTTCTAGAATCGTGAAGAACCAAAGTTAGAACACCAAGTCTTTGATGTTCAGTAGTTCTAGAATGGCAGGGTTCTAGAATGTTAAGTTGAAAGGGCTGATGTGTTTCAGGTCCCTGCATGTCTCAGGTTATGAAGTGTTGTGGGTTATGGTGTGACATGCAACTTAGAAATTAGGGTTTTAAAGAGTTTGGTCCTACAATGGCAATAAATGATAAGCGAGAAGTCATGAGTTGCTGAGAGTTAGGATTAGAGAAAGTTACAGGAAGATCCTGCTTTTGATCCTTGAAAGCAATGGGGGACAGTTGGGAGGAGCTACTACCCAAGGCAAAGTCATTTTCAGGCATCAACTCTGAAATGAATGTTTCGAGCTTCTCACAGATACAAAAGTGTTATGCATTCTAGAATCACTTAGTTCTAGAATGATGGAGTTCTAGAATTTGAAGTACAAAGGTAGAACACCAAGTCTTTGATGTTCAGTAGTTCTAGAATGGCAGGGTTCTAGAATGTTAAGTTGAAAGGGCTGATGTGTTTCAGGTCCCAGCATGTCACAGGTTATGAAGTGTTGTGGGTTATAGTATGACATGCACCTTAGAAGTTAGGGTTCTTAAAGAGGTTAGTCCCCTACAATGGCAATAAATGATAAGCGAGAAGTCATGAGTTGCTGAGAGTTAGGATTGGAGAAAGTTACAGGAAGATCCTGCTTTTGATCCTTGAAAGCAATGGGGGAAAGTTGGGAGGAGCTACTTCCCAGGGCAAAGTCATTTTCAGGCATCAACTCTGAAATGAAGTTTCGAGCTTCTCACAGATACAAAAGTGTTATGCATTCTAGAATCACTGAGTTCTAGAATGATGGAGTTCTAGAATCGTGAAGAACAAAGGTAGAACACCAAGTCTTTGATGTTCAGTAGTTCTAGAATGGCAGGGTTCTAGGATGTTAAAGTTGAAAGGGCTGATGTGTTTCAGGTTCCCAGCATGTCACAGGTTATGAAGTGTTGTGGGTTATGGTGTGACATGCAACTTAGAAATTAGGGTTTTAAAGAGTTTGGTCTACAATGGCAATAAATGATAAGCGAGAAGTCATGAGTTGCTGAGAGTTAGGATTAGAGAAAGTTACAGGAAGACCCTGCTTTTGATCCTTGAAAGCAATGGGGGACAGTTGGGAGGAGCTACTTCCCAAGGCCAAAGTCATTTTCAGGCATCAACTCTGAAATGAATGTTTCGAGCTTCTCACAGATACAAAAGTGTTATGCATTCTAGAATCACTTAGTTCTAGAATGATGGACTTCTAGGATTTTGAAGTACAAAAGTAGAACACCCAAGTCTTTGATGTTCAGTAGTTCTAGAATGGCAGGGTTCTAGAATGTTAAGTTGAAAGGGGCTGATGTGTTTCAGGTCCCACCATGTCACAGGTTATGAAGTGTTGTGGGTTATAGTATGACATGCACCTTAGAAGTTAGGGTTCTTAAAGAGGTTAGTCCTACAATGGCAATAAATGATAAGCGAGAAGTCATGAGTTGCTGAGAGTTAGGATTGGAGAAAGTTACAGGAAGATCCTGCTTTTGATCCTTGAAAGCAATGGGGGAAAGTTGGGAGGAGCTACTACCCAGAGCAAAGTCATTTTCAGGCATCAACTCTGAAATGAATGTTTCGAGCTTCTCACAGATACAAAAGTGTTATGCATTCTAGAATCACTGAGTTCTAGAATGATGGAGTTCTAGAATCGTGAAGAACAAAGGTAGAACACCAAGTCTTTGATGTTCAGTAGTTCTAGAATGGGCAGGGTTCTAGAATGTTAAGTTGAAAGGGCTGATGTGTTTCAGGTCCCCAGCATGTCACAGGTTATGAAGTGTTGTGGGTTATAGTATGACATGCACCTTAGAAAGTTAGGGTTCTTAAAGAGTTTAGTCCTACAATGGCAATAAATGATAAGCGAGAAGTCATGAGTTGCTGAGAGTTAGGATTGGAGAAAGTTACAGGAAGATCCTGCTTTTGATCCTTGAAAGCAATGGGGGACAGTTGGGAGGAGCTACTACCCAAGGCAAAGTCATTTTCAGGCATCAACTCTGAAATGAATGTTTCGAGCTTCTCACAGATACAAAAGTGTTATGCATTCTAGAATCACTTAGTTCTAGAATGATGGAGTTCTAGAATCGTGAAGAACAAAGGTAGAACACCAAGTCTTTGATGTTCAGTAGTTCTAGAATGGCAGGGTTCTAGAATGTTAAGTTGAAAGGGCGATGTGTTTCAGGTCCCAGCATGTCACAGGTTATGAAGTGTTGTGGGTTATAGTGTGACATGCACCTTAGAAGTTAGGGTTCTTAAAGAGTTTAGTCCTACAATGGCAATAAATGATAAGCGAGAAGTCATGAGTTGCTGAGAGTTAGGATTGGAGAAAGTTACAGGAAGATCCTGCTTTTGATCCTTGAAAGCAATGGGGGACAGTTGGGAGGAGCTACTACCCAAGGCAAAGTCATTTTCAGGCATCAACTCTGAAATGAATGTTTCGAGCTTCTCACAGATACAAAAGTGTTATGCATTCTAGAATCACTTAAGTTCTAGAATGATGGAGTTCTAGAATTGTCGTGAAGAACAAAGGTAGAACACCAAGTCTTTGATGTTCAGTAGTTCTAGAATGGCAGGGTTCTAGAATGTTAAGTTGAAAGGGCCTGATGTGTTTCAGGTGGTTCCCAGCATGTCACAGGTTATGAAGTGTTGTGGGTTATAGTGTGACATGCACCTTAGAAGTTAGGGTTCTTAAAGAGTTTAGTCCTACAATGGCAATAAATGATAAGCGAGAAGTCATGAGTTGCTGAGAGTTAGGATTGGAGAAAGTTACAGGAAGATCCTGCTTTTGATCCTTGAAAGCAATGGGGGACAGTTGGGAGGAGCTACTTACCCAAGGCAAAGTCATTTTCAGGCATCAACTCTGAAATGAATGTTTCGAGCTTCTCACAGATACAAAAGTGTTATGCATTCTAGAATCACTTAGTTCTAGAATGATGGAGTTCTAGAATCGTGAAGAACAAAGGTAGAACACCAAGTCTTTGATGTTCAGTAGTTCTAGAATGGCAGGGTTCTAGAATGTTAAGTTGAAAGGGCCGATGTGTTTCAGGTCCCAGCATGTCACAGGTTATGAAGTGTTGTGGGTTATAGTGTGACATGCAAACCTTAGAAAGTTAGGGTTCTTAAAGAGTTTAGTCCTACAATGGCAATAAATGATAAGCGAGAAGTCATGAGTTGCTGAGAGTTAGGATTGGAGAAAGTTACAGGAAGATCCTGCTTTTGATCCTTGAAAGCAATGGGGGAACAGTTAGGAGGAGCTACTACCCAAGGCAAAGTCATTTTCAGGCATCAACTCTGAAATGAATGTTTCGAGCTTCTCACAGATACAAAAGTGTTATGCATTCTAGAATCACTTAGTTCTAGAATGATGGAGTTCTAGAATCGTGAAGAACAAAGGTAGAACACCAAGTCTTTGATGTTCAGTAGTTCCTAGAATGGCAGGGTTCTAGAATGTTAAGTTGAAAGGGCTGATGTGTTTACAGGTCCCACCATGTCACAGGTTATGAAGTGTTGTGGGTTATAGTGTGACATGCACCTTAGAAAGTTAGGGTTCTTAAAGAGTTTAGTCCTACAATGGCAATAAATGATAAGCGAGAAGTCATGAGTTGCTGAGAGTTAGGATTGGAGAAAGTTACAGGAAGATCCTGCTTTTGATCCTGAAAGCAATGGGGGACAGTTGGGAGGAGCTACTACCCAAGGCAAAGTCATTTTCAGGCATCAACTCTGAAATGAATGTTTCGAGCTTCTCACAGATACAAAAGTGTTATGCATTCTAGAATCACTTAGTTCTAGAATGATGGAGTTCTAGAATCGTGAAGAACAAAGGTAGAACACCAAGTCTTTGATGTTCAGTAGTTCTAGAATGGCAGGGTTCTAGAATGTTAAGTTGAAAGGGCCGATGTGTTTCAGGTCCCGGTTGCATGTCACAGGTTATGAAGTGTTGTGGGTTATAGTGTGACATGCACCTTAGAAATTAGGGTTCTTAAAGAGTTAGTCCTACAATGGCAATAAATGATAAGCGAGAAGTCATGAGTTGCTGAGAGTTAGGATTGGAGAAAGTTACAGGAAGATCCTGCTTTTGATCCTTGAAAGCAATGGGGGACAGTTGGGAGGAGCTACTACCCAAGGCAAAGTCATTTTCAGGCATCAACTCTGAAATGAATGTTTCGAGCTTCTCACAGATACAAAAGTGTTATGCATTCTAGAATCACTTAGTTCTAGAATGATGGAGTTCTAGAATCGTGAAGAACAAAGGTAGAACACCAAGTCTTTGATGTTCAGTAGTTCTAGAATGGCAGGGTTCTAGAATGTTAAGTTGAAAGGGCTGATGTGTTTCAGGTTGCATGTCACAGGTTATGAAGTGTTGTGGGTTATAGTGTGACATGCACCTTAGAAAGTTAGGGTTCTTAAAGACTTTAGTCCTACAATGGCAATAAATGATAAGCGAGAAGTCATGAGTTGCTGAGAGTTAGGATTGGAGAAAGTTACAGGAAGATCCTGCTTTTGATCCTTGAAAGCAATGGGGGACAGTTAGGAGGAGCTACTACCCAAGGCAAAGTCATTTTCAGGCATCAACTCTGAAATAAATGTTTCGAGCTTCTCACAGATACAAAAGTGTTATGCATTCTAGAATCACTTAGTTCTAGAATGATGGAGTTCTAGAATCGTGAAGTACAAAGGTAGAACACCTAGTCTTTGATGTTCAGTAGTTCTAGAATGGCAGGGTTCTAGAATGTTAAGTTGAAAGGGCCGATGTGTTTCAGGTCCCAGCATGTCACAGGTTATGAAGTGTTGTGGGTTATAGTGTGACATGCACCTTAGAAGTTAGGGTTCTTAAAGTTTAGTCCTACAATGGCAATAAATGATAAGCGAGAAGTCATGAGTTGCTGAGAGTTAGGATTGGAGAAAGTTACAGGAAGATCCTGCTTTTGATCCTTGAAAGCAATGGGGGACAGTTGGGAGGAGCTACTACCCAAGGCAAAGTCATTTTCAGGCATCAACTCTGAAATGAATGTTTCGAGCTTCTCACAGATACAAAAGTGTTATGCATTCTAGAATCACTTAGTTCTAGAATGATGGAGTTCTAGAATCGTGTAGTACAAAGGTAGAACACCAAGTCTTTGATGTTCAGTAGTTCTAGAATGGCAGGGTTCTAGAATGTTAAGTTGAAAGGGCCGATGTGTTTCAGGTCCCTGGTGCATGTCACAGGTTATTGAAGTGTTGTGGGTTATAGTGTGACATGCACCTTAGAAGTTAGGGTTCTTAAAGAGTTAGTCCTACAATGGCAATAAATGATAAGCGAGAAGTCATGAGTTGCTGAGAGTTAGGATTGGAGAAAGTTACAGGAAGATCCTGCTTTTGATCCTTGAAAGCAATGGGGGACAGTTGGGAGGAGCTACTACCCAAGGCAAAGTCATTTTCAGGCATCAACTCTGAAATGAATGTTTCGAGCTTCTCACAGATACAAAAGTGTTATGCATTCTAGAATCACTTAGTTCTAGAATGATGGAGTTCTAGAATCGTGAAGAACAAAGGTAGAACACCAAGTCTTTGATGTTCAGTAGTTCTAGAATGGCAGGGTTCTAGAATGTTAAGTTGAAAGGGCCCGATGTGTTTCAGGTCCCTGCATGTCACAGGTTATGAAGTGTTGTGGGTTATAGTGTGACATGCAACCTTAGAAAGTTAGGGTTCTTAAAGAGTTTAGTCCTACAATGGCAATAAATGATAAGCGAGAAGTCATGAGTTGCTGAGAGTTAGGATTGGAGAAAGTTACAGGAAGATCCTGCTTTTGATCCTTGAAAGCAATGGGGGACAGTTGGGAGGAGCTACTACCCAAGGCAAAAGTCATTTTCAGGCATCAACTCTGAAATGAATGTTTCGAGCTCTCTCACAGATACAAAAGTGTTATGCATTCTAGAATCACTGAGTTCTAGAATGATGGAGTTCTAGAATCGTGAAGTAACAAAGGTAGAACACCAAGTCTTTGATGTTTCAGTAGTTCTAGAATGGCAGGGTTCTAGAATGTTAAGTTGAAAGGGCCTGATGTGTTTCAGGTGGTGGCATGTCACAGGTTATGAAGTGTTGTGGGTTATAGTGTGACATGCACCTTAGAAATTAGGGTTCTTAAAGAGTTTAGTCCTACAATGGCAATAAATGATAAAGCGAGAAGTCATGAGTTGCTGAGAGTTAGGATTGGAGAAAGTTACAGGAAGATCCTGCTTTTGATCCTTGGGAAAGCAATGGGGACAGTTGGGAGGAGCTACTACCCAAGGCAAAGTCATTTTCAGGCATCAACTCTGAAATGAATGTTTCGAGCTTCTCACAGATACAAAAGTGTTATGCATTCTAGAATCAACTGAGTTCTAGAATGATGGAGTTCTAGAATCGTGTAGTAACAAAGGTAGAACACCAAGTCTTTGATGTTCAGTAGTTCTAGAATGGCAGGGTTTCTAGAATGTTAAGTTGAAAGGGCTGATGTGTTACAGGTGGTTGCATGTCACAGGTTATGAAGTGTTGTGGGTTATAGTGTGACATGCACCTTAGGGAAGAAAGTTAGGGTTCTTAAAGACTTTAGCTCTACAATGGCAATAAATGATAAGCGAGAAGTCATGAGTTGCTGAGAGTTAGGATTGGAGGAAATGTTACAGGAAGATCCTGCTTTTGATCCTTGAAAAGCAATGGGGGACAGTTGGAGGAGCTACTACCCAAGGCAAAGTCATTTTCAGGCATCAACTCTGAAATGAATGTTTTCCGAGCTTCTCACAGATACAAAAGTGTTATGCATTCTAGAATCACTTAGTTCTAGAATGATGGAGTTCTAGAATCGTGTAGTAACAAAGGTAGAACACCAAGTCTTTGATGTTCAGTAGTTCTAGAATGGCAGGGTTCTAGAATGTTAAGTTGAAAGGGCCCGATGTGTTTTCAGGTGGTTCCCAGCATGTCACAGGTTATGAAGTGTTGTGGGTTATAGTGTGACATGCAACTTAGAAAGTTAGGGTTCTTAAAAGAGTTTAGTCCTACAATGGCAATAAATGATAATAAGCGAGAAGTCATGAGTTGCTGAGAGTTAGGATTAGAGAAAGTTTACAGGAAGATCCTGGCTTTTGATCCTTGAAAGCAATGGGGGAACAGTTTGGAGGAGGAGCTACTACCCAAGGCAAAGTCATTTTCAGGCATCAACTCTGAAATGAATGTTTCGAGCTTCTCACAGATACAAAAGTGTTATGCATTCTAGAATCACTAGTTCTAGAATGATGGAGTTCTAGAAATCGTGAAGTACAAAGGTAGAACACCAAGTCTTTGATGTTCAGTAGTTCTAGAATGGCAGGGTTCTAGAATGTTAAGTTGAAAGGGCCGATGTGTTTACAGGTTTGCATGTCACAGGTTATGAAGTGTTGTGGGTTATAGTGTGACATGCAACTTAGAAAGTTAGGGTTCTTAAAGACTTTAGTCCTTACAATGGCAATAAATGATAAGCGAGAAGTCATGAGTTGCTGAGAGTTAGGATTAGAGAAAGTTACAGGAAGATCCTGCTTTTGATCCTTGAAAGCAATGGGGGACAGTTGGGAGGAGCTACTACCCAAGGCAAAAGTCATTTTCAGGCATCAACTCTGAAATGAATGTTTCGAGCTTCTCACAGATACAAAAAGTGTTATGCATTCTAGAATCACTTAGTTCTAGAATGATGGAGTTCTAGAATCGTGAAGTACAAAGGTAGATTTTTATTATTAAAACACCAAGTCTTTGATGTTCAGTTTTTTTTTTTTAGTTCTAGAATGGCCAGGGTTCTAGAATGTTAAGTTGAAAAGGGCCTTGTTGATGTTTCAGGTCCCAGCATGTCCACAGGTTATGAAGTGTTGTGGGTTATGGGTGTGACATGCAACTTAGAAGATTAGGGTTCTCTAAAGAGTTTGGTCCTACAATGGCAATAAATGACTAAGCGAGGAAAGTCATGAGTTGCTGAGAGTTAGGATTAGAGAAAGTACTACAGGAAGATCCTGCTTTTGATCCTGAAGCAATGGGGGACAGTTGGAGAGGAGCTACTACCCAAGGCAAAGTCATTTTCAGGCATCAACCTCTGAAATGAATGTTTCGAGCTTCTCACAGACTACACAAGTGTTATGCATTCTAGAATCACTGAGTTCTAGAATGATGGACGTTCTAGAATCGTGTAGTACAAAGTAGAACACAAAGTCTTTGATGTTCAGTAGTTCTAGAATGGCAGGGTTCTAGATGTTAATTTGAAAGGGCCGATGTGTTCAGGTGGTTGCATGTCACAGGTTATTAAGTGTTGTGGGTTATAGTGTGACATGCACCTTAGAAGTTAGGGTTCTTAAAGAGGTTTAGTCTACAATGGCAATTAAATGATAAGCGAGAAGTCATGAGTTGCTGAGAGTTAGGATTGGAGAAAGTTACAGGAAGATCCTGCTTTTTGATCCTTGAAAGCAATGGGGGACAGTTAGGAGGAGCTACTACCCAAGGCAAAGTCATTTTCAGGCATCAACTCTGAAATGAAATGTTTCGAGTTCTCACAGATACAAAAGTGTTATGCATTCTAGAATCACTTGGAAAAAAAAAAGTTCTAGAATGATGGAGTTCTAGAATCGTGTAAGTACAAAGGTAGAACACCAAGTCTTTTTTTTTTGAGGTTCAGTAGGTTCTAGAATGGCAGGGTTCTAGAATGTTAAGTTTGAAAGGGCGATGTGTTTCAGGTACAACCAGCATGTCACAGGTTATGGAAGGGGTGTTGTGGGTTATATAGTGTGACATGCACCGTAGAAATTAGGGTTCTTAAAGACATTTAGTCTACATTTGGCAATAAATCATAAGCGAGAAGTCATGAGTTGCTGAGAGTTTGGATTGGAGGGAAAGTTACAGGAAGATCCTGCTTTTGATCCTTGCACCAAAGCAATG